>JAQMCX010000019.1:2788581-2799314 GCA_029814765.1 Acanthurus leucopareius | reverse complement strand
TTTAAAAGGTCCTTCATTTTCATATATCACTTACACTTTGTTGTTCCTCTTAGACAGACCAGCAGAACAGCTATATATCATGGCAAACACCCCCCCCCCCCCCGCCTTCCCCCCCGCCATTATACATCTTTTAGTCTCTATATTTAGGCTCTGAATTGTCTGCCATATCATAGCTCTGTCTATTACACCCCAAAACCACACCTCACATTCATATGACCTCACACACGTAGTCTTGTATCAGATGTCCTGTTCTGTGTGTGAGTATGTGTGTGTTATGTCAGTGCCAGCCCTTGTGAGTGCCCGCTTAAGGTGTCACCAGCTGTCTTTGTCAGCCAGACTGGCTCCTGTCCCCAACAAACACACTCACTCCTGCAGTGTAGCTCTGAGATGGCTGGACCCGTCACACTGTGCAAAGTCTGCCACCAGACACACTTTTTAAATCCTCCTCCCGGTCTAGGACTGTGCCTTACCCTGGGCTCTGTGTATGAGTGTGTGTAATGGAAGTGTGTGTTTCACATTGATGTCAAAAACATCTCCCTGAGCCACAGCTGGCTCTGGACTCTCCCTCTCTTCATCTGACTTCCATCTCTCCTTTCCTGTGCTCGTTCTCTCTCTCTCTCTCTCTTCCTCCCTGCACCCACCCTCCTCCCACACACTCTGAGATGGGAGGATGGTGAGATCATTGACTGAGTGATTGTATTGATCTACAGCACTGACTCATTGCACAGAGCTGCTGCCATTAAACTGTATGTACATGCATGTTTGTGCATGTACCATGACACTGTGCTGTCGGCCATTGTGCAGAGTAACTTCCAGATGCGAAGTGGAACTGGAAGTAAAACATACATATCATTCTAAAGCTTCACTTGATTTTCTTCTCTCAGTCTCAGTTTGACGGATAAAATAAAGTGATACAATTAGCCAATGTGGTGTTTCAGGTTGGTTGTAAAAAAGACGAAACAAATGAGTCAACCAGCCACATGATAAGAGTGTGTGTGTGTGTGTGTGTGTGTGTGTGTGTGTTTTCATCCTAACTACAGCAGATGACGTTTTGTACAACAATGCCCCCTCCTGTCATTTTCTAATGTTTAAGGGTATTGTCCTTGTCGCCAAGACAACCAGCTGTTGTGGTAACATAATGCACGCACGCATGCACGCACGTGCTCACACACATTGTAACACAGCACAGGAAAAGGACAGATGACATCACTCTCCATGCTGAAGTTTCAGAATAGGAATGTGAGGAGGTGTGTGTGTGTGTGTGTGTGTGTGCCATTCTGTGTGTATTTGTGTTTATCTCATTGTGTGAATGTTATATGGAGATTTTGAGTTGTTTGTAACTCAGCAAGTTTAATATTTTCCATTTGATGGCTACACAGAGAAAGATTCACCAGATTTGGCATTTTGTCTGAATGACAAGCCATTTGAACCGTTGTAGGCTGAGGAGTTTTGACTGTGAGAGTTAAAGTATAAGGCTGCCAATGTTTTTGTAACTGTCAATAAATCTCAGCCATGTGTTAGTCAGACCTGACCTCCCTTCTGTGTCTGAGAGTCTCATCCTGGAGTCCTGAGCTGCCCTGAAGATCTTCAAAAAATAGCTCAGAAACATAAACTTTCTTTTAAAAAGTAAAACTCAGCAGGACACAGTTTTCAGCCAACATGACTCAAACACAATAAAACATTATACTTTATTTTTTGAGAAATATTTTCACTATTGTGGCTAATAAGAAAAAAAAAATCCTCAGACTAAACACTTTTTCCACTAATGGTTAGTATTCATACTAACCCCCAAATGGCAGCAGGTCTTTTGAATAAAAAGCTGTCAAGTACGATACCCGTTCGTGGGATTTTACAGCTAAAGATACAATTATAGCTAAAGCTTCTGCTGACTCTGTTCCTCATTTTTAGGGGGAGAAGAGCATCTGAAACATTTGTACAGTTGCCAAAACCCTTAGAGTTCCCTTAGCTGCCAGCATTTAAAGATTCCTAATCTATTTCCTATAGTACTTTAAAGCATTACACAGGCCAGGCTAGTCAAGCAGTTGTGTGTAAGTGCAGCTGACATGAAAGCATTTGATGATCGTGACATTATTTTATTCATGGTCCATTTCTCATTTCCTGTCCTCCTTGTCAGAGCCCTGGTGGTCTTATCACAGCCCTGTTGTCGATGTCGGGATTTCTTTAGCATTTCGTTTATAATGAGTTTGTGTCTCCCCCCCCTCTTACCCACCCACAGACTGTAACTAATGATAAACTTGTGTCTTTGTATATTTATGTGTTTCAAAAGGGTTCCACTTGGGGGCAGTCTTTATTTTCTTTGGCATTTAAATCTGGCAGAGACTCAGTTATGTGGTTCTTCATTTGTCCTGTACTTGATGCAAGTACCGCACATTAAACTGCCTTCTTCAGACGTGAACTCTCATCATTACCCCTCTCTCTCTGTCTCTCTCTCCCCTCTTTAATCTGTCTCTCCCTTTGGACTGTAGTTTTGCCAGCTTTGGTGGACAGACTGGGGGATGGAAAAGACCAGGTCAGGGAGAACAGCCAAGCTCTCATCCTTCGCTGTATGGAGCAGACTGCCTCGCCCATGGTGAGACACAAACATGTGCATAACAAAATCCAAATCTCAGAGCCCTGACCAGACAAGGATAAATAATGATTGAGATTATTTAGATGTGGATCAAGATGAAACATTAAAAAAAAGTAAAACTTAAAATAGTTTCAGGACTGTAGCTGTGTTTCAAGTTCAGGCACTGACAGTAGATTATATGAAAGGTTGCAACTTTAAAATACTGTTGTACTGTGTGTTCTGTTTGTTGTTAGAAGAGTCAATAAGCAGCAGTTTATTCAGTTTAAGCTTTATTCAGTTATTTGATGAAATGCAGGATCCAAATGCAAAACAGAGACATAAGTGAAATCACAGCCACTTCCACTTCAGTAGGACACTCGCTACAGCTAAGAAGTGCTCCATGTTTTTTGCCCCCTCCTCTGGATACAAAAAGCATTACACAGGCTGCATCTCTCCCATGCCATGTCTTAGCTACACACAACACACATGCACATCTTCACAGATTGTAACCTCCTCTGTACTCCATAATCTCCTCAAACCCCTGATGAGCTGCAGACGGAACCTTCTTCCTCTCGATCCTACTGACATTCTCCTTCTCTCCCTCTTCCTCATCCCCCTCATCTCTCCCTTATCTCTCTTCTCCTCCTTTGTCCAGTACGTTTGGGAAAGGCTACTTCCTGGTTTTAAACACAAAAACTTCCGCAGTCGAGAAGGAATCTGCCTCTGTCTCAGTGCCACGCTCAGCACGTGAGTAACTTCCCTTTTTTCATCTGTATCACATCCAGGGTAAAATGACGAGGGTATTTACTGTAAGTTTTAGGGCAGAGAGTCATACATTTGTCCTCACAGTAAATTTATAATGTAATAATGTAATGTGTCGTGTTTATTGTACAACAACTCATTAATTTGAATTATGTACAAAATGTTTTTATCCTGACAGAGATTCTGCTATTTCAATCCTAAACTGACACCATACATCTTCTCTGACTTACTGAGGCTTTTCTCCCATTTGTTTTTACTTCACTACATTCCATGCACACGACCTATTTTGTCGGAAACACACACAGTCTCTGTCTCCAGGGTTAATCTTCTTAACTGTTTGTGTGACTGTTAAGGTGGCACACGTGCTGCAAACGGTACCAACACTTTTGTCATGTGACATTAACAGTCTTGAAGCATTCATGTCGGTAGCTTTTGCTGTCAGGAGTTTTAAAAATCTGTTCTCAGTTTCCCCTTGCCTAAAGCAGTAAAGCCTGATGGGGGACTTGCTTTTTTTGAATCATCATGAAAGATTAACTGGAACAGGATTGTCTCTTACTACTACATTCCAATGAAATGATGTAGGTCCCTGTAGAGACATATATCCAGAAGCCAGAGGAGATCTAAGCGTTCACATCTGGGAAAAGTATAAGGAAAGAGTTTCAGTGCACTAGAAATAAAAGTAAAATTGTTTAGGTTTAGTCAAAGGCATGTTCAAATGCTTGTGGCCAGTATTAAGCTGCATGTTTTCTGGTCTGAGTGTACAGATGCATCATTGAAATAGTATGCTATGTACATTTTTCTTAGTTCCTTCAATTAGTTATGAGTGGATTTTTGCACTGGTAGAACACCACACACAAACTGGAGAAAAATGGAGTGGTTAACCTGAATTTCAGCAGCTCAAAATGTCATTAAACAAAAATTCTTATAGACATAAAACCAAACACATGCTTGCTTATTTTACCTCATTTTACAGCAGCAAGAGAGCAAATCATATCTTTGCAGGGTTGCCATTTGCTGTATTTTGCCACCTTAAGGCTGATGGAATGGCAGTGCTAATTTTAGCATCTTTTTGCTAATGATAAGTGACACTGTTGTGCTAAATACTAAGCTGCTACCTGATAGTAAAGGTAAAGATGTTTACTAGGCCAACGCAGATATCCATTAGGTCTGAGTAGATTGAGTAGAATGTGGCCCAGAAAAATGCTTTTGGGTTAATGTGTTTTTATGGTTATCCTAATGTGATGCTTAAATATTTCTACATAAAACAGTGGCTTTGAAAAGCACACAGTTATCAAAGTACAAAGAGATGAAGGAACCATCTTAATCACTTTGTTAATGCTTTAAGTATGTTGATTTTAGGTATGAAAATACTGCAAGTAAAGCTGATAGTAAGGTTAGAAAATTAAACGCACATGGGCCGTAAAAATATACTGTGCAAATACAGAAACACTGCAGGTTTCTTTTGTTAAGGAAGATTTTGTAAAGTAAGGTTACAGGGTTTATCTTACTTTTAGCATACTGATTTGATAATTCCTTTTTATTTCTCAAATTATACCTGTGGTGTTTATGTGCTGACTCATGTTTCTAAGTTTGATGTATATGTTGTCAAGTTGTGAAGGTATATTTTTCATTTGTTTTGTTGAGGGTTAGCTCTCTGGACTACCTTGAACCATTTTTTTCAATTTAGATATTCTTGCAAGCCAAATAAGTTCCATATATCCAGGAGTTCTATTTGAATTATATTCACAATTTAGACTAGGCATTCAGAAGAGGCCTTGTTCCTGAAAATGTGATATGAATTCATGATCAAATATTTTATAATAGCTCTACATTGCCATTAATAAATTTTATCGTCTCATGTCCTTGTCTTCCTACTCTCTTTCAGGTACGGAGCCCAGCCACTAAGCCTGAGTAAACTAGTTCCTCATCTCTGCTCTCTGACTGGAGACCAGAACCCACAGGTAAGAGACACAACACTTATGCAACATGATACACCATCAGCATGTTTGCCTCTCTATTTATAATGTAATTTCCTTTCAGGAGTGTGTGCATGTGTGTCTGTGAGTGAGAAAGCGAGCAGAGTGTCTTCCTTGTATCAGCCCGTAGCCTAGCCTGTGGTTTAGCTCTCAGCATCCAGAGTGTGTTGGCAGGCATCTTAAGGCAGCTCTCTGATTATTACTGTTATTAGTGAGGAGATGGGCTCTGCAGAGTCCCCCACCCAGCTTTACTGCTGAATCATGAGCACCAGCACCTAACCATTAACCCACACATCAGTACCAGCTCTGTGTGTGTGTGTGTGTGTGTGTGTGTGAGAGAGAGAGAAAGAGAGAGATAGAGAGTACATGAGTAAGAAGGACAGAGAGAGGTTGGTGTAACCTCCTGTGGAGTTGCACCCCAAAGCTGAAATCTGCTCCTATCGTCTACCCAATGATTATCTGCCCACATACTGTCCCGACCAATCAACATCTTCAACAGGCCCGCCCACCTTCAGTCACAGAGAATCCATTTAACAGCATTCCCTTACCCAATCACATAAGTGCTCACAACAGGACGAGCAAATCAGATGTCTCCCACTAGGGGGATGAGTATGAGTCTTTTTTAATGTGAATATGTTTGCAGCAGTCATTCTGTGAAATTCTAGACAGTGGAGAAAGTTTGTAATGAATTATAATTAGGAAAAGTCAACCATAATTCTTCAGGTGTGTTTAAGGTTTTTTGTGTTAAGTGTGTTTGTGATTATGTTTGTTCTTGCATTTGTATGTATGTATGTCAATGAATATCCTGTAACTGTAGGTACAAAATTGTGATATCCTCACATCCAGACTCCTTTTTGAGGGTCAGAGTTAGGGTTTGACTTAGAAATGTGATGGTTAGTGGAGAGGGCAGTGGAGTGCATTTGATGAATGGTGTGTCCCCATAGCTGCAGTGTGTGTGTTTGTGTGTAAGATTCTCATATTGGCTAATATCTCATGTCTTCAGGTACGTGAGGCCTCCATAACAACATTGGTGGATGTTTATCGTTACGTTGGAGAGAGAGTCAGGGCAGACCTAGCAAAGAGAGGACTGCCTGCTGCAAGGTGAGTTGTTTCCTGTGTGTCATTTGTTGATCAGCTCTCTCTTAGTGACGACAGGTTTTGTATTTATTTGTGTGTGTTTGTGCGTCTGTGCATGCACACTGCATGCGGCAGAGATGAGTTGTGTGGGGGGTCTGTGGGTCCCGTGGCCTTGGCACTCAGTCTGTCCCAGGCCACACCATGCACCACTCTGCCCTTCACACACACAGAGGCACTTTCATCCAGAGCACAATGCTGACTACTGGGGAGGAGGGTGGGAGGGGGCAGATGGGGTACAAAGGCGTTTGGGTGAAGTGACAGAGTTGAGGAAAAACTGGAAAAAGTGTGTGGCTGTTCATGTCATCTGAAGAGGTCCATTGAGTGGCTTTGTCCTTCTTTGGTCGTCCTGGTTACATGTGCTGGGTTCAGGGTTATTCTAAGCACACAGTGACCCCCCTTTCCCCCCCATTACCCCCCTCTTTCCCCTTTCTCCCATGTGAGGGAGCTGAGCAGCAGTCAGTGTTGTGTGCTGACTGCTCAGTATGAGTCTTGCGTCTGTGAATGCTGGCTGTGGCCATGTGTCATGTGTTGTGCATATTAAGCCTGTTTTGAAAACACACTGTCAATGTGGAATTTATGCAGACTGGTGGGTGACCGTCTGTTTTATGATATATATAGAGATTTGACACATGATTGATTAAGGTCTGAAAGCAGTGCTTGTTATTCTTCTGTAGATATTATACAATTAGTATAAAAATCTTTAAAAAAGATGCATAAGGTTTTGTATGAATTGTGACTAGCAAAAGTATGTCATGACTGTGTTGTTGCTTTACTTACGGATAATATTTGAGCACTTGTACGAAGGCAAGATGGAAGGTTTGTGTGTTTGTGCTAGTATATGGTTTCTAAGTGGAATACGGGGCTGCAGCCAGGGTCCTGCTGACCAGATCACATATCAGCTTTGCAGAGATAGCATCAGATAAGGTAGAGGGGGGAGTGTAGAGGGCTGAGAATAAAAAATGGAAAGATGAAGAGAGCTTTAGAGAAAAAAAGAAGATCGAAGTCAGTTCTTAACCAGACAATTGACCTTTTTATATCCTTTAAATCAGATACTATGCTAAAACTGTATTTCCTTACACAGGGTCATCCTGCATGAAATCTTTGACGTGTTGGTTACAGCAGCTTGTGACACCTGCACTTTCTCACCCTGAAATTGTATCCAAGCCCATAATATTAAATCACATACAAGGTGTGTTAATTTTTTTTTAACAAGAGAAGTTGTTTACATTACTGTCCCCAACAATTTGGAGGCTGTGACTAATGGCTATAATTCAATTATTTACGCAGGTCAAGACAATCTAAAGACTGATTTAAATATTAAGCATTTTTTGAAACAATTTTGACGTACACTTTTCTTTTGGCTACTCAAGAGCTGCTAGTGACTGCTGCTGAAAGGTCTGTGTGAATAAAACTGACTGAGTGCTTCAGTAGTGCTTACACACTGCTCACCTCTTGTTTTAAATCTGAATTCCTAGAAAGAGCTATTACTTAAAATAAAACTTATGCACAAAAAAATGTGGTGGATTAAATTGAATAATGCAGAATTACTGTAATTGAGCCTTTTTAAGGTACAGGAGATGTGCAGCATTTTTATGGATATTCACCTCTTTCAGTACTACAGTATGTGCGGGCTATGTGGAGGCTGCTGAACTGGTTAGAGACTGGCAATAAAACTCAAAGTATGTAGTTTATAAAGCATGTCAGTTCATTGATAAGATTAGAAATTTTATCACCCAAAATGAGGTTCACCCCTATGGTGTCCCAGAAAGTTTTTTAAGTCAGAACTGGAAACTTTTCGTTTTCAGATCAGTTTATCAGGTCAGTTATTTAAGCCAGTGTCAGATGGGATCATCCATTCGACAGTGAACCCGATGACCCCTTTGCAACCAATAGTGGCATGGGTTAAACCCCCTCCATCATGAACCATCTGAGCTGGCTGTTTGTCCCTACTCATCCTGTCATGTATTTGAAACAAGCACTACCCAGATTTCTTTGTGTATGTGTTTGTGTTACAGCTGGCACCCTTATAGATCAGTTTTGTTAGTTACAATTTTAAACATAGTCGTGTGTATTTCTAAGGTCTAGCAGTCATGTGAGTGGAAGAACTGTTATAGACTTGACTCTCTGTTTCCAGTAACAACAAGTGATTAACCCATGACAGTCTCTCATCAGTAGGTCAAATACTGGTTGAATGAGCATTCAGTAGACCTGCTTCATACTGAATTTTGTGTTCGAGGTGGAGATGAACTGAACAGTGTGAGTCATCTCCACTGGGCCTGAGCTGACAGTTCTTCATTGACAGTTGATCTCTTGCTGCCACAGATGAATAGCTGAGTGGAGGAGGTGCAGCAGTGAAAAGATGGGATCCTGGAATAAAAAAAATATGAAGAGGGAGACAGCAGTGAGGAATAGAAGGGAGGGAGGGAGCATTTGAATACAGGCAAGTGGGGTGACAAGGAGAGACGTAGAGGGGGGAGGAGCAGCCTTGCTTTCTGTCTGCCGCGAGCTGTGCAGCCCCTCCCCCTCCAACGTGTGTGTATGTGTGTGTCTGGATATGAGAGGGAGGTTATATAAAGGGTAACTGAATATCTTTGCTGCCTGTCACACAAACTGGCCCACTTGCCTCTGTCTCAAATGCACACAAAGACTTTGCCTGAGATTTAACTCTTTGTTTCGAAGTGGAGATTTCGCATCTGGGGTGTGTGAGCGCCGAGCATACAGTGTGTATGTGCGACAGTAGGTGGTGCTTTATCGTATGCCCGTAGCATGCTTTGGTCTCTCACCGTTTGGCTCCTTCTCTCTCAAACCCTCCCTCGTCCCCTTCCTCCCTCCTCCCGTCTTCCTCCCTCCCTTCCTCTTGGAGCCACTGCACCATGTTGGATACAAAGAGCTGAGGGAAGCCGAGGACCGGAGTGTGTCACTAGCATGGGAGCTAATGCAATGTTGCGCAGCAACGCAGTAACCCATTAATCAGTCCAGTGGGAAATACTGAGGCAAACCAGCATTGGAGGCTAAAGACTGGGCTGTTTCTTATCCGAACAGGCAAATTAAAATGCTAATGTGGGGAGAGGAAGCACGTGAAAATGCTGCACGGCTGAGGTGCCAGTTGCAACGCTAATTGTCACTTATCAGGAGCTCCAAAAGAGACAGAGAGAAACAGACAGACAGACAGACAGACAGACAGAGGAAGGTGTGTATGATTCTTATTTTGCTATGCTCATATGGATGGCTAACCTTTTCACAAGGAGACGTTAAGACATGTTACTGGACGTGGGTCATTGTGTCTGTGTTGTGTTTTCTTCATGTGTAAGCAATATGTATTGACAGTCCTCAGTCTGCAGAGGTGTTTGAGGTGATTATTTGTGCAAAGATTTAATTTTGAGCTTGACTTGTCTGTGATTGGGATGGATATTTGCATTATTAACAAGCCAATAGTCCTACCTGCACATCACATGACTGAGCATATCTGGTTTGAGATTGTGTGTGTGTTTGTGTGTATGTTGCTGAGCAGGATGTCAGAAGGACTCTTGTCATGTTGCTGTAGCTTCATAAGTGTTACTGGCATAACAGACACACCCACCCACCAACAGACAGGCGGACAGGCTGTCCACATGTTGCTGCTGCTGATGCTGTCACTTGGGATTCACAGAAGCACCTGCCGCCTGTCTCTGGCTCAAAACTGTGGACTGTGTGTGTGCAGGATTGTCATGATCCTGTCAATTAAAATGATGCTCTCTCTTTTTTTAAATTCTGTCTAACATTTATGTAACTAATTCTGGAATCATATAGCTTTCACTGCCTTCATTGTGTGTATCTGTGTTTTGCTCTAACCTTTCTTCTCTTTCTTTTTCAGATTACAGACGTTATTCGCTCGTTTTGATGAAGCCTTGAATTCAGGCAACATGGCTCTCAGCCCGAGTCACGGTCAGTGCCAGTACTCAGTTATTTTTCCACAGAT
The DNA here is from genome assembly GCA_029814765.1 of Acanthurus leucopareius. Taxonomy (NCBI): domain Eukaryota; kingdom Metazoa; phylum Chordata; class Actinopteri; order Acanthuriformes; family Acanthuridae; genus Acanthurus; species Acanthurus leucopareius. The sequence continues at coordinate 2,788,912 of JAQMCX010000019.1, read as the reverse complement.
TTAATGGCTTCTGAGAGCCAGCCGAGTGTAGTCATGTTGTCAGATTGAATTTGCTGTTGTCAGGTATTGGGTGTGTATTTGAGATGGAAGTGTGGCTGCTTGTGCGTGTCTTTATCTGCATGCTCTCTTGTGGTTGTGTTAGTTTGTTGCCATGAGCTCCTGTAAGAGGACCTAACAGGATTAATGGTTTAATCTTTGTGTGTGTGTGCGCGTGTTTACGTCTGTGTCTTTTTCTCTGTGCCTGTGTGTGTGTTTGTGTGTGTGTGTGTGTGTGTGTGTGTGTGTGTGTGTGTGTGTGTTAATGTGTGTGATTCTGTTGTCTTTCAAGATA
>JAQMCX010000019.1:2763984-2788481 GCA_029814765.1 Acanthurus leucopareius | reverse complement strand
GTGTGTGTGTGTGTGTGTGTGTGTGTGTGTGTGTGTGTGTGTGTGTGTGTGTGTGTGTGTGTGTGTGTGTGTGGTAATGTGTGTGATGCTGTGGGCTTTCCAGCTAAATCAGACATAAACTAAACTGAAGGCTGCAGAGTGTTTTACTGTTTAATATCAGGTTGGGATTGGGATCTCTGGAAGCCTCAGTTCACTTTTTTGAAAATGTGGCCCAAACTAGATTCCAGTGTTGACTAATCATCATCCTGAACAGACCTGCATGTGCAAGAGTGCAAGAACAACAACAAGATGTGGCACTAAGCCTGCCATCATTCAAAATGAACTAGTGAATATATGAGCAGATGATAAAAGAGAATCACATCTTTATTGATAGTTTATTGTGGAGCAATGGCTGCTACTTTTCTGTGTTAGGGTGCATTTGAATGTGTGGTCTGGGTTTGGCTTTGATGATGGGATCGTTTCACAATTTCAGGATGAGAGGGATCATTTTTTTTACAGCAGAAAACTCAGTTTAGGTGAGTGAATGACAAAAAAATCGAATGAATTCTGATAAGACTGCCCAGACTGAGGTAACATTGATGAAAATCAGATCTTTATCTTATTTAAGAGAATATGTCAGTGACCCAAATCTGATTTGAAAAGATCAGATTCCATGTGAGTTGTGCTGTTGGCACTGTCATTTAAAAAAAAAGGTCAGAGCCAAATATGAGCAAAAATGTCAGATTTGGGCCACTAGTGCCTGCAGCGAAGAACATAGTTTTCAACTTCACTGTTAAGTGTTTTTGGAAAAGTGCTCAGTGAATATTGATCCACAAAGTGATCTCTTGGTAGTTTGCAAGAGAAGCTGTTAGTTTTTATTGTGCTGTGGATTGGACAGCTAATATGATGTGACTGATCCAGGTTCTTTCACTGCCATGAAATTTTATGTTTACATAATTGGTTACATTCAGTTGCAGCTGGCTGCTGAGTCAGTTCATAGAACCGCAAAAATCCCTGTCCAAATCTAATCCATAATAAATCCATGAATCCACAATAGAAATATTCCTAATTACAGAAGGTTAACAGATTGTAAATTTGGAAAATAAAAGCTTCAGTATCAGATTCTTGGTATTTGCAGGTCCTTATAGTTGAGGTATTGGAGCGGGTATCAGGAAAGGAAAAGTAGAATTAGTGCCTGTGTGGTTTTTTTTACTCAGTGTCACATCATTGACTCTTGCTGTCAGTGTATTTATTCAGTTGCATAAAAAAGGAATTATGTAATATGAGTTTTATGTCTAAAAGCAAGTTTCAAGATAATGACTTTTTTTTAAAGTTGTTTTATTTTATTTTTAAATTGAATTGCATTTGTCGTGATGTTATTGTGAAGTGCGAAGTAATTAGGAGGCACAGAAACAGTCTAAAGTGAGAATACCAGTGGATAACATACTTTCAAATGCAGCCAACATTGCAGGGCAAGTAAGAAATGCTAAAAAACATGGATATGTGCTCACACAAATTAACTGTACCGCTTATGAACTGAGGTTTTGCAATCAGTTTGGTCTGTTGTCGGTGACTAGTGGAACCTGTCAGTGGCTGTTAGTACCTTTAGGCTGCCCTGTCACTGAATCTCTGTGTCGAACAGCGACAGCAGCGGTTGGTGCCTGGTCGGCTGTTGCAGTCTGTTTACTTGGAGAGAGAGACATGAAGAGGAGCCCAGGGCGTGCTGTGGGTTGTGGGTGCAGTTGCCATGATGCTGTCTCTGGTGACAGCAGAGGGATGAAGGGAGTGTTATTTTCAACAGCCACCCCTCTGGGGTGTTAGAGCAAAGTTGTGGATTTTGGGTTCATGATTGAGTAGTTGTTGTGATCAAATGACAGTGCGATTTCCTTTTTTTTTTTTTTTAACTCTCCAATTTTGTCCTAGGTCATGTGCTTAGCCAGACATGAAAGCATTGCTTGTTATTGTCTAATAGGACTGAACGTTCAGTCTACTGGCATATCAGTTTTTATTTGAAATGGCAGGAGAGAGAAGATAGCAGTAACCTTTTGCAACAGTCCAGTGAGATATTTGCAAAGAATACAAACTGCCATCGATGGGCCACAAAACTTGGATCAGTGCACTTGCTGTAATTGTTATGATTGGTTGATTGGCTTAACTATTGCAAACTTTGACAGCAGCAGTCGTTACCACTCCGAAACCAATCACATTATTTGTATCATTTCTTCAGCTTCCGTTAAGTGTGTCATCCGCTGCTTCCTTTAACAGCTCTTTTAAAAAGAATTCCTCGTTACCTGACCATATTTGATGACCAGACATATCCATCTACCTGTGTAAACATGAAGTGAATGTGACTGAAAATACTCAACATTGTGAATGTTGGCTGTGTTCCTCATTGTTTGGCCTTGGCTGCTTCCTCAAGTGTACTTAAGCTTCTTTCTGTCTTTCAAATTTCTTAGCCACTGCGACTTTTCATGCCATTGTTGGCTGCTCAGTCACACGTTAAATTGCTGCCGCATTCCCATTTTCTGCCCAGAAGGGCTAAATCTAAAATATTTTCCATCAATAATCACACTGCAGATTTGCTTAATTAATAATTTAATCTATAACATGTCAAAATTTCTGAAAAAATACCCATCACAAATGTCTGAGGCCCAAAGTGTCCTCTTGACATAGATTCTTTTGTACGCTGTTTTGACAGCAGATTCCCTGCCATTATCTCTTTATTTTCATAAAGTAATCAGTAAAATCTGACTGCCTACTACTAAACAAACTTTGCTTTGTTTCATTTACAAGTAGAAAAAGATTTTTTATGCTGATGAGAGAAATCATGATGGAGTCTCTCAGTTTCACTCATTTGTTTCTCACCTTTTGAATCCACATTTGGAGACTCAACAAGTGACACTGGTTAGTGAGGGATATGAGCTAAAAAAATTTCTCAACACTCCAAGAACCAAGAAAAACCAAGAATTCAGCATCTACAGGACACAAACTCACACCACAGAATTAGACTTATGCAAACACACACAAATTTGTTCTCACTTGCCCTTGCCCCACATCTCTTTTAGGCCAACTCCTGGCGTTTGTGCTAAAGGGTTGAAGGCAGCTGTTGCTGAGAGAGAAAAAGAGGAGAGAGTAGGGAGGCAGGGAGGGCAAAAGACTGAGGGGAGGAGGCTGACAGAGATCTCTGGCAGTAGGCGAGTCACAGCGCGGTGCCTATCACTGCTTCTCCCTGATTCATCATGACAGAGAGAGATTGAACAAATGAGAGGGGGAAAGAGATAGAGGAGAAAACAAAGGAGAGAACAGAGGGTGAGGAGCGTATAGAGCAGGACAACAACAGCAGGAAGTTCCTTTCCATAACACACTGTAACCATGACAGTTGGGGATGATGGCAATGGTAAGTGTGTGTGTTTTTGTGTGTGTTTTTGTGTGTGTGTGTGTGTGTATGTGTGTGTAGTTAATCTCATCTGGCTGTGGATGCTGGCACTCAGACAAAGGCTTGTGAACATATGGTTTTAGACTGAAATCAGCTTAAACTCCGAGCACTTTCACCCGAAGTGCTCTGGCTCAGATATATAGGCTACATCTACATGCGTGTGTGTGTATTAGAGAGAGAGAGCGAAAACTGGGGTGCCCTAAAATGTCCCAAACACATTATAATGCTTCAGAGTTTGTGTCTAGTTATTCAGTACATGTGAGATGTGTACTCCTAAAGTTTATTTTTTTCATATTATAGAGAGAAATTACAGATCTAAGAAAAATGGTTGCTGTTAGTGATTGCATCCTGAGGCTGAATGAAACCTGGGTATCAGTCACGCAATGCAATTTCTCTGAGTTTGGTTTTGAAAACAATGTAGCCTCTCATTCTCTTCCACTCAAACTCCTTCTATTGCCATAATATTGGGTCAAATGCTTTCTGTGTTGGCAGCCCATCTAATGCATATGTGCTCGGATTTTAAAGTAATTTCCATGGACTGATGGTTGTTAATAATGAACAATTATTTATTGTTGAGATAAGGTCCATTCAGCTTTTAAAAGACTAATTCCTGTATGACATTAAGCCAAGATATAACATGACTGAGTATATTTCAGTTCTCTTCCTCATTCTGGCTGTTTAACAACAATCCCTTTACAGTTTCAGTTGTGATGTCATCGAGTGTGACAGTGTAGTATGTGCAGACCAAATGATGTAACTCTTGCTTGTCATGTAATAATAGTTGATACTTAATTTTTTAAAATTTACTTAAAATACTACATTTCAAATTAATTATCGAATGGCAGAACAGCAGCAACCTAAAATTTGTTGTATGAAGACCTATTTTTTCATCTTTTATCAAAGTAAAAAATCGAAATTACAAAAATCTTAACACATCTTAAACAATATGTTTTGTCCGACATCAATGACAGATATTGTACAGTATCACAGCTTCAAAATAGTAACTTAAAACTCTCTCAAAGAGAAAATGACTGACCTGAGACACAGATGGAGCATAATAAAACTGAACCAGAATAAACATTGATCAATAATTGTGTATGGATTGACAATTAATTGATTGTTAAATATTTGTGTACACCCTTTCAGTATGTATTGAGAGTTAGAGGTCTGTGGTTTATGTTTAAGAAAGCAAAGCATGTCAGTGCCACTGGCACCTTGCTGGCCACCAACTTAATGGTTTTGGTACAGTCTGAAAATGCTGGTGGGAATGCAAACACACACACACACATACCATACCATAGAAACCCAGAGGTAATAGGTGCTTTGCGAACTGATTGTCAGCAGCAGCTTTCATTGCTTGTATAGTACTTTAGTGTTGACGGTGACTGACACACACCAACATACATTCTCTCGCAGACATGCTCATTCTGCGTCAGTGCATCTGTGGCTCTGCAAAGGAAGCCATGACCCCGTTTCCAGGCTAGGCTGGTTGCCATGGCAAAGATTTTCTCTGAATATTATGGTTTATCCTCTCCCTGACTTGGAATTGGGACTCAAATTACCTCTGTGTGCATGTGTATTTTGTGTGTATATGTGTATGTATGTATGTATGTGTATTTGTGTGTGTGTGTGTGTGTGTGTGTGTGTGTGTGTGTGTGTGTGTGTGTTTTCATTTTGGGAGCTCCTGTTCCCTGAACTGGGCTTGAAATGGAGCAGTCTGTCTCCTATTAGAGAATCCAGGCCTGAACCTCAAGTGTGTGTGTGTGAGTGAGTGTGTGTGTGAGTGAGTTTCTCTCTTCCCTCTTTTTTTCTGTCATTCTTTGTCCCAGAAACAACTGGGTGGCTGAAAGTGAAACATCTCATCATCTGCCATTTGTATATTTCATTTCAAAATGAGAACCTACAGTGCCACTGTTGGAAATATAAAACACATTTTTCCTATAATATTAAAGCCTTTATAGGAATATCACATTTAGTTGTAGCCCTTGCTGCACACAATTTTCCTAACAATATTCACAAAATTTAAGACAAAATGTACTTATTTGCCAGCCTTTAAACTTTATTAGAACATAGCAGTTTTTGCAGGAATAGCTGGAGGTCTCATATCCTAGTTTTGTATTGACACACATACCTCTACTAGTTTATCTTGGCGCGGGTGCAGACGTGAGCTTTTTCAACAGCTTTTGTTCAAGTTCTCAGCTACTACTCATGCTCCTTTCCACCAGTACTCATTCTCAGCTGAGGGCTTTGCGGTGTCAAAATACTTTCTATGTGTCATCTTATGTATCGGACTCTGCACAGTGTCACATGCTCCTGAGTGGGAAAACATGGCATTGCCTGTTTCCCTGCAGCTTACAGCAGATCAGCACAAACACAGGCTCTCTGTGTAGTAAGTCTAATTCCTCAGGAGATATCTGGTTGTACTCTAAGTTGCATGTTGAGATTTTCAGCTGCAGTGCATGTGTTGGTGTCTGCTGCAGGGCTATGGCTGATGAGATGTCCCCATGCTTACATCTCACTGCCTGGATATTTCTCTGCTTTCTGTGATAGAGTTTAAGCAGTGTTTGCACAGAATAATGTGAAGTTTTAACTGTGCTATACAGAGAAAAATAGGTTTGTATTAATACAAGATTTTGGTTGGATTTTTTTCACATCTGCACAGACTTTGCAGGTTAAATTTACTTTTGCACACCACCAAACTTCTGTGAACGTCTGTGTTTGGTTTGATACCTGTATCAAGACTGAAAGAGTTGCCTTTTGAAAGACTTTTCACCATAGTTCAAGAGCTTTCACATCTTTTTGTCTGTACCAGGTCAACAGAACCTGCCTCTATATTATAGTTTTTCTCCCTTAGCCATGTCTGTTGCTCTCTTAAAATTCTTCTTTCTCTGTTTTTTAAAACTTTTACTTTTTTTAGTTAAATGCTCTTTCCAAAAATAAGAAGGGAGGCAAACAAAAAAACTGCAAACTGAGTAAAATGCTCTTTGCTTTCACTTCAGTATAGTTAATCAGTTTCTAAAAACTGTTTAAATCCCAGCACTTGTCCACTGAGGGCTACAAACACTAGTCCTTTAAAACTTGTTCTCATTGTATTGTTACTGTCGACTTGGAAAAGGTTGATGTGACCTTTATTTTGTGGGAGCCTTGAGACAAAAATAGAGACACAAACATTTTCATTCTCTTTCTCTGTCCAAAAAGCTGAGGGATGCTGTGTCTCTGTGTTTTGAGGTTTTTCTGTCAAGTTTGAACCTTAGAAATAATTTGGGTAGAGCCAGTGCTGCCACCATGTGGTGATAACTGAATGTTTGAGTGTGTTCACACAGATCTGTGATAAAATCATAAAATAACTTGAATGAGACTGTGATGAGATCTTTTTTTTCAGACATTCTTTCTCTTTTCTTCTGTTCTTTGCTCTTAAGACAGGAACAGAGAAACAGGATCAAGAATGCTTGTGTTTAACCACCTACATGTAAAATTGGGCTTGTGCTTTTGGCTAGGAGCAACTCTGGGTTTGTTGCCATATGGATTAAGGATTGACTCATGGGGACATTGCTGCATGTTTTTCAAAAGTGTTGTAAAATATCTTTAATGTGATCATTGGTTAATTATTATTGTACAAATATCAGATCTTGATATTTTTAGCCAGTCGTTTTTTTCTCCTCTCCTCTTCTCCTCTTTTTGACTCTTCCTCTGAAATGGAGAGAAGAGGGTATTTCGGCCTGGAGTTTCCATGGCAACGCTGCCTAGTACATGCTGGAGCCGATATCTCACACTGTGTTTGTGTGTGGGTGTGTGCATGTGTCTGTTTCTGCATGTGTATTTGTGCATAGACTTGTTATTTGCATGATATGCCATATTATTAGGCATGTGATGTATCCTTTCACTCACTGATGCATCTAAATGAGCCTTTCCTTCATCAAACCAGAGTCCGTCCTAATTTAATAAACTAACATGAAGTCAGTGAATAAAGAGTAAATCCAACTGTTGATCAAACCAAATTAGATATGTTGATGTGTGCACGTCGGCTTACTGAGCATCTTTTTTTTTCTTGTTTGCTGCTCTATTCATTTGAGAAGCTGGTCTGCACAGGTCGCCATGGCAACAGCATGTGTGCAGTCTGCTCTCTACAAGGGAGTCTCTCTCTCTCTCTCTCTCTCTCTCTCTCTCTCTCTCTGGTGTCTTTGCTTTGCCCTTCACCCAGAGACATTAACTCCCGTGGGGTCTGACTGGACAAAAGCAGGAGATGCAAATCATGATAACAGTGATGCTAATTAATGCTAAGACCCCTGATGCATGACCGATTATTGTTAACAGTCCGGTGGGTTTTGTCAGAAAGCAAATAAATTCACTAAACTCTCTGACAAGTTATTTAGAACACAGGTTTGCAAGATGATAGCTAGTACCTGCCCATTGCAAATAGAAGTTATCACTCATGATCTTATGGAGGACGAACATCATTTAAGTTTCACTTTAAATTGAAGGATACAGGCAATTTTTAAAATAAACAGTTTGACAGACATAGTAGCCCTTTTTATTTATAGCGCCCAAATTTAAGGACAGTGTACCTAACTTAAATTAAACCTGCATTTTCTTGGGATATATTTAAGGCCAGGAAAATGTTTGGGGTTATTTTGCCTCCTTTTTCTGTATAAAAAGTACACAGATGAAGTGGGGGATCATTTCTGTTGTGCCTTTGACCTTGCAGTGGAAGTAGCAACTCAGCCATATCAACATCTGTGTAAAAAGCCAGGCTCACAGAGGTGTGACGGTTTAACAAGGCGTTATGTGTACAAGCAGCCAGTGGTAGATTTAGAGAGAAGCTAGCAGAAGTTAGCAGCCAGCTCGAAGAAGAACAGAAACCAAAAATTTCAAAATGCAAATTGAGGAGACAGCCAGATCCAGGAGCTCCACCCTCATATTATGCAATAATAAGCAAGCAGCAATACTGGTGTGTTATTTAAAAATCACACTAGAGTGACTAAATTTGAGTGTAAATAAACAAAGGTGGCAAACTTCCTTGCAGCTGTATTGCACAATCTCTGTGCAGAGGGCTGAAGTGTCTGCTGATGTCTGTCATAACAACCAAAAACATGCCACATATACTCACAGAGTGCACTCTCATTATGCATGTTGGTGTGCCTGTGTGAGAGTGGGAGGGTCAAGGCCTCAGATGGAGGGGTGTGGTCTCTCCCCCTCTTCCCCCTCCCAACACCCCCCTACTTTGATCATTGCCTCATCATCCTTTGTTCTTTTGTGTATGTGATGACTGAATAAATTAATGTGTGTCTTGTGTCTCAGGTGAATGTAGCAACATAGAAAGCGTGTCAAGAGGTTGTTGACAATTTTTGTATAATGGAGATGGAGAGAGAGAGAGAAAGAGAGAGATGTCGAAGAGGCTGGAGAGTGTGTGTTGTCAATGGTAATGAGTTTAGGTTAGCTGGTCTGGCAGGGACACAGAGAAGCCCTGTTAATATTCCTGGAGTGTCCGTGTGTGTCTCTCCCTTTCTCTCCCATCACACACACACATTCATAGTCCTGCCTCCGCACTGGTTGCAACACTATGATGTCACCTCTCAGCTGATTGGCTGTGAGGCTGCTGAGGGAAGGAGGAGAGATGCTGGCAAAGAGACGGGGAGAGATAGATGATGGAGAGAGAGAGTGAAAGAAAATGCCGGCACTTGTATGGGTGGAGGGGTTTTCGGATTAGCCCCACTATGAAGTGTGTGTGAGGTGTGTGTGTGTGCCTTGGGGTACTGCTTGGAGAAGAGGGGGGACCCCAATACCACGCCCTCCCAGAAGCATGAGGCGTCTTATCTGCCAGCGGATCTGTGACTGTGAGTGCAGGGATGGACCTGGGTGTGTTGGTGTGTGTGTGTGTCAATGACTGTGTGTGTGTAGTGAGTGTGGTTTCATTGTAAAGGATCTATATGTCATTGTTTCTGTGCATTTCTACTTATCTCAACATACCAGGCTATGCAATCACGGTAAACATATGGCTGATATGCACAAACACACACAAGCCTGCCAAGCAATTTTGCATGTTGGCCGTGTGTTTAGGTAAGTTAATGTATGAGTCAAGGTGTTGGGTGGTGGCTTTAGCGCATTTCTTCACGGCTGGTTGTCAGAGCGACAGGAGCGCAACTGCATTCCTACGCCAACATCTCCACAGTCGACTCACTTGTGTGTGTATGTGTGTCCCTCCTCACATGCTGTTGTTCAAAATGCTGCACTATTCTTGCAAGTATGTATTAAGTTTCAATGCTAGCCTTCTAGCTAGCCTAATTTCTGCTAGCATTACAGATTGATGTTTGGATTTGAGAGAGTTGTGTCAGTCACTGGTTGCACATGTTGACATTGTGATGATTGGCTGTGTTTTTTGGCTCTTAGAAGCGATTGTTTATGTCTGTGTGTGGGTTTGCCTTTTTCTTCTGTCCAGTGATGTGTTTGTAATTTCTATTGATTTAGCAATTTCTGACCAAGCTCCCTCTAGACTTCAGCCTCCTCCGCTCTCGCCATTTTTTCTCTACTCCTCTTTTTAGTGTTCATTATCTTAAACTGACCTTAGGATTTTTACTAACCTTAAAGGGGCAAATAAAATCTAAGATTCAGAGAACTGCCTCAGAGAGATCTAAGGGGTTTGAAAAGTTTACTTGTTCTTATTAAAATCAGATTTTTTTCATAGCTTTCACTTTTAAAATAGATTAAAAAATTTTGTTTTAATTCTGTAATTGAAGAAAGCTTATAATTATTCTCACACAGGTTGTGAATAAATAAAATAACCTTTCCTCTGCTTTTCAGATTATATAATAGTTATTATTTTTTTTAAGATTTATTTGGAATATTTTGCAAGAACGTGACTCAGTTGCAACAATTTGCAAAGAGACTCTGCGAGAAGTTTCTGCTGTACTTGCCTACAGTAGGATTGGTAACATTCTATATTCTCTCCTCTCCTTACAGATCGTAGTTTTGAGGATGATGACAGTGTGGATGGGAATCGATCTTCCTCTGCCCAGGCTGCCTTCAAGGTCCCAAAAGTTCCCAAGAAGCCAGCAGAGTCCTCTGCTGCACGCAGGCCCAGTGCCACAGGTGGCAAGCTAGGTACTTAACTTACTCTATATTAACACACACACACAGTTCATCTGTTTCCACCAACTTCTATATTGAAAGAATAAGAGTTATATCATTCATTCATGACTAGAAGACTAGAGGTTTCTCTATGCTAGAGGCAAATTAGTTATAATTGACAAACCATTTTTTTATCTTTGTTGAACTCATCATAACCCGCTTTTCTGTGCACATTAAATTTCTGTGTATCACTATTTGTTTATGTATCCGTATTTGTTTGCATATGTTCATTAAATGAAGAAACACTTGACATTCTGCTGCTTGACAAAACGTCCAAACAGTTCAAAGTCAAAAAACTTCATTAAGATTTGACTGGTGTCCTCTTTTTGGAGGAAATGAGTGTTTGCATTTGTACAAACAGGAACTCGAATGACTGGTAGTGTATTTCAAGGCTGGACATATAGAGGTCAATGTACTAACTTGGACCACTACAGCAGGAGTTACTGTTGGTTTTTGTTGTGGTAGTTTTTCTTTTACTAGCAAGACTTCAGTTGTCTACTAGCTTGGTGCTACATGGAGTTTGTGTCTTACAGTCTTATCACTTCAGGCAAAAAATTTGAATCACATTTTGCAAAGACTTCTGCAACATTTTACAGTTACCACTCATATTTTCCTAAATCTAAATCCTCAATGTCTATGGTTTGGGGGTTGATTTTGGTTTAAATGAATGTGAAACAATTTGTGTTAAATGTCAAAGTAGAGATGAACAACATCTGCCCTGCTAACCTTTAATATCTTCTGAGTTAGTTCACTGTAAGTCACACTTTTCCAGGATGTGGATGCATCCCTCTATAAAAGGTGCTCTGACAGTATGCTGCTGGTGGGCATAAATAGGAACACACTATGGAGGCTGCAGAAAGAAGCAGATGGACTTTAGTAAAAAGAAATCATATTTCACAGTGACACACTCTCCCTCTGTGTCTCCTCAGGATTCTCAAATATTCATGTTCTCATAGTCAGTCTCATATCTGTGTTTGACTAAGAAGATCTGCCTTCAAAACTGTTTACATAACCTTCCCTCCCCATTGAGAGCCCCCCCTCCCCCAGGTCCTCCTCCTGCTGCAGATGGCTGGAGTGATGTATTTGCCCGGTCTTTTCATGTATTGATTTTGCCTGTCTCCCTTTCTCTCTATTGGAAGAAAGCTTCATTCCCACGACCATAAAGTCAATTTTCTGCTGCCTTCTAATGTGTCTGTGTCAGCAGAGGCACATATACATGCACACACACACGCGTAGGTGTAAGTGTTTTACAAGCAAGCAGTCTGTCTAAATTCTGCTACATTGCTCAGTTGGTTGGAAACACAAGACTGTGATCTCTTGTCACTTGGATAATTACAGTCTTATTGATCATGGAGTGGCTGTTAGAGGCTAAAGTCAAGGGCATGCCGGGTATTTTTCACACACTAAACTAAAGCTTTAAATCCTTGACCGCAGTTTTTTGATTCTCACTCACTGCTTCTGAAGGGGTAGCAGCTGTAAATATTTTGCAATTTTGTTCTTCATTTCATTTTTCTGGGACTTAGTTTGTCTGGCTTTTATTTTGCCACATCGGCCTAGTTTCCATTATGTCAGCATTGGGAGGCCCCAACGTCTTCATTTGCATTTAGATGACAGTGTGCCCACACACTCTAGTAACGCCAGACAGTAAGACTCAGACAGAAGACAGTTATTTCAGTTTTGACAATAACTGATAGAAAAAAAGTCAAGAGCTTGAAAAAGTCTAAAAGCGTATCTGGAAGGATTAAATACAAGGACTTGACTTCTCTCTGAGACCAAGATGTTGCTTTATGTGTGTGGTCTTAAATCGGACCAAAGCGGTCTGATTATTTTTCCTCACTCCTGCTTGATGATCATATCCTGACTAGTTTGATTTTGCAATTCTTATATGCGCAACATAATACTTTGTGTACAAATTAAGGTTGAACAAACTGATTCAGTTTCAGTGCTGTAAATGATTAAATATGTATTGAATTAGCTCTCACAATTGCAAAGTATAATAGCTATCAGCAAAATTTTAATTATTATTGCAACCATAACTTTGCACCCTGATAGCATGCCATTAACCTCTCTATTTCACAAAGCTAGCAATAAAAAGTATTAAAAATGTTGATGAGTTGCTGTTAGCTGGGTTTCATGGCCCTTCTGCCAACAGAGGAAAGTGCCTACAGATACCCAGCCAGCTACATCGATGTTCCCAGCTCTCTAAGGGTCATGTAGAGTTTTGATGTGATATGTCTTTGTGACATAGCCTGATATTAAAACCAACCCCAGGGAGAAGGAGCAAAGGATACATTTCTACTGTTTACTCCCAACTCCCCTCCACCATGTTTACAGCTTCCCCTTAGCCTCTTCTTCCCTCTTATTAATGTTCTCATCTTCTTGGATCGCTCTCAGCTCCTCCTTTTATGTTATTAGTGCGTCTAGTCTTCCCCTCTTCTCTCCCAAGTGAGCAGTTGTAGGGGGCGTGGTCTACAGAGCTTCCAGCCCCCGGAGAAATATGATTGACATGCCTATTAAAAGTCCATTAAAGCGCAGCCTGCACACAGTGACTTAAGCATGCGTCTGTATGTGTGTGTATGTGTGTGTTTTTGTGAGTTAAACCAAAATAACAAAACCAACCAGTGCAGACAGCTTATCATTTATATGCATTCACACACACACACACACACACATATATTAATTGACTCTGCTCTGATTTTTCAAGTATCCAAGGAAAGTGCTGGGGCGATTGATGAAGAGGACTTTATTAAAGCCTTCACAGACGTCCCTACTGTTCAGGTACAATACACACAGGGACATAAATGTAGACAATCGAGACATTCATTTAATTTAATAACCAAATTATACAGGTCAGACTGTCTGAGACTTTTTTTTTCTCTTTGATCCCTCTGCCCTCTCCTATGCAGATCTACTCATCAAGGGATCTTGAGGACAACCTTAATAAGATCCGGGAGGTCTGCTCAGATGACAAACACGACTGGGACCAGAGAGCCAATGCTGTCAGTAGTCACCAGTTATCAACGAAATTACCCCATTTTTGGCACTCATTGTTGGTTTCTTTAATGTTTAGATTTTTTTTTTTTAATTATTTTTTAATAGCTTAAGAAGATCCGCTCACTGTTGGTGGCGGGCGCACACACCTACGACTGTTTCTACCAGCACCTACGGCTCCTGGATGGAGCTTTCAAACTGTCGGCTAAAGACCTGCGCTCACAAGTTGTTCGTGAGGCCTGCATCACTGTGGCGTGAGTGTTGATTTCACAGACACTGCTGTCACCGCAGAGAACATCTGCAACGACAAAAAATAGAAAATGCTGTGGGAAAAGTGGTCATTCGTTCATGTTTTAGGAGCTGCTGGATGTGTTGTAATACATCACATCTGGGCACTGAAATCTGATGCCCTCCTCTAGATACACATTGTAAGGGTTTGATCAAATCATGTGCAGTTTAGGCTTCATGTTACACGAAAGAAATGTTAATGGCATGGACATAAAGTTCATAAATGTGTGATTTTTGGACGCAGCCCTTATTAATGAGCTTGCTCTCAACCTTTTATATTGATTTTTTTCCATGGTTTTGATTGTGTTCTGTCTTCTTAGCCTGTGTTAGCTGAATATATCCCTGTGTATTCTTGCAGTCACCTCTCCACCGTACTGGGTAATAAATTTGACCATGGAGCGGAGGCCATCGTTCCCGTCCTTTTCAACCTCATCCCCAACTGTGCCAAAGTCATGGCCACCTCTGGTGTGTCAGCCATCCGCATCATCATACGAGTAGGTTTCGCAAGCAAACAGAAAATCTTTCAGTCTAATTGAGAATCTCTTTGTGCGACAATTTGATTATTATTTTTCTCTTTCACATCTTTCTCACTCTGCTTCACCTTCTCTCTGCAGCACACTCACGTCCCCAGGCTCATCCCCCTGATAACCAGTAACTGCACATCCAAGTCTGTGGCTGTTAGAAGGTAAGATCACTAAAAGCAGTGATGCAGACACTAGATAAAATATTTTGTAATGAAACATTTCTTAAATACTTAATAGTTTAAGGATAATAACTTTTTTATGATGCTGTTGAGTGTTTTCTGTGATTATTAGAATAATAAAAATGTGTCATTTCCAGGCGTTGTTATGATTTCTTGGACCTCCTACTACAGGAATGGCAGACCCACTCACTTGAGAGGTGAGGAGTAATTCCAGCATGATTCAGAGCAAACTTTTAACTCAACACTGACTGTGAAAAGATGAAAAAAAGAAGTTTTAAACCTGTTTTCCCCCTCATTCACACTCAGCGCACATTTTGTTTCTCCGTATCTCTCCCTTGCAGGCACACAGCAGTTCTGGTTGAGAGCATCAAGAAGGGAATTCGAGATGCAGACTCAGAGGCCAGAGTGGAGGCCCGCAAGTAAGACTCACATCTACACACTTACACACATGCATTTCAGAAATTCAATTATATGAAAGAAGAAAGTAGTGTTTGATATCTAACTGCCCCCCTTTTTTGTCTAAAATCACTGTTTTCCTTCACCATCTCTTTTTCTCTATCCACCTCCATCTCTTTCATCTTTCTTCCCGGTTGTCTCCCTCAGGGCCTATTGGGGTCTAAGGAACCACTTTCCAGGGGAGGCCGATGCTCTCTACAACTCCTTGGAGTCGTCGTACCAGAGGACCCTTCAGTCCTGCCTAAAGAGCTCTGGCAGCGTTGCCTCACTTCCCCAGAGTGACCGCTCCTCGTCTTCCTCTCAAGAGAGCCTCAAGTAATCAACTCTCAGCATTGCTTCTTAGTGGTGCACTTTACACCTTTAGGGTTACTTTAATTCCACCCACAAGTCTTGAAAGTGAAGATTGAGGCTATTTTGGCAGGAACCATTTCAAGAAATGTCTTTTTTGTAATACCCAACCTGTGAACATCCCTGTTGGACACCCTTGGATTAAATCCCCTCAGTTTGCTTTCCTCCCTGCTCTCATCTTATCAGCATTTCTGTTGCAAAGAAAACACTGGACTGCTCAGTCAAAAGACAGAATCCCCAGTAACTTTATCCACTTGTGTAAAAGCTTTGCAGACATTAAATAAAGAAATTCTTGGAAGCTTTTTCAGGGCATTATTTCGAAAGTCCAATCCCAGCAATTGTATTTCACCAGCAAAATTACATAAAAGCAAGCTGAGATTAGAGCAAAGTAGAGAGACGTGCTTCCTGCTACACTGCATTGTGTCATTATTTTCTGGCTAAGTGTACAGGTTCAAGTCTGTCCAAGGCTCAGAGAAAAAGCAGCATTTATTTTAAGAAAAAATGTATTATAAATGCAGAAAACACTTGTAAGAAAATATACTGCACAAATTAAATTCTTTCAAATATCAGAGGGGGTCCTTTGAACTCCACTTTACAGAAGTAAAAAAATAATAGAGGTGTTAAATTAATTTTTTCACCTTGACAAACCAAAACTGTGATGTTTTCTTGATCATAACCCTGCACTTCATTACTGTTGTGGCACTGTGTGTGTGTTTGTGTGTTGTCTTGTGGACTGACCTACTTCTCTCCCTCCTCTGTCAGTCGGCCTCTGACGTCTAAATGGTCAGCAGCTCCAGGGCGAGGTGAGTCAAGCACACACACATACACACACACAAATATACACACACACATGTGCACTCTCTCAAAAACACATAAGCTCATGCTCACACACCCTGTGAAAACACACACACACCCACATTACGACCAACATCGGCTCCTACAAAACCATTTCCCATCATTCTCATTTACATCTGCCTGTGTCCAACACTGAACAGCCACTTCCTGTTTTGTTTTTTGTGTTACTACACATATGTGCGTACACATATGTCTGGCTGTTTTGTGTATTTCTGTGTGGTATCAGTATTGTGTTTGTGCAGCGTGGTGCCTGCATGTGTTTGTGACGTATATATATATATCCCTTCATCACCTCCCATCCCTTGTCCAACATGCTCCTCCTCCTCCTCCTCCTGTCCTATCAGTCCCCGCGGGTTCAAAGGGTGGGGTGTCATCAACCTCCCTGCAGCGTTCCCGTAGTGACGTGGATGTAAACGCAGCAGCTGTCGCTAAGCAACGGCACGTTGGACAGACCAGGGCATCAGGGCGTCTGCCCCCTGGCTCCTACTCCTCACTGGGTAAGAGCCCATGTCAGTCGAGCGTGGTGACTAATCAGACAGTGCAGACGTCGGTCAGCATGCCAGCAGCAGGATCTCAGGCAGAGATGGAGACTTAATCGTGGAAGAAGTGGTTGTGAAATTTCTAACAGTTTGAAAAAAGGGGTTAAAGTCAGCTCACCACATTTACAAAATAGTAGGATGGCCCTACACACTCACACCCTCCAGTGCTTGGACTGGCCTTTCTCCTTTCTACTGCTGTGCTCTTTTCTTCTCTTGCCGCCTGCTCACTGCTTGTTATTGTTCCCTGTATATGTGTCAGTGTGGATATTCTCTGTGTGCATGTTCTGTAGATGAATATCGCCCTCTGTGTTGGTCTCTCTCAGTCTGTTTCGATGTTGACCTCTGCATCTGCATGGTTCTCTGTTAAACAGATGTTCTTTGACTAATTCACATTCTGTTCCTCTCTTCTCTTGTCTCTCCGTTCTTTTCTCTTTGTCTTACATTCTTTATTTCTTTCCATTATGTTGTGTTTCTTCATTACTGACGCTTTCTGTTCAATTCTCATTCTCCCTTTCTTGGGTTCGTCCTCCTTTTGTATCTTTTACATTCAATAATCATTTGTTTCACTCCTTTCCCTTCGTTTCTTCCCTCCTATTTCTTCCACTCTTTCTCTCTGTGCTTCTAAAGATGATGCCTCTGATAAAACGGATGGTAAGATCATCTCACTCTGCCTCACCGGCTACTGCCTACTCACGCTTTTCTTTTTTTCTTGCTCTTCTTTTCCCAAACTTCATCCCAGTCCACCACGCCATTCCAGCTCCTTAATTTGCAGTGTGGCCACAGCGCCCCCTGCTGTGAGCATCATATTTAACCCTCATGTATCACCATCACACTCAGCACATCATTAATCAAAGTAATACATTTAAGATCATCTTCTGCTTTATTACAGTTTTCTTTTTAATAGAAAAAAAATCTAACCATCAACGCCTGCATTTAAGTGCATTATTAAGCTGTTGAGGTCTTGTTAGGATACCTAGAACATAATGCTATCATGTACATATCAGGTAAAATGTGTTGTTTACAACCTGCTCCTTCTTTGTCTGTCTGTAGGGACCAGGTCAGACAATGGTAAGATTGTGGTTAGGTGGATGTGTGTGTGGGGAAGGTTGATAAATTTAATACCTAGAGTTTAACTTTGTTGTCATCTCCAGAGAAACCACCAGGAATCAGTACATTTAAATTCTTCCATTCTTTGGTACCCTTCATTTAAAAACACTACAGAAATTCTTTGAATATTGAAGTTTGCCATTACAGATCAACGTTAACCGTACAAGATAATATTTAAATGAAAGAATTACTTAACATTAACTCAAATTAGAGTTGTAAAGTGGATTGGATGGTGAGAAAAGCCATCAAAGCTTAAATATAAATGACTTTTTGATTCCTTACCTGTTTCAGAGTTTGAGTAGATTCTTACTGAGACTGGTTTCTAATTCACTGAAGTATCCCTGGTGCATTTGTCTGTGTGCGCACTGGCTGTATCTGAATGTTTAGTTTAGGATTTCACATCCATTCAGCAGCTTCCAGCCATTAGTAGCTCTTTGTCGGTTGTAGTGCTTTTTAGGTTCTCTGCTTCATTCATCTGCAAACAGGCTAGATGTGGTTGCATAAGAAATGCAGCAGTATTGGCTCTTTTTGTTTGATGATTTTTGTTTTTGTTTTTTGCTTTACTATATTCTCCCCTTCACATACACACAGGCCGTGTTCGTACCAAGCAGCCCCTGTCCACTGCCAGCAGCATGTCCAGCCAGGTGGACTCACGAGGACGCAGCCGCACCAAGATGGTCTCCCAGTCACAACGTACGTACACTCCCCCCTCCCTATGAAACACACAGCATGACTCCAAACCCGGCTGTGAGTGAAACATTCTGGGTATTAAATCTGCTTACACAGACACATACACAGCAAAGGAGAAATGGTGCGTGTGATCCTCTTTGAACGTGTGTTTGTAGTTGCTCAGGCTCTTGTTGTGGAGTTAAATTACGTGTTGCCTTCATGGTGACGATAAGCTCCATGTAAATGTTTTTGTGCCTTCAGGTTCCGACGAATCCGATTGCACACCAGGTATTCTGTCCATGTGTGTCGGAGTCAGAGTGTGTGCGTGTCTGTCTGTGTACCACAGTGGGAATGGTGGCCCACCTGCTATCACTCACATTCTGATCAGGGTGTTTTGTATAATGAGGAGTGAGTGTGTGTGTGTGTGTTTTAATGTGTGTGTATTCCTGTGCATGCTGTGTCTCATCACTGAGGATGGTGTGGTGGGCAGTTTATTCCAATGCTCTAGCCTGGCTCTGGCTGTCATTCAGGTTGTTAAAAATACTTCAACAGACATGAAGGAACTCAGTCGCTAAGCTAGCCACTTTTGCAACACAAAAAGCAGAAGTGTACGTACCTGCTTTCCAAAAATACTTGCTGCTTATTAGAGTGTTGGCTTTGGTGCCGGCTTGGAAACCAGTTTCAAAAAAGGACAGTGATTGGACCACAGCCGAGTGCAACAATCAGATCTGGATATCTAGATTAAAGTGCAAATCTCAGAATAACAGAAGGAAATGGCAGCTGAACAGAGGCTTAGAAAGATTCCTACGTATTTGTGTGTGACAGAGTGTCTGGATATTTTCTAGCATATTTAATTTTGAGGCATTTTCTTTTCCTCATTGTGAACAGGCTTTCGCTTCATACATATGCCAGCTGTCCCAACATGCACTGCTTTTCCCAGGCTATCATCTGCAGCTGGTGGAGTGTGTGTTTGTTTTAGCAACACATTTTTTAAACGTTTTCTCTTTTAATAAATGGCTTTATTTATTCAAAGTGCTTCAGCTTGGCCTTCATTCTTGATATGGAACACCAGGATGTGCTCCCATCATACGCAGTGTTATAATTCCCATGACGCCTTTTTATTTATTTTTATTTTTTTTTGCGTTAACACCCATTGTTCATGTGGTTTAATCTGCTGTTCCTTCCCCCTCGCTTCTGCTTTCCCCCCTTTTCCCAACCAATGGGCTTAATGGCTCAGGATCTCAGTCTGCTACCCCTGTTGGTGGTAAGATTACAACGCTACTTCTTTTACCCGCTGTCTTTAAAGTTACTGCTTTTCCTGTGTTATCCCAACTGCCCTCCCTTCACGTGCACCCAGACAGTTCACTTAAAGCTCCGCGCACTCTGGCTGAGACATGCTGGGATTTGTAGTCACAGACTGTTAAACTGGCTGTTCTGTGCTCACGCTGAACACACTGCTTTGGGACACTCGTGTTTCTGCACTTTGATGTGTGCTTGGATGAAGACCAAAGATTGAGAAGACTTTTTTCATTGTAAAAACTAAAGAGCATTCCCCACTTGAATTCATTTGTCCAAAATGTGAATATTTAGATCCCAAGCAAGTGATTCTGAGCCTTTTGTCAGTTTTGCCTTTGTCAGGTCAAAATTGGGCCAAGTATTTTCAAGTCTTCTTTATATGATTAAATGTGTAAAGATTAGTAAATAACAATCTACTGTGTATCCGACACATTTACAGATGTTGATCAAGATGCCCTCAAAATACCAGAGCAACCCCTGTTTACTAGCTTTTTTTCTTACTTTAGATGTATTTTATTAGCTGTGTCACTTAGTACTAGTTGATAGACAGACAGAGACTTTTCTTGTGTTTAGTTTGTGTGGGTGGCTTTAGTTGAGATTGTGTATCAATGAGAGAGAACAAGCAAGAGAGTTTGGTCTGCGTGCCTTTACATAGTGAAATCACTTACTGTCAGCTTCTTGTGCTGAGCCCTGAAGCTTGCTCCCCAAAAGTCTGGTCACACACTTTGTATCCAGCACTGCAGGGCAGCTTCTCCTCACCTGTTTGTCATCAGGCTGATAGAGATGTGAGTCATTTAGAATAAGACATAACATGAGCCTTTCAATTGGAGACAGGCTGTCATGGGGAGGCGAAATTGAGACCTCTGTTATCGTATTTTATGAACAAAAACTTACTGTAATTTTTTCATGTCTCCAATCCCCATGAATCCTCTTTTCAATCACATCACATGATCTAAAGTTGCATTAATTTCTGTCTATTTTTAATACACACATGTTGAAAACTAGTGTCATTAAGTGAAGAGCTATTGTGACTGTGTTTGTTAGTTGTATGTAAACAAAACTTTCGACCATTTTTAAAATAAAGACCATCACTTTAGAGAATTAGTTATGCTTTTCTATAGTTTTCACTTTTAAATGTCATGTGTTGCACTCGAAAGACTCTGACTTAACTTTGTCCTTCTCTTCGTATTTTGTCCTCTTCTCTCTCTCTCTCTCTCTCTCTCTCTCTCTCTGTCTCTCTGAAGCTGGCAGTCGGAGTGGCTCCCCAGGTCGCGTGCTGACAAGTACGGCTCTGAGCACCATGAGCTCAGGGGCCCACAGGGTGCTGGCTGGGGCCAGCGGGGACGGACACAGACGCAGCCGCATCCCCCGCAGCCAGGGATGCTCCAGAGACTCCTCGCCCACACGCCTGTCTGTCGGTAAGTGACGGTTAATACCAGAGCATCATTTACTGACTTCTAAAGGAAACAAAATGCACAAGTGTTATTTGTCCTTTCATTTGGAATTGAGTTTGCTTTCTTTCATCACAATTGAGCAAATAAAGTTATTTTTTTATATATTTTCATCAGTTTTAGAACAACTGATTTAAGTAATATGATAAGTTTTTCCTCAGACACTGATATCAGCACACACACATACAATCAATCATACATATACCTTTGGATCTCAACTTT
Organism: Acanthurus leucopareius; assembly: GCA_029814765.1. Classification (NCBI taxonomy): domain Eukaryota; kingdom Metazoa; phylum Chordata; class Actinopteri; order Acanthuriformes; family Acanthuridae; genus Acanthurus; species Acanthurus leucopareius. Next base: position 2,767,016 of record JAQMCX010000019.1, on the reverse strand, counting down.
AATCCCATCTGCTCCCTCCTCACCTTTTCCTATGCTCTTCCTCCTCCTGTCCTCCTCCTGTTCTTCCTGCCCCTGCTGCTTCTGTCCTCTAGCTCCTTCCAGCATTAGTTCCATCTACAACGGAGCATCCAGAGGAGGTAAGGACCGACCTCGACCAGACCATCCCGCTTTTCACCTCAATCTCCCATTTTTATCTTAAAATCATCCATCCGTCTGTAATTCCTTCCATCACCACAAATCTCTCACCCTCCTCCGTCTTCCCAGTCCCATCATTAATCTGTAGCTCACCTCCTCAGACTCACAGAGCCCATCTCTCTAATCTGCCCCTGACCTCATGGCTGCGTTGTTATGGTGATGGGTGCCCATGATCAGCTGATATCCCTGCATCATGAACACATCTCCTCCCTCTCCTCACTAACTCGTTGTCAATGGCTGATGAATGAACCTTCTAGCAGGAGCAGTGAAGCTTCGTCAGGGCTTTGCATAACCACGTTGATAGGCTGTGATTTACCCTGATTGGCCGGGTAGATGCTGAAGCTGATGAACAGAGCAATGAACACTGAAGATGATTGCGATGCTGCCGGATGAAAGCACAGATCCTCCCCCCTTGCCCTCCCCACAGTCGCTAAATTCATGTCGAATCACTTCCTTTTCTACTTTGTGTTTGTGAGTGAGACACAGGATTGATCTCCTGGGTGAATGTGATTATCAGATTGTTTGTCTCATGTAAATGTGAGTTCAGCAGTCCTGTGCTTTTTGGGTGCATCTCATCTTGAGCATAATAAGCTAATCGCAGAAGAAAATTTTGGCTGCGACAATTTTGATCACTGATTAATTGTTTAATTACATACATTCTTTAGCAAAATTAAATTGTTCTGCCCTTTAAAATGTGATTTTAAAATTAATGTCACTTTCGGTTCTTTGGGCAACCCTTAGCTGGTGTTTTTAGTATTTGTGGACAATTTATAGACAGGCTGATTAGTTGATTATTAGAAAATTTATCTGAAAACATTTTAATGATGTTTTATTTATGATGGGCCTCTTATAAACTAAGCAACAATAAACCAGAATTACAGTTGCTTGAGTAATCAATAGTGACAATGATCTTTTATTGCAACCATAATTAAGACATTTATTGGCACAGTTATCGATAGTGAAAATAATTGTTCTCAGTCCTTTTAGGTGAAAAATTATGACAAAGAAATGACTCAGATCTGTTGAGATGCTCCCTCGAGGCCAGTGGACCTGTGCTCATATTCTCTCTTGTTTGTCACTTCTGTCTGTTCTCTCTTATATTTATGTTTTTATCCACGCTACCATCCTCTGTCTCGTCTTTGTCACTGTTAATGTTTTGTCTATATCCTTTGTCAATTTGTTGTCCTCTTCACTCTCCTTTCCCTTTGTGTTCTTACTACCACTTTTCTTCCTCCCCTGCTCTTCTTTCCCCTGTTTTCCTCTCATCTGTTCCTCTGCTGCGGCGCGGTGTTGTAACCTGGGTGGTGTTAGCTCGGGGCAGTCGTATTCCTCGGCCCAGTATGAGTCAGGGCTGCAGCAGAGAGGCCAGCAGGGAGAGCAGCAGGGACACCAGCCCCGTACGCTCCTTCACACCCCTTGGTGAGTAGCAGTAGTGAATGGATCCCCAGGAGAGATGAGTGGTAATATCAACATCAGTAAAGACTCATTCAGACCAAATCAGACATTGCAGAAATCATCGCTGGTTTGTTTGTGTGGTGGTGCAACATTACTTGCATTGAAACAGCTGGTGGAGCCTGTATTTTCAGAGCAGCACCTGATTTGTTCTGAATGTAGCTGTAGACATCAAACAAGAAGAGAAACCTTTCTTTTCTACATAAAATTAGCTCCAAAAAAAAGAAAAAGAGGCCTTTTTTAAAATTCAGATTCTGATTTAAACCAAAATTGTAAAAATCTTAACAGTTTAAAGTTTAGGGTAATTAAAAAAGGAATAACTGGCCTGTTTTTTCAGTCTTTCTTTCTGCTTTCACACTGTTTAGTTAGTCTAAGGCTTGTGTGTGTTTGTCCCGTGCATGCGTGTGCAAGTGTTAAACTCTGTATGTGTGTTTTAATCTTGGTTGCAGCGACGCGGAGCTACTCTCGCTCCACCGGAGCTCTCCACACCCCTGACACTTTTGGGGCTGCAGGTGAAGGCTGAGTACATCTATTTCTCCGTACCTCACCCACCCACTCTGCCTTAATTTTTGTTCGCCCCCTTTTTGTTTTTGTCTTCTTTAGTGCCACGCACCTCCTTCTGTATTTTTTTTGTCAGCCTGTTTCTTTAAATGTCCATCAGTCTTTGTGTTTTATTCATTTTTTATTTTTCTAATATTCTGCTCCAGGATGTCGAACCTTCCAGTGGAATCGCATGTTTCCGCCTGTTCAGTTGCCAGTTGACAACCATTCTGCAAATTTTACAAATGGCCATTTGTTTTCTTTGTTTAGCTCTGCTGCCCCCTCTCTGCAGGGACACCAACACCCTCTCTTGTGTTTTTTGTTGATCATTCTTTCTCCCCCAGTGGCACCTGCAGTGTCACCTAACAAGTCATCACATCAACTTACAGGGTTTGCTCATGAAAATGTGGCGTGTGTGTAAATGTCAGAGTGGATGATGCGTCTTCAGTGGACAAGTGAGAAACCATTCAGTGACAATTTTATTTCTAATGTTTTTAAAGTTTTCTCTCTTGCTTTCTTTCTGTCCGTCCTCCTCCTCTTTCTTTCCGTCTGTCTCGTTCTCTGTAGGATCAGGTTTTGGCATCAGTCAGTCCAGTCGTCTCTCGTCTTCAGTCAGTGCCATGAGGGTCCTCAACACGGGCTCCGATGTAGAAGAAGCTCTCGCAGACGCACTGGTATGAAAATGGCTTGCCAACTAATATATAAAACAATTTAACTCTTAGCACATTCCAGTAAGCTGTTGTCATGTGCAGCGTTTACAACTCCTGGAATATGTGTGTGTGTGTGTGTGTGTGTGTGTGTGTGTGTGTGTGTGTGTGTGTGTGTGTGTGTGTGTGTGTGTGTGT
>JAQMCX010000019.1:2742343-2763884 GCA_029814765.1 Acanthurus leucopareius | reverse complement strand
TGTGTGTGTGTGTGTGTGTGTGTGTGTGTGTGTGTGTGTGTGTGTGTGTGTGTGTGTGTGTGTGTGTGTGTATTTATGTATGTATGTGTGTTAACTAACCCCTGATTCTACCTCTGTTTAATGCTGTCAGCTGTTGGGAGACATGCGGTCCAAGGTTAGCTTCTTCTCCTGTATGATGTTTGTGTGTGTTTAGCCGTGCTTGTGCTCTTTTAAGCTGAGTATGTGAGTGCATGTTTTCTTCCTGTGCATGATATGACTCCATCTTCCTCTTCAGTTTAATTACATGTCAAGTTCCTGTCCCTCATTTGCAGAAGAAGCCAGCACGACGGCGGTACGAAAACTACGGCATGTACTCGGATGATGACGCCAACAGTGATGCATCCAGCGCTTGTTCAGAGAGGTCCTACAGCTCCAGGAACGGAGGAGCCATTCCCACCTACATGAGACAGACAGAAGACGTAGCTGAGGTCAGCAGCAAAGATACAAATAGAGACGAGTTTAATGGATGTTATCATGCTGATCTTTATTCACTAGAATTTTACTTGAATCCCTTTGTATTTGTTTTTCCTCCACAATCATTGTGTATCAGATTAATACTGATTGTTGGGTGGACTTTGTGAACTTTGAGCATGACAGAGACAGTCTAAGAACCGCTGCTTTGCATATTTGATTCCATACTTTATCACAAACTTCTGTATTTTTACTTTCCTCTCTGCAAAAGTCTTAACAGGCCTTTGTGTGTGTGCATGTGTGTGTTTGTGGTTCTTGCAGGTGCTGAACCGTTGTGCCAGTGCCAACTGGTCAGAGAGGAAGGAAGGGTTGTTGGGCCTGCAGGCGCTGCTCAAGAATCAACGCACCCTCAGGTCAGCCATGAAAAAAACAGATGTGTTTACAAAAAGATTAATCAAGTTGTGATTCTCATCTGACTGTGTTTGTTGTTGACTTGCAGTCGTGTAGAGTTGAAGAGGCTGTGTGAAATCTTCACCAGGATGTTTGCAGACCCTCACAGTAAGGTATGACTGCATGCAGCGCAAGTACTTGATACACAGCACTCATTTACAATATCACATCAAACAGATTCATCATTCACCCACTTTGATTTTATTTTAGTTCCAGTCATTTGTTTATCCCACCATCCTTCACTGTACCGGATTCTGCCAAAACAAAGTCAAGGATCTGTGTGTTATTCCACATAGACACACTTTAACAGTCACAGATGTTCTTTTAAGTATGTTAGGAAGTCAAGACGTAAACATGTTGTCAGATTTACACACACACACATACACAGATATACACACTTAAACATAAACACAGGCATGCAGAGTGTGCAACAGACTGTTATCTAACGGCATGCCACGCCTGAGTGTGCCTGTGACCTCACACTCTCCGCCGTCCTGTGGGATTGCTCTGTCACTGCAGCCAGCAGCCAATCAGCTGGCTCTGTTCACTGCATATACTGCCACTCGCTCTCTTCTCCCTCCCTCCCTCCCTCCCTGCAATCTGAGGCAACAACACTGACCGCACACACGCTCAAATACACCTGAACACACACACGAGTATGTGGGCTGCCAGCTCTTCTCTCTGACTAACCAGCTGCGGTTCCCCCTCTTTAACACTGCCACTTTTTCTTTGACGTTTTATTGAGTGCCCGTGGCCTCGCACATGTCGTAAGGTGTGCGAGTGCCCTCGCCTCTTTCCCTCCATTTGACATTTGACGATTTGATGAATTTTCAGCGAGACTCCGGCAGAGTGTACGGCACAGCAGAATCCGGTATAAGCTCAGCCTCCTTCAAGGTACTGCATCTCACCATGGACCCTGCCTTCATCTTATCTGTTCCACACCATTCGCACTTTTCTCCTCCCAAGTTTTTCATCCTTCTTTTTCAGTTCTGAGGTCTTTCCTAGTGTGCACAAAACATCACTTCACATTTTTAAAGATGTCGCTCCTGTTTATTTGGCTCTTGTTTCCATTTTAAAGATGTTGGATTGAAAGTTGAGGTCGTGAGCGAACACTCACGCTAAGTACAGTCAGGTTTTTTTCTGTCAGGATGCTAACAGATGTGTCTCTCTTTTCCCTCATGCCCCCCCAACCCTGGAACTCTCTATAGAGAGTAAGTTTGGCCAATCAGTGTTACTGTGTTTTTTATTTTTTGGATGGATATCTGCTTCACTAATCTGATGGATAACCTGTTATCAGGGCAACAACATAACAATCACTGACTAACCTGTAACTACACTATCCTGCTGAAATCAACCACTGGCATGTGGAGGTGGTCACCACAGTCTTAACTGTTGTTTTTTTAATTCTTATCACGTAATATACTGTCTCATTGTGGTTGTCTCCTAATATTAGTATTATTAATTTGGGTGTTTGTAAGTTAAATTGGTGATTGGGAATAAGGGTGTGCTGCTGCACTGATGAATAAATAACCACTAACTCCACCTGGTACTTCTTCAGCATAACCTTAACTTGAAAATAAGCATTAAATGCAAGATTACCTGTATGCATGGACGCTGCATGAAATGTGGTTTGTTAAATTACTGAGTTGCTGTGTGACTGAAACTGTGTTTGTGTGTGTGTGCTTTTAGGTGTTCAGTATGTTCCTGGAGACGCTGGTAGATTTCATCCAGGTCCATAAGGAGGATCTGCAGGACTGGTTGTTTGTCCTGCTCACGCAGCTGCTGAAGAAGATGGGAGCTGACCTGCTAGGCTCCGTACAGGCCAAAGTTCAGAGAGCCCTGGATGTCACACGGTGGGTGTCACACTCACATGCAGTGTATAACATGTATATGTTACTCTAGACCTGTACATGTTACCCATGGGTCAACAACTTCTGTGCCCTAGTGTCAGTCTGCTCTAGACCTTTGGGAATAGTATCTGTAAGAATAATTATGGCTCAAACATCCACTTACTAGCTGATGGAATGCGTTTCAAATCTATATGGATAAACTATATCGATAATATATATAAATAGAAAGATCTTTAAAGATCACTGCTCCCTTTTCTCTCATTTTTGAAACATACATAATTTTCATACAACAACATGAATTGTTTTACCTCTGAATATTTTAATTATGTAGTCATTTATCTTGATCTGTCAAGATCCTTTTACACTTGATGTGCTTGATGTTTACACTGGAGTTTTATTGAAGATTTCTTGTTTTTTTCTCTCCCAGAGAATCTTTTCCCAATGATCTCCAGTTCACTATTCTCATGAGGTTCACTGTGGACCAGACACAGACACCCAACCTCAAGGTAAAAGACTTGTTCATTCGGTGTGTGTGTGTGTGTGTGTGTGTGTGTTTGCGTGCATGTATGCATGTGTGTTTGTGGGTGTTTGTGTGTGCTTATTTAAGAAAGAGAGCTGAGTGTGTGAAGGTCTGAGTAAGGGTGGGATGGATGGGCGTACAGCCGGAGACTCGTGGACTGTGTTACCATGGAAATTGCTGTGCTAAAATGACCTCATGCCTGTCCATTGCTGGAGCTGCCTCCCAAACCCCCACAAAAACCCTGAATCCCGGGCTGTGATTGAAGAGCAACTGATGTAGCCACTCTCCTGGTTTCTTGCTCTGCCACAGTGTGGACACGCCCTTCAAGCTTTCCTCCGCTGACTCCTTATCCATCCTCTCATACTTTTCCTTCCTGTCTCTCACTAACCTTTGTTTTTAGAGAAACGTCTTGCCTCACCAGTAACGCCCACACCCTCCTTACCTACCCCTTAATTTCTGCTGCTTCACCCCTCACTCCTTGCTCTCCTTACCCTTTAATCTGTCTGTCACACTGCCCTCTCCTGCACTCTGTCTTGCCTGATATTTCACCCCATTCTCCAGTTTGTTTATTTTTTATTCCTTACCAGTCTGCTTTCCTTCTAGGCTTGGGCAGTGAAAGATTTTATCAGCACCACAATTTCACCTTTCTGTCCCAGATACATTTTTCCTCAAGACTGCTCTCATTCTTCATTTGAATAATGTTACCATTTATCATTATTGCTGTCAGTGCTCGTACTTGTAGTCACATAATTAGCAAAGATTTTTCAATGCAGCAAGAAGAGGAGGCTTCTATGGGCTAGGCTACTATGGACCAGAAGATATTATTCAATGTTTTCAGACTTTTAAATTCTCTCCTCACAGCTCACATCAAAGACTTGGGAAGGGCAATACAATGATATACTGTATACAAGAGGCAGAAGGAACATGTTTGTGCATAACGTTGTAAATCAGTGAGAACAATTTCTTCATGGAGGTTTTTGATTCACAGGATTTTTTGTCCCACCTGAATTTCTTAGTAAACTTGACAAAAAAGCAGGAAGTTAAGAGTTGAGTTACAAAAAAAGTAAAAGCAAGTGGTTGCTTTAAGATGCTGCCTGAGGTACATTCAAGATCAACTTGCGCACGTTCACTGCAACCATGATAAAAGTAACTGTAGACGTCATCAAGATGTTCGATTCACCTCAAAAAATGTCCCTGTGACTGTTGCATGAAGCCTAAAACCAAACCACTGATTGTTTTGGTTAAATAGGCACCAGCTCTCTGCTGCCATCATGTGGCCTAATGCATTACTTTGTGGTTTGTTCAATTTTTGGCACGACAACACAAAATATCAATATCGCCCAAGCCTACATTCCTATTTTTTTACCTTCTCACCTCTTAAACTCTGTCCACCCTCCCTCCCTCCCCCTTCCTTTTCCTCTGCTTTTTCCTCTCTTGCCCCACCCCTCCCCCCACCCTCCCCTGTCTCTGTTTCTCTTTCCTTCTCCGTTGATTGATGCGGTGCTTCTCCTCTCTCTTTCTGAAGCCTGTTCGGAGCTCATGTTGCGGGCGAGGGCGAGGCAGGGGAGGGTCCGGGGTAAAATTGTTCCCCCCCAGAGCGCGGCGCCACGCCTGCTCACTAGACGAGCAGGCCGCAGCCTGGAGCCAGTCCTCCCAGGTCAGTGCGCTCCGGGGGGAGCAATTATATGGCGCCCACGATGCTACTAAGTGATTTGGAGGAAGTTCTGGTCCTTGAGGTGCATATTTAGAAATATGGAGAAGAAGGAAGTGATGGAGGAAAATCAGGACAGGAGTCAGTTGTTTTTTGGCGTTTCGGAGCTTGCGGTGAATGTTTGCATTTCTTGGTTCCTTTGTTTCTTCATTCTCATCTCTTTTGTTTTTGACTGATTTGTTTATTTGTTTGGTGAAGCATGATCAGAAATGCACTTTCTTCTCTCACTGATTCATCATTTGATTTTCAGACCTGCAAGAGATGCACAATCTGCTGTGGTTTTTACATGCTGACTGTGTACATTGTTGGTCATTTTTTCATGTATGTGTGTGTTATAGTTGTGCTCTTACTGTATTTGTGTTTTTGCAGGTGAATTTTGGCCATGCAGTTTCCTCTGTAATCAATAAACTTACTAACGACTTTTTACTTGTGTGTGTTTTCTAATGGCAGGTTAAGGTAGCCATTCTGAAGTACATTGAGACACTAACGTTACAGATGGAAGCTCCTGACTTTGTGAACTCCAGTGAAACTCGGCTAGCCGTCTCCCGCATCATCACCTGGACAACTGAACCCAAGAGCTCTGATGTCAGAAAGGTGCTGACATCAAACCTTACCTAGCCTCCTGAAAACAGTCAATCCCAAACTAATTTTTAATGATATTGAAAGAGTTACCACCCTCTCCTTGATTTACCGATACACACAAACACAGTGACAACAGTGAAGATTCTTTGATAAGTCTTTCTAACTGAGAAGATGTATTCTGTGTGTTACAGGCAGCCCAGTCGGTGCTAATCTCGTTGTTCCAGCTCAACACTCCAGAGTTCGCCATGCTGCTGGCAGCTCTGCCCAAAACCTTCCAAGACGGAGCCACCAAGCTGCTTCAAAACCACCTGAAGAACACTGGCAATGTTGCACAGGTAATAACACACACACACACACACACACACACACACACACCACTGGTGTAAAAGTAGGGAGAATTTCAGACACACATGGAATATTATGGTTTTCAATCATGTATCATTGTATCATAGCTGCCATACTTCTTTATAACTCGTGTTTCTTTTGTCACTCTCTCAGGCACCAATGGGCAGCCCTCTGACCCGCCACACCCCCCGATCTCCAGCCAGCTGGTCCAGCCCAGTCACTTCCCCCACCAACACCTCCCAGAACACCCCCTCACCAAGGTAACGTCCTCTTAACAAACACAGAATCACAGACAGGCCTTCAACTTCCACTGTCATCAAAATGGAAAATCCATGTGAGAATCATTAACATGTCAGTATGAGCACAGGTCAAGATGCACAGAAAAGAAGAAGATTAAGTCTACAGAAGCTCGTATAACTCACACCATACTGATAAGAGACTGTTACTTTACTGTTTGTAGATTTTATGTCATTCACAGTTTAGTAGGCTATTAAAATGGTTTTGTTTCCACTCGTCAGTAGAAAAAATTAACTCCTTATGTAATACATACACACACACACACATATATATATATTTAGGGTGATTTTCTGTAGTTTGATCGCTCACTACAGCTGTAATTCTGCAGCCCTCGCTAATTGTCCACCCTTTTGGTCTCATTTGTGTGCAGTGCATTTGACTACGACACAGAGAACATGAACTCAGAGGACATCTACAGCTCACTGAAAGGTGTCACTGAGGCGATCCAGAACTTTAGCGTCCGCAGCCAAGAGGACATGAACGAACCGGTCCAGCGGCGAGAGGGAGAGGAGGTCAGTAAAGCAGACGGATGGATGCTATATGTGTTGATGCAAGTGGACATCAGTGTATTTGAGGATCATATAAACCTAATAGAGCTGTATGGTTGCTTTTATTTAAAAAAAAAAAAAAATCCTGTGTAGAGAAAGAGGGTTGTTTTTTTTTTTTTCCATTTTCAGCAACATGTTTTGTTTTAAGATTTGACATCTTGTGACATTTTCTCACGCAGGCATGGTGGCATAACTTTGGATTAGAACAAAAGTGAAACATTTACAGGTGTTTGTGTGGAGGAAGTGTCAGAGAATATGCTTAAAAAATTACCAAACTGCCATCATTTGAGATTCCTTCAAAAAAAAAAACAGCACAAAATTAGCTTAAGTCAGTTGCTGCAGTCAGACAGTATGATTTGACAGAACGCTGAGGCATAAAAAAGATTAAAGATGGTGCAATAAAGAATAGAGAAAAGGGAAATTTTGCTTGATAGCATTTGACATTTAGTCAGTCTTCAGTGTGTAACCCTGCTGTAAGGACAAAGCCTGCATTCTTGAGAAATACAACTTTAACTGTATTTTATGCAGCATAGCACAACAGGAATGCACTGTGCGTGGACTGTAACTAATAAATATAAGCTGATAGATGTGTGATGTGTTTTTGCCTCTCTGAGCTGCAGACATTTTTCTTGGTATTCAAAAAAAAATTAGTCATCTTCTTGTTGAGCCTTACACAGTGTTTTCCAAGATTGCAAAGGCCACACACAAACACACACACAAACACACACGCACTTGTTTTGATCACTTCGGGGAATTTGCATAGACTTAACATTCATTTCCTGGAGACTTGCTCAAACCATAGCCATAACCAATCAACTGTTTCCCAACAGGGGACGTAAATCTTGTCCTCAATTGAACCATACATTCCCAAATAGATAGTCTTTAGTCTGAAATGTATCATACCCTCCAACATGTATACAAATATATCTCACACACACACACACACACACACACACACACAGCTATCTACATGTACTGTTTCTGGCCCTGACATCTGATCTGTTCCATCTCTCCCTCTTCACACCATGAGAACTGAGAGACATACATTAAGTGTTCATGTGCCAGGTGACTGTCAGCTTAGTCTTCTGAAGCCGCTGATAAAATCATGTTTATTGTTTGTTACAATCCCAGCAACAGAAAATCACACAGAAAGGACTTTTTCCACACAAAGTTTCCCTTTATGTTTGTACCAGTGCTCATGTGGACACTCTGCTTATTCAGTCCAGATTTATGACTTCAGACGTCATGTAAGGTCTCATTGCAGTCCCTCCCAACAGCCCTGGCCCCCTTTTAAGGTCACGGTGTACTCAAGTACAGAGGCGTGACCCCCTGACATTTTCTTCTTGAGGTGCATCTGAAATTTAACCAGCCCACATGTCATCATCCTGCCAATCATAGCACACCTGACTTATCAAACCATCGGATGGACGGTGGTATTTAGTGGTTTGAGTGTAAACAGCCACAGAAATAAGAGAGAGGTAGTTCACCATATGAGTCTAAACACCATTTTGTTTTTATCACATCTAAAAAAAATAACATGCTGACAACAAAGGGAAAAGTTGCTGAACTTGTGCCTTGAGGTGATGAATGAATGCATCTGGTGACTGAAACTACTGGTTTTGATCAGTGTCTGCAAAACTATTTTCAGATGCTTGTATTGCTGGCCTGTTTCATGCTGTTGTCAAAGCTGTCATTTAAACTCGTATGCTGACTCAACAACTGGACCAGGACTGCCTGAACTGGCTCCAAGTGGAGTCCGGTTCAGTTTGTTTGTGGTGTGAAAGCAAAGCAGATTAACTTTCATTTAATATGAATTCCAAAGATTAACTGCTATTCAGTCCGTCCACTGATCGTCAACAGTGGAAAAAACAAATTTGCCTTTGGGGTTTTTTGTAAATAATCTATGTAAATATGCAAAAATGCATGTGGTATGTTGGCACGTCAGCCTATGAGTGTAAGGATTTTGATGATATAACAGGAAGTAAAAAGAAAATGAAAAATTATAAGATGTGATGTTTTCCTATTTGTAGTATTTTAGTTATACAAGAAAGATTAGTGAAAACATGAAAACTCTCTGTTACTCTCTCTGCTTGACACTTAGTTTTGATAAGAAAAAAACCCAGATTTTATGAACTTTTTGTTCTGTTTAATGTTTTTGACAGATGAGGTGAAGTTGCTGTCTTGACTGAGAGTTCATAATCAAATCGGTCTTTGTGAGTGTTGTATGACTTTCTGTCAATCAAATAGAATAAACTTGTTCTTTACTCCGTGGGTGTAGTGCTGGTTACCTGGCAGTCCATGTGACTTTTCCGTGTTTGCTCCTCTTTGTTTGGTTATGATAACAGTTGGTGAGAACATGTATCCGACCAGAAATAAAAGGCAGGAGTGGATGCCTTTTCACACAGGGGACCCTGTAATACTGTCGCACCGACTATCTCTCTTCATGTCAGATTTACACCAAACCAAACAACACTGGATAATGATGCCCCAGTGTGTGATTTTTAGATAACATGCCAGCGTTAAGAAGCAAAAGAGGCATGACAAGCGTGTCACGTAATACAACAGCTCCGGTTTCCAGCATGACGATTTACATAAGCATCAAACAGCGCTTTCTTAACAATAACAATGGCATAACATGGCATTAACAATCATTCACCATGTATTTTATATGGCGGGTAATCTCTTTCTCTGCTTTGAGGGTACAGAACCTTGTTGTCTCGCAGACATTTTCAGTTGTTGTTGTTATTTTTCTTTGAGGTAGCTGCTAATGGCTGCTAGCTGCTTTTTTTAGTGAGTTGCTCGCACGACATGTCGTCAAAATGTCACTTCTCCGTCTTGTCCTGCCACCTCATTAGCTTACTCTTTCTGCACAGATGTTGATTCAGCACCCCTTCTCCCATTCCATCTTTGTATTTTTTACACCTTTTACACGGATAAAAGCCCAACATTCCTGCCCTCAACATGCTTTTCAAAAGGAGTTAGTGATTTTTTTATTTGATCCAAACGAAGCAGATTACAGCTGTGAAAGTGAACCAAACCTCTGTGCCTCTTTAACACTTTAATTGCATCTCTGCAGGGGGACAGTGGGACAGATGGCAGAGTGTCAGACTTGATGGACGGAGGCCGCATGGCTCTGGACAACAAGACATCTCTCCTCAACACCCCCCTGCTCTCCTCCAGCCCTCGAGGAGCCCGCGAGCACTTCTTAGACTCTCCCTTCAAACACAGCCGCAAAGACACCAGCATGGACGACTCCGAGCATCTCACTGATGGTACACAAACACATCCCGACAGGATAACACACACTGTACCAAACAAAACACAACATATCATAATTGTTTTGTTTTGTTTTGTTTTTTTCTAACAGATAGCAGCCTGGACCAATCAGAGCTGGTAGCCGAGCTGCTAAAGGAATTGTCCAATCACAATGAGCGCATCGAGGAGAGGAAGGCAGCGCTGTGCGAACTGCTGAAGCTGATTCGTGAAAACACCCTGCAGGTCTGGGATGAACACTTCAAGACCATCCTGCTGCTGCTGCTGGAAACGATGGGTGACAGAGAGGTAAACACACTGACCCTTCACACTGCAGCGATAACACTGAGCGTGAAGGCGGATCTAAAGTCCTTTCCTTTGTAACAGCACGTGATCCGAACTCTGGCTCTGCGGGTGCTGAGGGAAATTCTTAGCAAACAGCCCTGGAGGTTTAAAAACTACGCAGAGCTCACCATCATGAAGGCCCTGGAGGCTCACAAAGACCCCCACAAGGAGGTAAATGTAGCTGTTTTTATCATTAGAACTTTGGTGATGGTATGGAAATCAAAGAGTTTAGTAGAATAAAAACATGCATATCTGCTGTATGTATGAAATGGTCATATTTTATGATGATTATGTACAACTAATTATGATCAAATCATGACCACTTTGACTATTTTTAGAGTTTTTATAACATCGATACTCTTTGTGTTTGTGTGTGTTCCCGCAGGTGGTACGAGCAGCAGAGGAGACGGCAGCCATGTTGGCGTTGTCCATCAGTCCAGACCAGTGTATCAAAGTGTTGTGTCCCATCATTCAGTCAGCAGACTACCCCATTAACCTGGCTGCCATCAAGATGCAGACCAAAGTGGTGGAGAGGGTTCCCCGCGAGGGCCTGATCAGCCTGCTGCCTGAGATAGTGCCAGGACTCATACAGGTAACGCACACACACACACACACACACACACACACACACACACACACATCATATATTTAACATAAAATTGATGCGATTCTGTGCTATTCTCACACACCACCCACACATTCTTACATAAATACTTTCTCTGGCACCTTCATTGTGAATATAGTCTCTTGCAGGTTTGTAATCTACTTTATCTGGTTGAACAGGGTTATGACAACTCTGAGAGCAGTGTGAGGAAAGCCTGTGTGTTCTGCTTGGTGGCCATTTACGCAGTGATCGGAGAGGACCTCAAACCGCACCTCAGCCAACTCTCCAGCAGCAAGGTAACCTGAAACACCAGAGACATGGGCTTCCTCACAGGCCAGTTGGCTAAAAATGTGTTGTTTCTCATCTGTGTTACCATGCAGGATATGGCACATTGACAAGTAAAAATCTGGCATCTTAACATACTTACAAACATGTTACTACAAAAAAAAAGAGAGAAAAAAGACTATACTTTTGTTAATCAGCTTCAGATTCATCCCCCAGCAATGTTGATCCGTATGTGGACCATCCACAACAAGACGTCCAAGTTGGGCAATAGTCACATGACAAGAAACCTGATGAGATGCAATAGCTATTTATGTTTTACCACTACATATGAAAACAATGTATTGGGATCAGTTCTAGCAGTGACAGCCAATGGCACTGAAGCATCAGTCAGCATTAGTATTTTCTTGGTCTTCTTAAGATTCTAACATACCTAAATGTGAACATTTTAATCCCTAAGATGCAATATCTTGACATGTAAAGACAAAAATCTTGCATGATAACATGCTTGAGAAACTAAATGCTGCAGAAACAACCAGATTTTTCCTCCTTTATGACTTTTTGAAACCTCCAAAGACCCATTTAGATGTCTGTCTTCTGTCTGTTTTTCTGTTCATAGCTGAAGCTTTTGAATCTGTACATCAAGCGCGCCCAGTCTGGCTCCAGCGGCAGCGAACCCCCATCTGAAGGCCTATAGGAGACACAGCGCCCTCCCACAGGGCGACCACAGAACTGCAACTCTGCCCACCAAACATAAACATCTGTTCATGAGCTCACACCCACACAGACTTAAGAAAAAAACACACATCCTAACACTCTCTCGCAGGAGCAAACTGCTTACATTCACATGTATGCTTGCACTTACACACAGGTACATACGGTCCTCATACATTTCCTGTCCCACGGCAAGATGGGAGTTGTGGTGCAGAAGAGAGGAGTGTTGCAGTTCTTCCAACTATCGCTGAGGATCCACTCTGATCTCAGACTGAACTGAACTTTTAAATTTGGATTAAACATAAACATTCACATCCTCAACCCAGTCACTAATCTTTTATGGATGAAGATATGAAGTGTCCGTCCTCTCCAGCTTCTCTATGTCCCAAACACAACAATATCCCCTCTGAGTAACATTTTGATGTCAACAGGAAGTGCTGCATGCATGGTTGTTATTTTCTAGGGGGGGTAAAGTTCATGGATCAGGGCTGAGACAAATGAATAGTGCCGCCTTTTGTCTTTCTTGAGCAGCGTGTAACTGGGGCCAGATAGACAGGAATGTAAATTTACATTGTGTCATAGTTTGGATTTATTTTCTGCAATGAGGTTTTACTGCAGCAGTTTTTAATGTCTGGAGTTTTTATTTTTTTCTTTCACACACATAAATACACACTTCCTTTCTTTGAAAAAGGTGCTGATAGCCTAAAAGGTACGACCAACCTACCCTGCGCAGTACTAACTCGAGTCACAGTGGGTCATGCCTGCTCATAGCAGTACATAGGCAGATTCCAAAGTATAGGAGGCGTTGTGTGCTTGGCTATGCATGAGACTAAATTTTAAAAGGAACTTTTTATTGGGGTCCTATTGACAGTCAGATCAGTGTGACTGCGGTTTTAGATTAAAATGAACATCGCCTGCCCCTTTCAGAAAAATCCACGTTGTTCTCCAGTTCTCCAGTTATCCCAGCTCATCTTGGATCAGTCCACCTCTGGGCCACATGGGGAAGAAGATGGGTGCCTGCTGCTTACATGAAGTATGACAGGACATGGCTTATTATCACATAGTGGATATGTATCTATATATGATATTAAAATTGAATATCCAATAACATTGTCATTTAGGAGATCCCCCGGAGGGGTGCACAAGCGCACCTGTGCCCATCCTTGTTTTTATTTTCTCTCTGTTGCGCGTGCCGTAGTCTATCTCTTTCTCTCTCACACACTTCTGTTTTCTCAGCTGAGAAATTTGTAGAAATGTATTATTTACAGCTCTGAAAAAAAAACTGTTATGTCACCCTTTTCTCCTCTCCTCTTCATTGTGTCTTTCTTTCCTTCCTATTCTTGTAACATTCTAGTTTTCACTGTTGTTTCCTCCGTGCATTTACAAAGCTGTGCTTACAATAAAATCAAGAACTTGTACAGATCACGATAAGTCCTGCCTCTCTTGATTTTTGCATGAAATGAGACAGAAATGTTAATGACTGATAAACATGTTAGGGTTTACTAGTTACCCAAGCAATCCAACACTTATTACTTGGCTATAAACTGTGTGTTTAACCTATACAGCAGTGGTAAAGCTTTTCAGTACATCTCATCATCTCATATGTTTGCAAGGAGAGCTGCCAAAGTGTAAAACATGTAAGATTATAGTTACTCCAGAAACGCTTGAATCTGCAACAACTCTTCTGTCTTTTTTTTGAGTAATTCCACTCTTATGTAACAGCTGTGCCGAGGGTTTAAAATTTTGCTTACCTGTTTTCTAACCTTGGGTCAGGGAGAAAGTTCCAGAATAATTGATCAGATTGAATAAGATAAGACTGAAACTGCTTGTCCACAACTCAAACATTCAATTTACTTTCTTATACGACAAGAGCAGAAAGTGATGACAACTAAAAACAGAAAATTTTCTGTCCATCAACTATTCTAATATTGAACTAATTGTCTCAGCTCAAGAACCTCTGAATTATTTTGTTAGTCGCCAGTACTGATAATTAATCGGTAGAGCAGAGAGCTGTGAGAGGAAAATGTGCGTGTTCTAGAGAATAAAATTGACTAATTGGGCATTTAGTGTAAACTATAAAACATTGCAACATCTATTTTAAAAAAAAAACAGATTTTGAATTTCATGTGTGCATATGTTTTTTAGTCTCTAAATTAGGTGCAGATAAAGAGGGTTGCAGATACATAACCAGCCTGACCAGTAAATTGCTGGTCTCCCAGCAGTTACCTCCAAACTGCAAGTCCCCGCAAGTACTATACTCAAGGAAATTTTAAATATTCGTACTTGACTTGAGTGTGTGCTTTTTATGTTACTTTGAACTTCTACTACACTACAGTACACTCCATAACATACTTTTTTTTTTTATCAGTATTAAAAGTTAAACTTGGCTGTCCATGCACAACATTAGTCTATATTGACTATAACATGTTGTTATAAAGTATCAAACAGTGTATGGAGTAGTTAAAATTAACTTAACCTTGACCAGCTGCAATAGAGAGAGCTGTTTTTTTACAATAAAACATCTGTAATTGTAATCCAATAATGTTTAAAATGTATTATGGTGTATATGCATTCTTAATGTTCTTATTTTTGATACATATAAATTAAACTTAAAATGAAGCCTTTTCAGCTAAAATTTAAGTTTTCCACATGGATTTTTTTTTTCTCATCGTGTTTACTATTTGTTGCACTAAAGTCTGGCTGCTGTATGTTGACAACTATACCCTGACATGTCTGACGAGTCAGACAGACGGACGGTAATTAACTCAGGCGGTTCCACGGGTCATTCCCACCCCTCCACCCCCTCCACCCCCCCAAGCCCCCACCCCTGGGCCAAAATAGCGCGTGTGCCCTGCTTGGAAAAAACTTTGCAACCCAGAGACTTGGCCGCCACGTCCAGGGTCCGACCGGTGGATAATTATTAACCAGACAACAAGTCTTCAACCATCCTCTGTGGGGTAAACTCCCCTTCAGCTCTTACATGACACAAACATGAGCTCCTGGTTGGACCTCTTGGTACCGGCCTGAGTTGTTTTAATTTTTTTTTTAAATTTTTTTTTTTTTTTTTTGAGTAACGCACCGTAGCGACAGGTATTGCGGGGACACGATGTTGTTCTGGCAGCCCTGCACTGAAAACTTCCGGGCACCTGTACAGAGACCTGGTGGCAGCAGTTCCACACGGTATGAGCCGTAAGAACACGAAAGTGAAATGTTTATTTTGTTAAGTCAATGGTGATTTAAAATTCTCTCTGATACATAATATACATAATAAATTACCATTTCTGTTATTTCTTCTCGTCACTCTTGGGACTATTTAGCTCTTTCTCTGTGTGAGTTGGTGGCGTGTATACACTGTAGTTCTGCTGTACAAGTGTTCATCTTTGTTGACGGTAATGACTTTGTAGATGCATTTTAGTTTCTGGGAGGCAGAGCACTACAGTAAGACACAATGACGGAAGCTCAAAGGTCTCCGATTGGCTAATCCCTCTGCGCTTGGCACAGAAGGCGGGCTCTGATTGGCTGACCGCCGTACTGGCATCCTTCCTGAGGCTGGCGGTGGCAGCCTTGCAGGCTTTACAGACCGACAGTCTGTATGCTGAGGAAGCCATGTTGATGCCTGAATTTATGACAACCGATGCACTTTGGATGGTTAAAGGACTGCGTCTGAAGCACTGGGGGCTTTAGCGGCGATTCTAGCACCACGATGAGAAGAGGAGAGCGGTTTGGGATGGTAAAGGGAGCGCCAGGGGACAGCTGCTCTTAGGTTTCCAGACATCTCACAGTTGATTCGAAGCAAGTGAAGTTGATGCTAGTTAGCCTAAGCTAGATAGCAACAGCTGTGCGGACGCTGCGTGGGATGCGGCGTGTGGACTAAAACAAAATCATCTTCTGTGTTAATTGCATTTTGTGAGGCTAACGTTGACGTTAGCAACACTGCTAGAAGACGCTGTGCCTGAGGTAAAAACGGCGCTAATGGATTCCTGCTAGCCTGCTGAAGTTGTCTTTGTAAAGCTAGCTCGCTCTTAGCTAACGTTAGCATGCTGACATTCAGCTCGCATCTTCAGTCACGACTAACATTTTCTAGCTGAGCGGGCTCTAACTTATTGTTACTTTCAGACAGTCTGCCAGTCGTGGAGCAACGTGTTTTGTGACTTAAGCCCCCGAAAAACCAAGTGGAAATATGGCGATGCATCCAGTCTCTGTGGAAAGCTACCAGTTCGCCTGCCCAGCTTGCCAAGGAGCGGCTAGCGGGCTAGCAGCATAACTTTCCTCTCACGGTATCTCACTGAAGCTGCGTAGCCCACTTCCTCGCTAGCCGACCTCTCGTACCTGAAGCAAGCTGGCGGCCCTCCGAGTAGAAGCCGAGGACAAGGAGCTGGGGCCGATGGCCTGGGTGCTGAAGATGGACGACGCCACCATAGAGTCGGGGCTGGTGCACGACTTCGATGCCAGCCTGTCCGGCATTGGGCAGGAGCTGGGGGCCGGAGCCTACAGCATGAGGTTAGAGAAGGAGTCAGCCAGCAAATCCTACCTTCCTACACTTCCTTACACTGTTGTGGTTCTTAAAAGTGAACAACACATACCCTGTCTGGAAGAGTTATCATTACACCCCCCCTGTCTGTGTGTGTGTTATTTCCTTTGTACGGAGTGTGATAGCTTCTCTTTGTTTTGGGATTTGAAGTAGGGCAGTCATTGCAGGGTGCCACGATCAGGGACAAAGATTAATTTCTCTAAACCCACACAGAAGCATAGGAAGGACACGTGTTACACCGCAAAGGACAAACACTTTGTATTCGTCCGCCCTGTTGCTCCGATTATGCGTCTCTTGCCAAATCGAGTCCTAAACTATGTGTACATTATAAGATAACAGACAGAGGAAGTATGCAGTCAAGACCCTGCCTCGGCCCCTCAGAGCTTGTGTCTGTGGCGTAGTTTCTGAAGAAGTAGTTGTGGTTGGAAACAGGAAGCTGAATATTATATCCAAGGTGATTGGTCTGATTTAATATTTTTATAAACTCCCGATAGAGTTAAATAAGTTGGAGATAAAAGTGGCACATGTGAAGTCCAGTCAGATTTTTGTAGCACTGCTGGCTTTGATAAACTTTTACAAATCTGAGTGATGCATCATTGTCAGAGAAGCATTTCTCTGAAATATTGTCTAAAGTGAGAAAAGTAGCCTGAGTTTATTTAAGAAATTTTCTGATTAAAAAAATAAGCTAACAGACCTAAGAATTTAGCCAAGTGCTCAGTGACAGCTTTTGAGACTTGACTCTTTTAACTGTAAATTTTAATGTCTATAGTATCAAAAGCTGGTATTGATTGTTTGGTCAGATTCCTGAATATTTAACAAAACAGCCTCTCCACAGATGCTATGTTTAAGTTGTTGTTTTAGAGCTTCTGATCAAATCACACCGTTTTCCTCAGCACCAGTCTGTCTTGTAATTTCAGATGTTTGAATTAAATTTTTTTTCAAACATTTCTTACCTGTTTATATTCCCTGTGTATATATTTAACTGTAGTAGATAAAAAGGGCAGTTAGGTATCATAATCAAAAGTACAGATATCTGGTAGTACTGAGATCTAAAATTTTCCCACCAACTAGCTCTTGAAGCTACACATACAGTATTTATCATTATGCTTAAACTGCATAAAATACATGCAGCCATGTGACTCATTCTTCCATGTTAACTTTTAATTTAATGACTGGAAATGCCACCAGTTCTTAAATGTGTCATATTATGAATCAGGGGCACAATGTTTAGTCAGTGCTACTTGTTCATAATGTGTCTGTGGTATTGTTGTAAACCACCTGTTCACAATTAGCAGCTCTTGGTATGCAGTGCAGTGTTATGTAATAGGTAATGTGAGGTGATGATATTTGTGTGACGGAGGAGAGAAGCTACCCGGACATGCATGTGTCTTATCAGAAGCATCCTCAGCCATCTGCATGTGTTTATCTGAGTGTGACGTAGGTATGTGTCAGTCTCTTGAAAGAGCAGGCAAGTTTACCAGTGTTCAAGTGATGGCTTGTATTTAGGTGAATTAGTGAAAACAGTATTTGTGTGAGGTGTCCAGAGCTGCAACTAACATTTTTTTCTCCATCAGTTAATCTGCAATTTTTTTCATAATTAATTGATTATTTGTTTGCTCTAGAAAAGGTCAAAATTGCATAAACAGTTCCCTTCACAATGTCCCAGAGCCCAAAGTGATGTTTTTGAATTGCTTGTTTTGTCCAACCAACAGTCCAAAACCCAATAAATAACAAAGAAATTAGCAAATCCCATCATTTTTAGAATCTAGAAGGATAAAATGTTTGACATTTTTGTTTGAAAAATCATTTAAATGGTTAATTGATCACCTAAATAATTGGCAGCCACATTTTTTTTTTCAATTCAAACTGATGAATCGACAAGCATTGCAGCTTTAGTGGTGTCATTGCCTCCAGGAGTAGTGTGCTATCTGTGGGTCTGGGGTGGGTTTGAGGGGCATGTTTGGAGTCAGCAGCTGGTAGGAACAGAATGTCTCTGTATGTCAGTGGAACCAGCTCCTCAGATTTCAGGAAGCAGATGTAGTTTTCCTATGCAGCAGGGTTTAACAGGGCTGTGGCACTCAGGTCGGCACTGTCTGGGCATCCAAACGGAGAAGAAAACACAAACAAATTGTCAAGAGAGAAGAGAGGTAATTTGAAACTGAATAAATCTTGCAGGCTGCTGTTTGTAGGGCTTAGTTTGTAGAAAGTGGCTGCAAGATGATCTTAAAATTGTCAGGCTTTCCTTTTTTTAAGTTTAGCATCACTTTGGTTTCGAGCATCATGACTTGGCAAAAAGTTTTCCAATTAGATGCCACGATCAGCATGTCTTTGCATGGCCAGGGATTTTTTTTTTTTCCTGCACAACACATGCACTGAGATTTGCACGCACATAAGCCTCCGTTTCACTGTGCACCCGTTGACACTCCCGCAGCATTTGTCAGGGTGGGCTGAAGACGGGTTGGTTGTCTAGAGTGGCTGCCAAGTGTGAGAGATAGTGTGTGTCAGCAGCTCAGGCTATCTCTGGGTGTTTTTGTTCATTTATCCTGCCGCGGCCTCATGCATGCATAATAAGTGAGCCATTTGATCGATGGAGAGCCTTCGTCACTTCTTCTAAAATAAGCCAATCCATTTAATAATTCCACGCTATAAGGAGGTGGAATATTGTCTTACCTAAGGTGGAACATGCAACAGTTTAATGGCACAAACCAATTTGATGCCTTTTTTAAGAGATAATTGCAGAGTTGGTGAACAAGAACATCCAGTCTTACCAATTAAAGGCACACTTTCTCTTTGCTTTCCGGGAGGTGATTATGTTGCCATCAGGATGGATCCCACATGGTGTTGGAGATTCAACAAAAGCTCAGATTTTTTAATAATTAATAAGCCAAAACATTGAGAACCTGAGTGGCCAGAGGCAAGAAAAATGCATCAGTTAAGCTGTTCACAGAAATCTTTTTAAGCTGCAACAACTGCTATTTTATGGTGGGTTTTCTGTTTCCTCGCTATTCTTTTCTGCATCACATCCATGCTCATTTAGTGTTTGTGTTTTTCTCGTCTTTCCTCTCTCTGTCTCCCTCTCAGCGATGTGCTGGCTCTGCCAATCTTTAAGCAGGAGGACTCCAGCCTCCCTCCTGAAAATGAGACCAAAAATCCCCCATTCCAGTATGTGCTGTGCACCGCCACGTCGCCTGCTGTCAAGCTGCATGACGAGACGCTCACATACCTAAACCAAGGTGAGACACACAATCCTTGCACTCAGAGAAAGTTTTGTAGTTCTTCACTCCATTTTTTAATTAAATAGTAGTCCAAGTTTTTCTATTTGAACCCCCAAATCTGCACATTAAGACTTGAATATTTGATGGTTTGTACATACATCACTTATCTTCATGCCCCAGGGCTGCACACCCATCATTCAACATCACAGAATAATTATCACTTTTAATTATAATTACTGTAAAATGAAACCATCACTGACGTGAATGGCAGCCTCGCCTGGCTTCTGTTGTTATGTACCACCTGTTTGGCATCAACTCAGCCACATTTCCTTATGGAAAAATGGAGATTTACTTGGAAGGATTAACATAAAGGGCAAACTAACAATATGCTCTTAAATAAGAAGCAGCAACATATGTAACCTTATGTTGCTATATGCTTTACAGGCAGAAGTTAGAAGTCGACAGTTACACCAATTTTTCATGGAAAGAAGAACATAGTGATTGGAGTGGTTTTTGTAGTCTTGAAGAACAATTTCTATTGTATCTCTGTATACTTAGTACAACAATCCTACAGGTTTATTGCTTGTCATAAAGTGCAAGACGGATCTAATAAAGTCTTGGCTGCCATCTTTGTCAGACAGTATTATACCATGCATGTCAGATAGTGTGCTGAAATCTTGGAACCCTGCAACATATATCAAAGAAAAAAGAGCTGCAATAAGATATATGTCACCAACTTGCATCATCCATCTGCACCACTCTCATGTTTTGAAAATGTAGTGACACAAAAAACCAGTGCTGGCCATAATTCGGGTAACAAATCTCTAAAGAAAAGAAGAAAGTTGGGAGATGGCAGGAAGGCAGCATGGAGACTGATTTTGTGCAGTCTGCCGCAAGTGAACTTAGAGAGTACAGTTCGAGCCCACCGTTCTTGATTGATAACCGGAGATTTCAAAGCCACATTTCTAGGCACTTGTCAACTTTTGTCTGTTGCGCTAATTTAAATATTACACTGGAAACCGAGAGCTTTGTGCTGCTTTCCTAATTATAAAGGACTACTCAAGGCTTAAATAATCAGCTGAGCAAAGATTTATGCATAAAAAATACAGTTCTTCAACCATACACTAAGCAAAAAAAAGGCAAAACTGTTGTTTTCAGTCTCACCTAAATTACATAGCAACAAAAACTCTCCTCTCTGAGGAGGTCAGGAAAGGACAGAATGGTTGTACTCACTCAACCTTTTTATTTTGTTTTAACTAGCTCTCCTTTTTTGCCACCTCACTCATGTGTTTTTCCTTCTTTTAATCTTGTGATCTCTCTTTCTCTCAGGCCAGTCTTACGAGGTGCGTATGTTGGACAACAGGAAGCCAGGGGAGTTACCAGAGATCAACAACAAGATGGTGAAGGTGAGAAGATCCTCACAGCTGGAGGACGACTGGACGGAGGAATACTTTTACTGCTTCTTCTGCCTCCACATCAAGTACACTTCATACCTAACATGCCCTGTGTGTGTGTGTGTGTCTGTGTGTGTAGAGCATAGTGCGAGTGGTGTTTCATGACCGCCGGCTGCAGTACACAGAGCACCAGCAGCTGGAGGGCTGGAAGTGGAATCGTCCTGGCGACCGTCTCCTTGACATTGGTAAATGGTGCCTAGCAAGAAATGTTTACTTTAACTGTCCCATGTGTATGACTTGGAGTTCTAATATCTGTCTGTCTGTCTGTCTGTCTGTCTGTCTGTCTGTCTGTCTGTCTGTCTGTCTGTCTGTCCGTCCGTGTGTGTGTGTGTGTGTGTGTGTGTGTGTGTGTGTGTGTGTGTGTGTGTGTGTGTGTGTGTGTGTGTGTGTG
>JAQMCX010000019.1:2715688-2742243 GCA_029814765.1 Acanthurus leucopareius | reverse complement strand
GTGTGTCTGTGTCTGTGTGTGTGTGTGTGTGTGTGTGTGTGTGTGTGTGTGTGTGTGTGTGTGTGTGTGTGTGTGTGTGAGATAGATATCCCAATGTCAGTGGGCATTGTGGACCCGAAGACTCACCCCTCCCAGCTTAACGCAGCAGAGTTCCTGTGGGACATGAACAAAAGAACGTCTGTTTTTGTGCAGGTAACACTTGTACACACTCACTCACACACACACACACACACAAATACATACATATCTTCACTTCCCAAACCACACAAACACACACACACACAAGCTGTCTTTTGTACCATCTGTTGGGTGTGCCACTGAATTCCACATCAAGCGCATATTTTGATCACGCTCTCGTCTTCCTGCTGTCTGCAGGTGCACTGCATCAGCACAGAGTTCACTCCCAGGAAGCACGGCGGAGAGAAGGGCGTCCCCTTCAGGATCCAGTTTGACACGTTCGCCCAGGGAGAGAGTGGAGAGTACACAGAGCACCTCCACTCGGCCTCCTGTCAAATTAAAGTCTTTAAGGTACAAACTCATGCTCCTGGGGGTAAGCTGGGAGTTTTTTACACCTCTTTGACCTATTAAATCTGTCTTCTTTTGTGGCCTTTTTTTTCTCTGCTTCCCGTTTAGCCAAAGGGGGCGGACCGCAAGCAAAAGACAGACAGGGAGAAAATGGAGAAGCGCACAGCCCAAGAGAAGGAAAAGTACCAGCCTTCTTATGATACCACTATCCTGTCAGAGGTCAGTATGCAGCTGCTGAGGACTGTTAGACCTTACAGCCTCATGGTTTCAGCACCAACAAAGCTAAAGTGCAGACAAGCATTTCCCTTTAGTTGTGATTTGTGGGGACATCCAGAGTAAAATGTTTGCACCTGAGTGAGTGAAATGTATTTCTGTAAAGCTGCTCATTACGTGACTTAATTCAAAGTTAAGGGCCTTAGTGGTGATCTGCCTCAGTCTCAGTAAAAACACAACTACGTGACTGCCAGCCAATTTCTCAAGCACACATTAATTCGATTTACAAATGTTTAACATACAGACAGCCACTGCAGGACTACAGCTGAGAACAATTTTCTCAGAGCCCGGGGTGATATCTTCAAACTGCTTATTTTGTTAGACAGGCAAATACATTCAATCTAAAACTTTATAAAGCATTAAAAAGCAGAGAACAGCAGTAAATACTCACATATGAAAAGCTGGAACTTCAAATTTTGGGGGGAATTTTTGTGGCTAAATGACAATAACTAATGAATATCCATTATTAAAATTGTTGCCAATTAATTCTGCCAAACAAATATTGGATTCAGGCATTTTAAAGAACTTTGAAGGAAGAATCTATCAGCCAGCAGTTATTTAATTTAAAGGCTCACCAAATTCACTTAATCCCTTTCATTCTTTTGCCATTTTTCATTTTTCATTTTTGTTTTCTTGCTTTTTTTCTTTCCTTTATTAAATTTCCCCCCCCCCAAAAAAAATCCTTGAGCCTTTGAATTAAATTGCTGTTTGGCAGCTGACACACAGATGTTGGAGGCTCATCAATCACCAACAGAGGAGGTTTTATATGAGGTGATGATACAACTTGACAAAGCAGTCAAAGCGACAGATTGTTCACTGTGATGGATTATACACCATCCCAAGCAAGTTTTAATTCTCTAGTAACTAAATTGAAGAGAATTGAAACCAGAAGCTTGTTGGAAGACAGGATGGCCTCTGGTGTGTTGCAAAAAGTGGCTGGCAGTAATTTTAGGATGCTTCTGGTCTCCTGAGAAAAAAAGTTTGTAGAGGACATTTAAAACAATCAACATACAATAAGTTTTTGTAAAATAGCACCCCTGCTCTTTTTTTCTACAGAATGCTAAAAAAATTCAGCATTTAGCAAAGGTGATCTGACTTTCAGGGGACCTCAGGTTATTCACTCTGTGACTGAGTGGAAATTCTGGGCTGTGTTTGTGTGTCGGTCGGTCGTTGGCTGGCTGGCTGGCTAACCTCTGCTGTGTGTCTGTATGTAGACGAGACTTGAACCCATCATAGAAGATGCAGGTGACCACGAGCTGAAAAAGTCCAGCAAGCGGACACTTCCCGCTGACTGTGGCGACTCCTTGGCCAAGAGAGGCAGTGTAAGCACCCTGCTCTACTCTCCTCCCCATCACTCCACCCACAGTCTGCCCCCTGTAGACACCTGGCTGTAGCCTGGAGCTTGCAAACGCTACACTTTCAGCTGCTGGAAGGGAGATGTTTAAATGCCATGTATTGACATTAGGTGGTGCAAAAACAAGGTGTAAAACCAAATTCCCAACCTACCTTTGGCTTTACCTTTATGCCTTTATTTGAGTTGGAGTTGGCTAATTGACTGCTGCCTAATTAACTGCTAATAAACCCAGTAAGTCTGAATAATTATGTATTTACTTTTTCTTCTCAGTGCTCTCCGTGGCCAGACAATGCCTACGTCAGCACCAACCAGGCAGCTACTCCTTCCTTTTCCACCACCCCACTGTCCACCTACACAACCTCCTCAGTACCGGACAGGTAAGTGTGTATGAGTGTGTGTCAGAGCCTGTAGAAAATCTTAAAAGGTTGAAAAGTTATTTATTTTAACTGTAATATTTAGCAATATGTTTAAATTCAAATATACTCTTCCATTTTTAGACTCACTTAACAAAATACAAAAAATATTCTATATTTCACATTAAACAATCCTTTTTTGTCATTTCCTGGTAAGGAAATTGGCAAGCAATAAGTATCAAAACATATAATCAGAATAAATTTATATGTGTGTGTGTGTATATATGTATGTATACATGTTTGCAGCTGGTAAATAAATAAAGTGCCCCTATACTAGTACGTTGATGCTGTGGGCGTAAGGAACTCTGTGAACTGCTTCACAATGACAATCGAGATGTGATTATAAAAACTTTGAAAGTGCTTGTCAAATGCTTGAATTACTGCCGGCCATTGTACATACTTGTTTTTTAGATTTATTGCTTACTCTGTTGTCTTCTCTTGTGTTTGCAGTGACTCGTCCTCACCCAATCACCAGGCAGACCTTGGCAGCCATGGAAACTCAGAGGTGAGTCTGCTCTCTTCTCACCTTTTGACATGTCAAAGGAGAAAAAGCATAGGTGGCTGAATTCCACTTAGCTGCTCCAGTTTCAATGTCCGGGTGTTGTGCATGCTGGCTCCTGGTCACGCTGTCTGGTTTCCTGAGACACGACCATTATTAATGTTTTTGGTCACACATGTGCTTTTCAATAACAAGTAGCCTCGAGTAAGATCCGTTACCCTGCTTCAGTCATTCAAGATGCCACTGTATCTTCAGTATAAGTAAATGGCTACATTTATGTAGAGAGCTTTTACCCGAAGCACCTTATATGGCCTTATATGGTCATTCACATTTACACACACACACACACACACACACATACATTCACAAATAGACACTGATGGCACTGCCTCCTGAGCCACGGCTGTCCCTTTTGCCAAATTTATGTGTGGCTGTTTTTTTTATTTTTTTATTATATTGTAGCACTCACTTACAATTGATTTAGAGAGAGAGTGGTAGTACAAACTGCTGCAATGGTAACATCTAGTGCTGCTAATGACAATTATAAATTTGAGACATCTAATACATCATTAACTTTGACATTTTTTAACTTACCGAGTAACAGGAAATTATTGGTATAGCAGTGGCAAAACAGATAATTAGCAGTTGCAGCTCCATCAGATAAAAGAACAGTTCAGTATTGTATAATCAGTCAGTGGGACTGAAACAGTGGGGAGAGATATCTTCGATCCAGGTGTGAAAGTGTGTTGACATCCTGTGTGTGTTCTCCTTAGCAGCAGCTGAGCCCCGCTGCCTCCATACAGGATGCACAGAAGTGGTTGCTGAAAAATCGCTTCAACTCCTACACAAGACTCTTCTCTCACTTCTCAGGTACGCAAACAAACACACTTATACATGGCTGTAATGTTTTGACAGCTGCAGTAAAGTGACCGCTCCTCTAACTTGCTGCGTAGGTTCTGATTTGTTGAAGCTAACACGGGACGACCTGGTCCAGATTTGTGGTCCAGCAGATGGGATCAGACTCTTCAATGCACTTAAATCCAGGTGTGTTACAGAGTGTTTGTGTGTGCATGTGTAGGCATAATGAAGGTGCCAGAATTTTTCATTGCATTAACAAGTATGTCTGTGTGTGTGTAGGTCAGTGCGTCCCAGGTTGACCGTGTATGTCTGTCAGGAGTCCCCTCAGGAGAGCCCCCTGCTGGAGAGACATGGCACCAATGAAAATGGAGAACACAGCATTGCCTCTAGTTTACACGGTAAACATGCTGTGTTGAAACAGCACTGCAACACTGATATTAATCTGTGGAGTAACAGTGTGCAAATATCAGCAGGAGTGTAAAACCTGTTCTCTGATCTGTGTGTGTGTGTGTGCGTGTAGTGTATCATGCTCTGTACCTAGAGGAGCTCACGGCTTTAGAACTGATCCGCAAGATGGCGCGTGTGTGCAGCTTTCCACTGGGAAAAATCAACCAGGTGTACAGACAGGGTCCGACAGGCATACACATTCTGCTCAGTGACCAGGTACCAACACACACACACTCTCTCACACACACACACAGGGACTCTTTTCCTCATCATTTGCATTTTAATAATACACTCAGCTGTGGAGAGCTCTTTATTAAGAGGGATGGTGTGCTTGAAAAGGTTAACTTTAGGAAGCACTCAAACTCTCCACTACAAGCAGGAAAAAAGTATCACCATGGATACTGATTCAACCACCTTTTGTAAATATGCAGTCTGCAAAATAATCATATGTGCAAAACAGAGTATAAATTTATTTATTTATACATTTATGTTATGCATATACTGTAATTAAATATGAATAGATTTTCTCCTAAAAATTCTCTGAACCTTTCAATCCAACCCAGCTTTTGTAGCTTTTGCTACATCAGTTGGTTAGTATGTCATAATTTCTCTAACCCTCAACATTTTTGATATTGGTATCTGTAATTGATATAAATTTTGATTTGGCCACACACTTGCAAAAGTGGATGGTGCGACAGTGACAGGCAGGACAAGCATCAGGGCTTATTTACTCTGAAGAGAGTCGATTCAATGTACTGTGCGTCAGTCTGACCAGAACAGCAACCCTTCTGTCTCTAGTGTCACTTATTTGCATGTCATTTACATTCTCAAACACTTACTGTACTGTATTGTACCCCCCCTCCTGGCTTAAACTGGTCTGTCCTTCACATCAGTCCCTGCTAAAACACAGAGGAGCTACTTTTTCTACATGTTGATGGTGATGTTTGAGTTCAGCTTGTCTGTTTTGTCTTTTCCAGATGGTTTACAACTTGCCTGACGAGAGCTGTTTTTTGATCAGCACTGTCAAAGGTGAGCTCAGAATGCATCAGTAGCTGGTTGCCTCTTATGTTGCGATTTTGCCTTTTAACAAGGATCTGTCGATTATTTGACAAAGATTTTAATGTACTTCTTCCCCCATCAACTTCCTCTGCAGATGAACTAGGCGAAGGACTCCATCTAATCCTGAAGTAGTGAGGAGGACAGATGGCATCGCTAATACTCCGCCCTCTGTTTTGGAGCAGAAGCCTCCCTCTGTCCCTCTCCCTCTGCCTCCACTCTTTCCTCATACTTCCTCCCTTCCTCTCTCCATGCTTGCTCGACGGAAAGCAGAGAGACTGCGCTAAAGCCATGTAAATGTTAGAATCTGACATGGGTGTGTCCGCTGTTTCATATTGAAAACACTATTAATGGAGGAGGCTAGGTAAAAGAGGAGAGACTGGGGGGGATGTGGGGTTAGGGGAAAGATAATGATGTGTGTATTTTGATTTTACTATTTTATTTTTTGTCCTTTTTATATGGTTTCTGTGGGAGAAGGGAGGGAGAGGCTCCAGGAGAGAGGGGGAGTGACATTCTGGCCGGCAGGAGAAGGAAAGAAAGCAGAGTTTCCTTATTGCTCGTTGACCTTCTTACCCAACGTGCACAGCTACCACTAGGCCAGTATATAATACCTGTACTGCTGAACAGCATGCGATCTCAACATACTAACTTGCTTAAAGGAAAATCCCAACTTACTCTGCTTGTTTAACATAGCTGACGGGGTCGTCTTAATAAACCATTTATTGATCAGTTGAGCTTGATAGCCCCCGACATATCCAGGCCAAATTTGTGGAAGTGGCATCATTCATGGATGTTGACACCAACACTCAGTTTTTTTTTTTGTTTTGTTTTGTTTCTGGGACTTTGTCAGATGGACAGATTTCAGTAACTCCTGTCACATAGGGGGGGTCATCCTATGTGATTTTAGACTTACTCCAGCCATATTTCTCTGTCTGTTGACACCATGTCACACTCAGCTCCACTCTCTCAGCGTACGTCCTGTTTGGCCTGCGCTTTTACTGATTTTAGTTAATGCTTTATTTATGGATCAGCTGTTTTCTCTCGCGCTCATTAAATTTACTTGTTTCTGGTGCCATATTGGCTTTCTAACTCCAGTGGTTAATCCAATTTACAAACATAGTGCACATGCTCCTCGCCTTTGACTCCTCTGCTTTCTGTGCTGACTTTGAAACACTGGTTTAGGGGAGTGTGGGTTATGCCTTCTGCGATTTTGGCCATAAATGTTCAAGAAAAGAGGAAGACTGACATGTGGAGCATTAACGCCTATCCAAAAACCTACTATAATGTGGACCAAACGGGTTTCAGATTGGAAGGCACTTCTTGAGGAAAAGCCTCATCAGCTCTGTACGTCTTGGTGACTTGAAGCATTCAAAGAATTGATCAGATGGCAGTTTAAACCCTCACCTAGTGGAGATGCTTGTACACTCACTGCATGTACATAATAACAGACTCTCCATTCCAGGATCTGCCCTGCACAGAAACAACCCAACTCACACCGCAGGCTGGTAGAAATGTGTCACTGCAGTAGCCTGGTTTTAAAAGTCTTATCCTGTAGGCTAGAAAATCATGGCAGCTCCACATCCATCTTCAAAATCTTGTGTTTTTAATGTAGCAGAACACAGGAAATACAGATCACATGTTCCGGGTGCCCTTACCTTTTGAAAAGTAACAGGAAGTCTCACACAGGTCCGGGGAGTTGCCGTAGGTTTAGTTGATCCCCTTTGTTTTTGGTGCACAAAGTCTGGCAAAGTGCATACAGTTTGCACACCTCAAGTGTCAGATGTATGTGGGTGTGTGTATGTATGTGTGTGTGTATGTATGCATGCATGTGTACCTTTTTTTTTCTTCTTTGTTCTTGCAAAGAAAACCTTATGTCAGAAGTTGTCAAACTTTTTCCTGTTGGTATGATGAAACTGTGTTTAGCTTGTTGTTTAGTAAAGAGCATGTGGAAGATGGGTAAAGGAGAGAGGGAGGGATGGATCGTTTGTTTCTTGGTGAGCGTATTCCCTCCTTTTCCTTCAGATTAGAGACCAAGTCTGCACTGAAAAATCACAAAACTCAAGCTGGATGTGTAGTCAGTAGTCCTACAGACACATCCTCCTTATCTGCCTATAAGAAGGAGAACAAAAACAAGAAAAAGACTGTCAAGACTAAAAAAGTGTCTGTGTTTTTGTCTCACCATGCGCCAGAGCCGGGACTGTAGCTCTTGTGGTGTTTACAAGGACATGAGTACCACAGCACAGTAAACTGTGTTCATCCACTCAAAAATTAGTAACAGAGTGGATGTGATACCAAGTCAGGCAAACTCTGGTGAGCAGTTTTGGTCTCCTGAAGGCCTGACCAGTCATCTGTCCGTCTGTCTGTCTGTCTGTCTGTATGACTGAGAGTGTAAGAGAGTGAGCAGGAGAGGTGACCACCATTCATGCACAGCCTAATGTCAATGATGATGCTTCTCATGTGCACAGTATCGTATGCTGGAGATGTACACAACCACATGTGCTGGGAATAAATGATTTCATAACTTTGTCTTGTGTCCTGCTTTATCATAGTAGTACAGAAGAAATAACACTTGTATATATGAAACATTTTAAATACTTTTCCTGACTTGAAATGGTGGCATTGCAGTGCATAACTGTTATAGTTTTAAAAGAGTAACAACTTCCTTAATGCTAAGGGACTAAAAAGAAAGAGTATTGTAGTCTTTAGTGTGAGTAAAGGCTAAAAACTAAGCAATGCATTTTAATGATGCATCTGGTAGCATCATTCTGAGAGACCCTCCCTGTCTGTTAAAAAGCCATATCTTTCAAACTGTATATACAAGTTTGATGTTCTTATTTATATTGTATCATCTAAGTTTAGTCAACCTTGATTTTATCTGGATTATTTTCTTCAGTCTTTTAGCTCTTAGGCTGAATAATGCTCTTAGTACTTTTGGGCAACAAGAGTCTACAAAAATAGCTTTCATCTGCTATGTAGGGACATCATATTTGGATTTGCTTAAGGCACAGTGAAAACTGTCTCTGGTGGTGTTGCACAGTATCAAAGATGACAGTGCAAAACAGTTGCCTTTTGTTGCAGAGCGATGAAAAGGCCCCACAGTGACTTCTTGTTTGTTTGGGCAGATTGATGGGACAAAATATCTGCCAAAGGTCTCTGGAAACATGTTGAGGACCCAGAATCGTGACAATTTTCTCTTTGGCTATTGTCTCAGAGGCTGAATAACATCTGGCATGTAAAGTGAATACAGCGGTTGCAATCAATTACCAGACAGGACTGAAAACTAGCATTTCATCTGCATCCCGGTGGACTGCAAAACAGCTGGTAGTTCACACCTAATCGTCTCATCGTGTGCTGTTTTTGTGTAGGTCACCAATACCTTTTTACATTTTACATCTGGTTTAATAGTTGTAAATAGATTCACATGTCATGCTTACATGGTACACAATATTTGATTTCCATTCCCCCAACTGGGCCCATGTAAACTGTGAGGCAGCTGTTTGTTGGCAAATTGATTAATTGTTCAGAAGATGTAATTTTTATTTTGAAAATTATGGGAATATGCGCCACTAAAGCTGGCATGATAAAGCCTTGCAGGACCCACCTGTTTTATCACCTGACCCTGAGCCCCATTTTGAATGGTGTGTATGTGCATCCTGTTTCAAATTAGTTTTTAGATGTTATTAAATAAAACTCATGTTAATAATATAGACAATATTAAATATAAAGTGGTTGTTTCAGTCTTGAATGAGCAAACAGCAAACCATAATCGGTAAAACACTGATTTACTGTGGCGTTTGATGACACTGATTTTTATGAGAAAATCATACAATACTCATAAGCAGACAAATTTAATCTATCTTTGTTTAGACTTTCACAGTTTAGTGTATAATTTCGTCCATGTTTAATTTGAAAACTTTGAGACTCTTTAACCAAACATAGCGCTTATGTGGTGCAAATTTCAAAATCATTCGTGCTCAGTCAGATTATCTCACAGCAAACCAGGGACTATGTAATATTTTGGCAGAGAAATACTTTCCACATTACCTGAAGATGGGAAGGAACAGGCGGTTTAAAAGAGGGAACTGGCTCCTTTTTTCCACTTGGGAATCCTGGCAGATTTATCCGGCCACGGTGTTCAGTCGTGGAAGTACAAGGCTCTGTCTGTGGGAAGACAAAGCATATTTTCTTGCCGTCTAGTGACTTCTCACTAATACCGTACTGATTCTGCGCGACGTGCTTCACCGTTTCCCATGACGTAATTTGACGTTCCTTGTCAGAATCCAGGAAGTGGCTCGCTTGCTGTTGTTTGTGCTCCTTGGTCGCTAATCGTCACTGTTTTTCCCGATTTAATATACCGCTTTGACGGGCCGAAATGGCAACGTTTATTTCAGTCCCGTTAAAAAAGTCCTCTGAAGTGGATTTGGTGAAACCGCTGTCGAAATTTGTGACAGCCACATACCCGGCGGGCGAGGGGCAGGAGGAGTATATCCGCGCCGTGGAGGAGTTGAACAAGCTCCGCAAGAATGCTTTGGGAAGGCCGCTGGACAAACACGAGAGCTCCCTGGAGATTTTGCTCAGGTAAATACTCCTCTTTTTATAACACATCCGAACAAGCTACCGTATTACTAAAACTCAGAACAACCCTCTTACCTGCGGCTGTAAATTAACTCAGTCATTGCCGCACCCAGATGTGTTAGCTTTTGGCTGCTAACCTGAGAGCTAAAGTTAGTCAAGCTAATATGCTAAGAGTTGTTTCTCACCATAATAACCGACTCAAACGTTATATGTGCATGGTTTCTTCGATGGGCTAACACAGTCTGGATAAGTGAACTTGTTTAACCGAACTGTCAGATACCAATAAAACAAGAATAGCCATTTACGTAGATATTTTGGAATAGCTTATTCATCAAAATGACCCAAGTGGGAACCGTATGGATTACCTTAACATTAGCTTTAGTATTAGCTTAACTGTTCAACTTAAACTTTTATATCTTCAAGGTAAAACACGGAACACACCAAGACTTTTATCTATAGTTTAATTAAGTGCCCAAAACATAATAAAGAATAAGGAAAACATGCTAGAAAATATGCTTGATTAAAACTTAAATTCAGCGGAACCATAGCATAAACTATGGAGTATATCCAAGCCTTACCGTACCACAGATTAGCACATCTGTCAGGTTTTCCTACGGAAGCCAAACTGTCATATGGCTCTTGTTTTCCTAAATTTGGAGTAATTGAAATATTTAAGGCCACAGCAACTAACAACTGTTATCAGCAGCCTAAAATCCTTTTAAAACTCAAGAACACCTTTAGATTAGTGATATGAACTATGTGTGTACATAGCACATTAGGAGAAAGCTAGCTCCCCTGTCATATGTCATTCTCATTTAGGCCTGCACAGAGCTGAGGCCTCAGGTCCACTGGTGACAGGCATGTTTTGTGGCTCGGAGAGAGAACCACAGATTTCCATATCTGCAAACTGAGATCAAAGTATTAAACAAAACAGCTGTGTATAAGATAATCAGAAACAAGATGAAGACCTGTGATAACATGAATTTCAGAGAAGGTTTATATATACCCTGCCAGCCTATTTAATGTTTTAATAGCCGCTTTGTATAGGAAATTTGTATATACATATAATTTAGAGACCAAACAGAGTCAATCCCAGCCCGTTTTTATAGAGGAACTGTGATAGAAATAGGGTTTATGAATGTTAAGCAAACTTCCTCTGTGTCCCATGCTCCATTTACCCCTCATGACTGCTGTCTTGCTCTCATGTAATTATCCAGACTTGCTTAATGACTGAGCCCTAATGGAGAAGGCCACAGAGATCGTGACTGACTTAGCCTCCTTCTTTTCCTTGATATCATATATGAAAACCTTAACATTTTCCTGTTACCTAATATTATCAATATACGCACTTCCCTCGTGACATAGATGCAGACTTTGCCCTCTGTCATTTTAGTCTTAGTTCTCTATGACTCAGGGATTATATTATGCAAAAAGGTTTGCTCAGATTACATGAGTGGCAAGGTATGCACCTGCAGGGTGCGGGTCCTCCATTTTTCTCCACTTGGAGCTACTCTCTAGCTGCAGTGAAAAGTGGAATTGTCTTGCAAGTGCCAAGATAAGGCTCTTTAGATATTAAAGAGTGTACTGTTTCAAGGTGCTGAGTGTAAATAGCCATCAGGCGAAGTTCAACCAATCTGACATAATGCAGATCATTTCCTTAAATTTTGCATCGTGGGTTGTTTTTTAACTTGTGTGACTTTGTAATAGTTTTCTCAGGTAACAAAAACCTGCAGGTTTGTCCGTTGACCAGTGTCAGTAAGTTCTTTAGTGGATGCAAAAATCCAATACGACAGATTGGCATCACCTCAGTTTGAAGTGTCGTTGCAGTCTCTCAATTTGCGTTACTTTAAATAAAAATAATCCAAATACAAATTCTAAACTTTGGAAGAAGAGAGAACTGATTTCAGACCTTTTGACGTGGAGCCTCAGCTGAGGAATCAAGATTGTACTGGGAAACATACTTTTAGTGCATCAATGGTTTAAAACCATAGTTTATAAGACTATTTTGTAGAAATATGGATAGATTTTTTTTTAAAGTGATATGCACTGCCTGTAAAAAACATGTTTCTCACAAAATTTTCAAGATTTCCCTGCTTTTTTAATCGAGACAAATGACGTCATGTAACTTATTTAAAGTTTAATGGTCAGCTCACAGATGTATAGAGATTTTGAAATGTGATGTATGTAAGATTTAGGGCCTGTGGGTTAGTGAATGATCTCGGTCATTTAGCTACGAGGTGAATGCCAGCACGTTTGTGCAGAATGGGTTGCCACTGCTGACAGCCAGCATTGTCACTCCTTGGCTCTCTGCACATGTCATCTGTAAGCCATGTGCCAGGTATCCAGGCCGACGGGACCCACCGCTTTCAAAGCCTCATAGACACAGCTACTGTGTCGCCATGGTAACCATTGTTTTGTCTAGGACGTTTTTTCTTTCACTTTACCCAGGGGGCACACCTCATCTCAGCTTTCCCCCGTGCACATGTGTTTCCAATTGCGTGTAAATGATAAACACGAAGAAAACAAACTCTGCAGTGCATGTTGGTGGTTCTATATATAAAGCCAGTCTCTGTTTATTTAAACCTTTGCACTCCAGTTTTTCCTGGCACTTGAAATGCAGGGTGGATGAACTGGTAATAGGGGATTTCCTCTGTATGTTGTCATTCCTATTTATAGAATTTTCACATCACAGGCACAAATACTGATAAAATGAAGAGCTGAGAAGCTTTGTGCATGTGTGTGTGTGCTTGAGTGTAATTGCCTGGCATGTGTTTCCTGACTCATAGTCATGTGTCTCTGAAATGACAGAGCTTTGTCAGACCACTGAAATGCAATTATGTCAGTGTATTAACTTTCTGTTAACCTAGTTTCTTTGTTTTCATCAACTCAATAGCTTTATCTCTTTTTTTTCCTCTTTAACATAATTTTTTCAACAATCCTTTACTTTTCTAAAATTCAGAATAAAGACATATCTGTCTTTTCAACGAAAAAGGTGACATGTGATTTGACAAAATAATTTGAATATCAATTTTTCCATTTAAACACAGAGGTAAACATGGTTATAATCCTGCATTTTTCTCTCTCTCCAGATATTATGATCAGCTGTGTGCTGTTGAACCCAAGTTTCCTTTCTCTGAAAACCAGGTAACTGGAAGCAAACACAACTGTGGGTTAGACTAAGTTCCCTAACAGAAGAACCTGAACACAAAGCTTCTCTCTGTTTTCACAGCTCTGCTTAACCTTCACATGGAAGGATGCCTTTGATAAAGGATCACTGTTCGGTGGCTCAGTCAAGCTTGGTAAGTGCAACCTCTTATTAAGTCCATATCTGTGCATGAAACGGTGTGCTGCACACAGATGCAGTCAGCTACAGAAGGAGGAAATGGTATTAGGGAGAGTTAAGGCCAATACAGGACTTTGCCCTGTGGGTAAATAACTGTCATACTATTTCTTAGTCCGTCTTTCTCTTTATGTGTCTGTCTGGCTCAGTCTTACATACACACCTAACGAGAAACAAAGCTTTCAAACATTTAATAGGTCCGGGTTTTGTTTTACATCCAGAAACAGGCCTGACAAGGTGTCCTGTAGATCAAATTTTCCACCATAGCGTGTGTGTATGATAGAGACAGACATGACTCAGGCATGCTGTACCATGATAGGTGTTGACAGCCAAAAAAAAAAAAAACTCTTAAAAAGCAAAGAGTCCGTACGAATTGAAAATGATAATAAGAGAGCAAAGAGGCCTCAGCTCGTTGTCGAGTTCAGTCTTCACATTTATTCTGTTCACGCTTGAATCCTTTGTCCTCTATGGTGAATTGTGTGAGCTCATGACCGTGGGATTCTTTCCAGTGTACTCTGGGCGAGAAAAATGTGGAATGAAGCCGTAGAAAGAGTTGCTCTGAGAAAATGCCAAGCACACAAAAAGAAACTGTGTCACCAAACGAGAGCTGTCATTATCCCACAAGGTATCCAAGGGATGAATGATAGATGTCACTTTGTCCATCTGTCTGAATATGAGTTATTCACCAGGTTGTCTTACAAAGAAACAGCATTAGGATTTATATTAAGGAGAACAAACAAACATTCTGTCTGACATATTATTTCTTGATCTGTTGTTTGTTTTGTGCATTTCAGCTCTGGCCAGTCTGGGCTATGAGAAGACATGTGTGTTGTTCAACTCAGCAGCGCTGGCCAGTCAGATTGCTTCAGAGCAGAACCTGGACAACGACGAAGGACTGAAGGCTGCAGCCAAATATTATCAGGTGGGTGTACTACTACTGCTATTTCATAACATGTTACAGCTTTATTTCAAAAAATTAATAGATGAAATTACAACTGTGATAGTCAGAAATGTGAAGATGATGTCTGTCTTAGTTCAGATGTTCACTTGAGTCATCTTTTAGGAGTCTAATCACTTTTCTCTCAGTGTTTAGGGTTGTTTTGTTAACCTTTCTTGTGTTTAACATACATATTAAATACAATCCTGTAGCTGATCATTTATGATGTGTGTTGGAGCCGATACTACTGTGCCATACTTAGGCGTTTTATTTAATGTATGCAGCACATCAGTTTA
This sequence comes from Acanthurus leucopareius, assembly GCA_029814765.1. Classification (NCBI taxonomy): domain Eukaryota; kingdom Metazoa; phylum Chordata; class Actinopteri; order Acanthuriformes; family Acanthuridae; genus Acanthurus; species Acanthurus leucopareius. Next base: position 2,727,670 of record JAQMCX010000019.1, on the reverse strand, counting down.
TCCTTATTTTGCATTTGTATTTCCTGAATGCCTATCACAAGGATGACTCATTTCCATGCCTTTCAGACTTTGGATATAAACAAAACCTGAACAATAATAAAAAAAAAAAAAAAAGTTGCACTCAGTTTGAGAGGTGAAGTCAAATGCATCAGCTTTTACTGTGTGACAGTTTTCAGTTATTATGACACCGGCATACTTTCACATATGATGCAGAAGAGGACCTCGGATCTGTTTTATTCACATTTACAGCCTGCAAGTTGCTACATGAGATTGTTTCATAAATCACAATAAACTCTGTTCTTGCTCCTCAGCAAGCCCGCGAGAGTTTTTAGAGAGAATTTAGTCTGACTGTTGTAGAATTACAAATAAATCAGGTTATCTAAATTCCAGTCTTGAGAGTGCAGACTCATCTGTTTCGCTCTCCTTCTGTCTGTCTCACCATCCAGCTGGCCAGCGGAGCGTTTGGCCACATCAAGGACACAGTGCTGTCAGCGCTGAACAGGGAACCCACCATGGACATCTCCCCCGAAACCGTGGGCACCCTGAGCCTCATCATGCTGGCTCAGGCCCAGGAGGTCATCTTCCTCAAAGCCACCTCAGGTACCAAAGGATGAACAACAGAAACACACACATTATCCAAGCTTTAAAACTGGAGAGACTCTCAAGCCTTTTCATTTCACTATCATTTTGATTCAATGATTGGATTCTGAGAAGAAGAGAAACATGATCTCATTTTTAATTCATGGATCACTACTGAGTCTTTTGCTCACTAATTTATCAAATAAGTTTACAAACACTTGAATCAAAAACGTGCTAGTCAGCCAGATATAAAAGAAGCTGAGCATTTGAACATAATAAATAGTATCTGTAGTAACACCCACATGCAAGTTTTTTCTAGTGTCATTTCTAGTGAAGGCAGTGTTCAGTTCAACCTTTGTCCCTGTTCTGTTTGTCATTCTGTCAGACTTTACAAGCACAAATCTTTTAATGGTTACATCATAAAATAAACTTCACAAAAAAATTTTACTGTAATTTTCTCTGAGAGGGTTGTTTTAATTTTTTGTAAATTAGTTTTTATACTTTGTAGGATTTAAGGATAGTTTCATCAGAGTTATCATAACTAACACTGTTGATGACTGTCATGTGCAAGAAACCACAGCTACAAACAGCTAAATGTCAGTAATCACTTTGCAAATCTCAGATGGTCTGGCTAGCTTGTGATTTCTGTTTTTTCTTTTTTTGAAAACTTAACTTCTTAACATGAAAGTATTTTGTTTAAAATCCTAAAAGCTGCTCTGTCACTCAATAGATAAGATGAAAGACGCTGTCATTGCAAAGCTGGCCAATCAGGCAGCAGATTTCTACGGTGATGCCTTCAAGCAGTGCCAGTACAAAGACAACCTTCCCAAGGTATGTGAAGGACTCGCGTACAGCTACACACTAACCTAAAAGCCCTGCTGGGTTCTGAAGAAAAACACGAACAGACACACTCACAGCCAACGATGCGTTCAGTGTGATGAAGATTCATACAAGGATTGGATCCTGTATGGTTTGACGTGTGTATTGTCAGTCTGATTGTGTGTATTGTTTTGTATGTGTGTATCTCTGGATAATAAGACTTAAATAGTGGTACTCAGGTTGTGGGACTGTCCAAATTGCAACCTCTCTCTGTTCTCATTGATCCATTTTCATTCTGTTCTCACTCTGATTGGTTGGTTACTACTAAGCTGCATTTTGGTTTCTTACCACCTAATCACAGGCATCTGAAGAACTTGCTGTCTGTCTAACAATATGACTTAAGTGCCCTCACACTCTCACACACACACACACACGGACTCACACACACATACTCGCACTCACACACACACACACGCACTCACACACACACACACACGGCTGTGGGTTGTTTGATGAAGGTGTAGCAGCTTTTGCGGAAAGGTTAAACACTCATGGCCTGTTCTGTTTTCTCTCTCGTTGTCTTCCTTTCTTTCTGCATCCCTCGTGGTGGCGTTGGCCCTGGTTATGTGTGCGTGTGCATATGTGTGTGTGTGTGTGTGTGTGCGCGCGCTTGTTTCGTGTTTGCACACCTCTGATTGCTTTTGCCTGTCTGTGATTGGCTTCTGTGATGTCATCTGTGATTTGACCTTTGCTGGTGTGCGTCTGCCATTTTGTGGTTTGCCTTGCCATCGTGCGTGCGTGCGTGTAAATCTGTTTGCGTGCCTGCGTGTTGCTCTGTGGTTGCCTCTCCCTGGTCAGTATTTTTATTTTCAGGAAGTGCTGCCGGTGCTGGCGGCCAAGCACTGCATCATGCAAGCCAACGCCGAGCTCCACCAGAGCGTCCTGGCCAAGCAGAAAAAGCGCTTTGGAGAGGAGATCGCTCGCCTGCAGGTACACAGCTTTCATGTGACTTTAAGGTTTTGTCCCATTGTCAGATGCTTTAAGCAAATCATATTCTGTGTCTACTCATTCTTTTTCATTTAATAAATTCATCATCTCCAAAGTTTTATGTAATCTTTGGACAGATATAAGACATAAATGCCTTAAAGTTTCACATCAAAACTGGAAAAACTTATGAAGGAAATGTTTTCTTCCATCGTCTCTCCTCTGATGATGCCTCCAGCACGCAGCAGAGCTGGTGAAGACAGTGGCATCTCGCTACGACGAATACGTGAGCGTTAAGGACCTGAGTGACAAGATCAACCGAGCTCTCACTGCAGCCAAAAAAGACAATGACTTTATCTATCATGACCGTGTGCCTGAAGTCAAGGATCTGGAACACATCGGCAAGGCAGCTCTGGTCAGAGCCACTGCCATCACACCTCCACTCAGCCAGAAATTCACAGGTGAGATACTCACACACTTCACAAAGCCTTAGTATCAGGAAAGTTTGACACAGAGAGAGAGAGAGAACTAAAACATCCTCATCAATTTTTGAAACTTTAGGGGAATATGTTGACATTCTGGAGAATAAGACTTTTCACCTACTTGTCAAGGCGTAGATATCTTTACTGTTATTTTGCCCAAGGAGACTCCAAACATTTAGACTTGAGGAGCCGGTGATCAAACCATCTGCCTTTCAGTCAGTAGGACATAAATGCCAGGATGTTGTTAACAACCTCTAAGTTGAGAGTTTTTAAGGGAATTCCAATTCAAAGCAATGAAATTTAAGGAAACAGTGTCTAATGTGGTATAAGTTGATGCTGATTCTCTTTATTTGAGCAAGACTGCATCCAAACTCGCTGTCTTATTACATGACCTCATACTGATTGTGTAAAGAGTGGATGACCTCACATGGGTTTTTATCTACCGCTCTCTGGCTGGCTTGTTTTTTGTTGTTTTTATTGTTGTTTTTATGCCTTTATGGCGGTGAAGGCATTATGTTAACTGATCATCCGTACATACATCAATCCATCCCATTCCTCTGAACAGGATATATCAACAAGGCATAAATGGAATGTCTTTGAATAAAGAAAAAACGTCCACTTTGACTCAAGGACGATGTGATTAGAATTTGCATCGTCACTGTGACTTGCTAAACAAGTTTTTGGCTATAACCCAAGAAGTCATACAGTAATCGCAATAAAATTTCACACAAATGTCTAAAAGCACAAAGTTATCAAGTGATAACATTTTACAACTAAAAGGTCCACCATGAATGTAAACACAGACTTGAATGGTTGGTGAAGACATACAACCGTGATGCAGCAATTTGGTTTTTTTAATCAGTTGTTTTATATCACCACTCTTTTTTTTTCAGATTTGTTTGAGAAGATGGTCCCCATGGCGGTGCAGCAGTCCATGAGCATTTACAACCAGAGGAAGGCTGAGACTGTGAACAGACTGGTGGGAACGATGAGGGAGGCCACCAACCTCTGCAACGGGTACGCAGTGCTGTGTTTGTTCCGCCTGTGCATGTCAGTGACTATGCAGATGCAATTATCTTCCCATGAACATGTCTGTGAGTGCCTGTGTCTGCATGCATGGGTGGATTTATTAAAAATTCATAACATAATGGCGTTCCAGGTACCATTAAAAAGTCAATACAAGTACTTGCGTGTTCGGTGTAGTGCTCCGAATAGCAGGCACAAATTGAAGCACAGGATTTGATAAGGTCAATAAATGCTTAATGATTTAAGTATTTTGCCCAAAGAATAAAAACCATTTTGAGCAACACACTTTTTAATTGATTTAGATGTCTTTTGAAATTGAAGTTATCGTTTAGTTTTGATATTAAAGTCGTCCAAGCGGAAGTAATTTTCTCTGTGAGACTCAGAATGTACGACAGTCGTGGTGACCGAGCACAAGTAGGTGTTTGAGGACCATATTTACTGAGAGGTGATGTGCAACTGTCCATCAGGGTGTTGGCATCCCTAAATCTGCCAGCTGCTCTCGAAGATCTGTCAGGAGACTCTATCCCACCATCCATTGCTGAGAAGGCCCGATCCATCGTGCAGCAGGGAGGACTGCAGAGCATCGAGCAGCTCATCAAAGACCTGCCCGAGCTTCTGACCCGCAACAGAGAGATCCTGGACGAGGTCAGACACAAACATACACACTGAATTATACATGTTACTGCACTTTGTAGATCCCATAAGCAGTGATCTGATCTCTCGTTTAACCACTATCCACGACAGTTCATTGATTTAAAAAGTAAAGAAGTCCCTTTTAGAACTACAGCCTTTATAACAGCTTGCTTGTCAAATAGCTCTGCTGTTTTGACAAAGCAGCATATGAATGAAACTCTGCTCAGCAGCTGATTTGGACAATCTGAGTGTTGGACTTTTCTACCACTGCTACCAGAAGAACACACACACACTAAAAAAACTATTAATCATCCCTAATGGCGGAAATCCCACATCAAGATCATCATTGAAATCTAATCCACTGATCTTTGGGCCAAGGACTATCAGTCCCTGAGCTTCAGCCAACCCATTTTTTAGACATCTTGATGACAAACAGAAAAACAGACGGGAGTGAAAACAGAAAGCATAAAACACAAGCCGCTTCCAAGTTTGTTGGCGGAGTTGAAAAGTCCACATTAAAATGTCCAAATTTCCCCCAAAAGTAGTCAGTTGTGTTGTATAAATTGCTATTAACCAGCAGTTCTTTTCTAATTAGTATTTATTTTTAAAATAAAAACTCTAGTCATGACTTTTTACTTTTTTAAACTCATGAAAGCAGTGCAGAAGACTTCATTTAAAGATGTCTTTGATTTTCTTTTTTTATGTTCTTTGTTTTCTTTTTCATGAAAATTAAGACAAATTATTGCTAAATCAATCAAAATCCGACATTATTTGCGCTCTGACCACATCTTATATGGCACATCAACAACAAAGGTGTAATCATCTGCACATCTCATGTTTGTGTGTTCTTGTCATCTCCAGTCTCTGAAAATGCTGGACAGTGAAGAGACGACAGACAACGAACTGAGAACCAAGTTCAACCAACGCTGGAACAGAACCCCCTCTGGAGACCTGTACAAGCCCCTCCGTGCAGGTACACACACACACACACACACTCATATACACACTCAAAACACACTCTTCTTGTTTAGTCATCTATGTTTGTCTTTGTCTCCATGTCCTCCACTGTTGGCATTGCTCCTATTTTCCTCATCTTTCCTTCCTCCTTCCCTCCTGTCCCCTCTAACCTCACATCTCTTCCTTCCTTCACTCCTTCAGAGGGAGCTAACTTCCGAAACATCCTGGACAAGGCCGTACAGGCAGACCAGGTCGTGAAGGAGCGCTACAACACCCACTGTGACATGATCGCCCTGCTGTGTAAACCAGAGAACGAGCTCAATGCTGCCATCCCCTCCGCCAACCCGACTAAAACACTGCAAGGCAGCGAGGTCTGTCCCCCCCTCATGGTGTCTTTATGTTTGTCTGTATGGCCAGATAATGTTAAAACCTAACTTCTCATTGTTATGGTTAGTTTTTAGAGTTTGTCACCTCGTCCCAGGGTATTGGTGTTCCCGATAAACACAGATATACACACACACAGTCCTGCTGTACAGAAACTCTCAGTAGACTTTGTGTGTTTTATAGCTCTGTCCCTCCTTCCCATAGTAGCTCCATTTTTCATTTTTTTGCTGACTTTACATTGTGTGTCACTGGGGAACTTAAATAACTAAGCAAGCAGAACAGGGACAGAGCAAGGAAGATGTTCATGTCTCTCCACAGCTACGCTGCATTCATGCTTAAGTGAAAAACAGTAGCATATTACAGCCATTAAAAAGGCAAGAGGTCACCAATTAATGAATGATTGATGAACAGATGAAGTGCTCCGTTTGCTCACTGTACCCTTCTCCTTTTCCATCCAGATAGTAAACGTGCTGCGCTCTCAGCTCACCCAGCTGGACGAGATTAAGAAGGAGAGGGAGACCCTGGAGGGAGAGATCAAGGCCGTGACCTTTGACATGTCTACGACCTTCCTGACGGCGCTCGCCCAGGACGGGGCCATCAACGAGGAGCCGCTGTCAGTCTCCCAGCTCGACCAGTTGTATGGCGCCTACAACCAGAGGGTACAGGCCAGCCTGCGCACACAGGAGGAGCTGCTGGCACAAGTTCAGGTGAGATTTATTGTTTTAATTTAGAAAAAAATATTGATTGAGTAGCGAGGTGGTCACTCGAGACTGTTTCTTAATCAGGTCATGCATCAACAGTTTCCACCCCGTGTCAACTTAGAGTTTTCTCTGAGTGCTAAGCAGTGACCTTAAAAGACCTTCTGAAGTAGAGCAAAAAGAGAATTTCTTTACTGGAATTAGTGAAGCATTACATTTATAAAAAAAGAAAAAAAACCCAACAACAAATGCAGCAGACCACACAGGTCCAAAGGGTGTCAAATCCAGTTTGCCCTCTGAGTGGCAAAATGCCACTGTGTTGAGAAATCAGTTCTAGTTTTTCAAGGAGCATAAGTATTCCGGTGTGTTAAGAGTTGTCAGCGAATAACCTCCTCGCTCTGTGATTTATCTTTTTACCCTGTGATCTTCTTCCAGACGTCCCACCAGGAGTTCAGCAGCCTGAAGCAGTCCAACACGGAGGCCAATCAGAGGGAGGAGGTGCTGAAGAAGCTGGCTTCAGCACATGACAGCTACGTTGAGATCAGCAGCAACCTGCGCGAAGGCACCAAGGTACTCACTCAGCACAACACAGCCAACACACGAGCCTCAGCGAGGATGGACCATGCTGCAGTTAATGCACATGTCGTCGGAAACTTCTACCTTTATTTGTCTTGCCGTGCGTCAAGGTGGTTTGCAGGTTGGGTGATTTATTTTTGTCCCCGTTTGTTTCTCCCTCCTCAGTTCTACAACGACTTGACAGAAATTCTGCTGAAGTTCCAGAACAAATGCAGCGACATCGTTTTCGCTCGTAAAACAGAGCGTGATGAACTACTTAAGTATGTACTTTCCTAGTTTTTTGTCTATTTTAGTTGTTTTTCATACTCTTGTTTCCAGTCTGTACTCTAATTTTGATCTTAACACTAGGCAAATTCTAGCATAGGCCCATGAGGGAGGTGTTGCAGTATAAGCCGGCTTTAATCATATTATGATTACAGTGAAAGGTAACATTGCAAAGTTAATGTTTGAAGTCTTGTTTCAGGGAGTTGCAGCAGAGCATCGCTCGAGAGCCCAGTGCTCCATCCTTCAACGTCCCTGCCTATCAGAGCACCCCGGCTGCTCCTGCCGCCGGCGGGCCAACCCCTGCACCCAGGACAGTCTTTGTAAGCAGCCGCGCACAAAGCCAAGTGCTGAATACCACTGCAGCAGATATAAGGCTGTCGGTCATGTATTGATCCATGTGTCATCTCTCTCTATAACTGAATCCCATCAGCCTGCACAAGCTCAGCAGCAGCCCCAGGCAAAGCCCCAGCCTCCAGCCAGGCCCCCTCCACCAAACGTCACTCCTCAAGCAGCGTCTGCCACCCCAGTCAATGCACCACCCACTGGCCCTCCCACTGGCAACCCACCACCCATGGCCCCACCATCACAGGCCCAGGGACCACCTTACCCCACCTACCAGGGCTATCCAGGGTGAGTTTCCTGTCACAACATCCTGATTGCTGAGTACAAATTGATCAGCATAACTTGGTGTATTAATGTTACGAGTGGGTCAATACAATTGATCCTCCTCCTTAGACGATTGTTCAGCTCCTTCTTTGAATTTAGATGTTTTAAGGCAAATCTGGTAGGGGGGTATAACCCCCTTATTCAAAAACAACAACAAAAAAAATGCTCCATGTTTCTGTACTGAATCTGATCGGATGAATGTTGTGGCTAGAATTGACTTGTAATAAATTAAAGGATTTTGTTTGAACACTTTGGGAAATATGCTCATTAGTTTTCTTACTGAGATTTATATAAGAATTTCAATGCTTTTGGATTGAGCTGCATACTTAGCACGAAAAACATGAGAGTGGCATCAATCTTATCTCACTCTTATAAGGAATAGCAAAGAAAAAAATGTATCCCACATTGTTAAAATGCTCCATTGATGTTTGAAATTTGATTAGCATCACTTTCACACTTGTTTTCTGCTGTGGTGTCCATGCAGGTACTATCAGATGCCTATGGGATACAACCCTTACGCTTTCGGCCAGTACAACATGCCCTACATGCCCTACCAGGCGGCTCCAGGACAGGGCGGCTACCCTGGAGCCCCTCCTGCTGGACAGCCTTACCCTGGCTACCCCCAGCAACCCCCTCAGCAGCAGCCCTACTACCCTCAGCAATAACTTTCATCTCCATCCCCTCATTCCCCTTCTCACCAGTTAACACCAAATTAAAAAAAAAAAAAGATATCCCCAGCAATAACACTTCATGTCCATCATGTCTCTGCCCTTGCATCTTCTGTTTTCTCTCAGCAGCCATGAAGACTTCAGAGCTGCTTTGCACTTCTCTCTAAAACCATTTATTACTTTGCCACATCTTTATTCCTTTTTTTTTTCATCTTGCCTTCCCTTTTTCTGTCGTAGATCAGGATTTTTTTAGTTCTGACCGCACTTGTTCCTGAACTATCACAGCTGTCATCAATGCACTAACCCCTCCGTTTTGCCTGTTAGGTTATATTTTATGTACGCATTTTCTAATGGTTTAATTTAAACGCTAACTTGTTTCCAATGATAACTGACTCTTCGTCTGAGCTGGACTGCTGTACAACACTTACAGAGGCGCATAGAATCCTAGGATGTTTCCTGGTCCGGGTGGATGTGCTGGGTGGGCAGATGGGTGGTCATTATTAGTCATGCCACTGAAGGGAGGGCACATCTGCATCTTCACTCCTCCACCCACTCAATCAACCCCCAGTGCTTCTATGTCAACTATATTCTTATTTTTGTAATGAATACTGATGCCTCGCTGATGTATAAACCTATAAAAAAAAAAAATGAATGGCCCGTAGGTTTTCTAATGTAGATCATGAGTTTCTCTTTCGCTCTTTTTCTTTTTCTCTCTCACCCAGAGAATGTTATATTTCTGTATTACAATCAGAGGCTGTACAAGTGGGAGAAATGATTCTATTATATAAATATATGTATAAAATAAGACTCTGTATGTGGTTAACCGAGACACTCTGTGTGCTGCACTCTCATGCTCTTTGTGTTTATTTTTATTCCTCAGCTCTAATGTGATTAAAAAAAACAACTGCCAGCCAGAGTTTGTCTTTAAGTGTTGGATGTCTTGATTTGTGTCTTGTTTCTACCAAACTTGTGGGTTTGTAAATCAGCCAGAAGAGGGCAGTCCTGCAGCTCACAGAGGGAGCAGCCGCCGACCAGCAGTTCACTTGCCATTGTTGCTCCTCTCAGCCAATCGGGGAGTGAGTTGTTCCATCCGACTAATCGGGCGACTTTTGACCTCCTGAGCATTGGGGGCAGATCCCATTTAGATGACATGCAAATTACATTCCGATGAGGTTGTGATCTCATCCAATCATATTTACCTGCAGGTGATTTCTCCGTAGACAGATTTCATCCCCAGATATTTATTCAGTGTCAGGAGACGCTAATGATTTCACATATCTCCTCTGTGTGTATGTATGTGTGTGTGAGTTTGTGTGTGTGTGTGGCAGAGAGGCAGATGGCAGCGCAATGTGATGTCTGGAAGGATGCATGGAGATGTTGGCAGAGAGCTGCTGGTCCCCTGCCTGCATCCATCACTTCGCCTCTCTCCATTTTCCCCTCTCTTCTCTTTGTCTAATCTGTCTCCTCGAGTTCCTTTCTGCTCAACTCTTTAAAAAAAAAAAAAACCTCACCATATTTCACTTCACTTTCCCTAAGCGTTCCTCCATCCTTTGTTTTCCTTCCTATCAGGCTCTCTTCATCATATTTTACTTTGCTCCTAAGCTTTTTTTGTAATACCACCTGTCTTTTTATATCCTCAGCTGCTCTCTCCTCCATTTTTTTCTGCTCCCCTGGTTCATCTGTTTTTGCTTACCGCTCGTCTGTCCTTGCCGTCCAAGCCGCAAATCGTTGGCTGTGAGTTGTCTCAACTGGTCAGTATCTCTTGGCTCATGAACGTCTCATAACATCACGTCAGTCTCCAGTGTGTATTTGTGTGTTCGAGAGTCAAACTCACAAGGAAGGATACACACTTTTAATCAGATCTAACAGCTCACATTACTTACTGGAAGTGACACAACACATAGACACAGCCATGTTTCTCTCTCCCTCTCTATCTATACAGCATGCCATCGCTGCCAAAGCCAATTGTAGCTCTGGATGTGTTTATCAGAGGTGTCTTTGCGTCTCAGACGCTTAATTTTAACAAGACATTCTCCACCAGAGGAGTGTCATATTTTAATTGGTCTGAAACAGAATAAAGGCAGCGAACAGAGCACTGCGGTGACAGGTATTAATTACCTTCTGCCTAATGGCTCCCAAACTCAGCACTCAGCTATATCGGTGCTCACACCACTCCCCCACTCTTTTCTCTCATTGCTTTTCTCTTCTTCTTACCATGTGTTGTCCACAATAGTGCCCAATTCAGTGTTTTTTCTTTGGCTATGATGATTATAATTACACAAAATACAGTTCTTCAGGACATATTCTCTCATGCAATGATGGGAAACCAGGGATGCTTCTGCATTTGTCAGGAGGGAGGGCTACATGTGAAGAAGTAAAATAAGCCCAACTAACTCAAAATAGATATTAAGATTAAAGCAATAATTAAAGCAATGTCATTTTAAGTCAGCTGTGGACACCTGCACACAAGTAGTGGAGGTTGAGTGTGCAGATAACTAATCTGTGGTTAGCAAGCAAGGAAGTCTTAAGAGTTTGCAAACAGTATGCACAAACAGCTAGCTTAAAAAAAAAGAATTCAATTCTTTTAAAGTGATGGCTAAATGTTTGAAATTGCTTGTCAAAGATGAACAATATTTATTAGTAACAGATGAATCGTTAAAAAAAATAATAAAAAGGGATAAACAGTTAAAAATAAAGAGCTGAAGGTATGGCTAAGTTTTTGAAATAGCTTAAAGTAAACAATTCAGTATTTGCTTACAATTCATGAATAATCAAATGATTGATTATTGAAATGATGAATGATTAAAATAGTTAGCTACATAGCTATCTAAAAGTAATGGATAAATGGTCAAAATAGAGCTAAATGTAATAAATAAGTTGGTGAAATAGCTAACCGAAGCAGCAGTTGACAAGTGGCTGAACTAGCTGATTAATAATGATGGATAAAACTGTTAGTCAGCTTATTAGTCAGCTTTAAGACACCAAACAAAGATTAAAACAAGCTTAAGGTTAAGCTTAAGGTAATGATAGGTAACAGTTACTGGTAACAGTTATAAAGGTTGAAACGGTGAGCTAAAACTAATAGGTATGTGGTTGACACAGTCCACTAGAGTTATGAATAAATGGTTGAGGTAATTGGCTTTAAAGTAGTTTTATGGTTGAGTTTAAAGTAATGGATAAATTAATGAAGTAATAATGGGGGGGTGGGGGTCCTAGTTGGCTAAAAGTAATAGATCGGAAGAGCGT
>JAQMCX010000019.1:2659012-2715588 GCA_029814765.1 Acanthurus leucopareius | reverse complement strand
CCCCCCCCCCCCCCCCCCCCCCCCCCCCCCCCCCCCCCCCCCCCCCCCCCCCCCCCCCCCCCCCCTAGGTGGCTAAAAGTAAGTAGTAATGTGAAGGAGTTAAAGGAAGTGGACAAACTGTTAAAATAAATGCAAATAATAGATCCATTATTTAAGTCAACTGTGCTTGAATTGGTTCCTTTTTACAAATAATGGCTACACATATGAAATAGATAAGTAATGGATAAAACATCATAATAACAGAACTGGATAAATTATGGCTGTAATCGATGGTTCAAAGTGAAGTAAATGGATAACTGGTTGAGATCTGCAGCTTATGTGACTTCAAGTGGAGAAATGAAGACAGGGCCAACCAAACCAAAAAAACACTTTGTTTATTATTACTTTCAATTTAATCTTAAATCAACTAAAATGAACAAATTAAAAACGTTATGGGTGGCGTTGGAGGTACTTGACTTCATCTGACGAAGCTATTATGGTAAATTAGACAAAAAGCTTATGAAGCCTAAATACACTTGTTTGTAGTGATTTTATTGTGGTGTAGGCCTGAAAGAAAGAAAAAAAGAGATTGTTAAAATCCTTCTGTGGTGCAGCAAATTGTGCAGATGCCTTGGATGTCATCCTGCTTTTCATCTCCCTTTCACAAAGTGAAGCAGAAATGTGAGAATCTTAAAAAAGTAAGAATGACAGAGTGATGAAATCTCATTTATGGTGTTAATTTGATCAGTCTAACAGCTTACAAGTTGCCAGTATCAGTGCATGTGCGTTGGCTGATAATTTTGCCTCAGTGAAACAGCTCTCTGGCCCGGGTATGTACGTTTTTTGCTCTTTTTTTCCATAGAAGCGAGATGCCTGAAATAGCTCTGATTGACAGGTATAGAGACTCAGTTACTATAACAACTACCTCCTGGCTCTCATGAGCACTTCTCTCTCTCTCTCTCTTTCTCTCTCTCGCTCTTTCTCTTCCTCTCCAGCCCCCCCTCACCTCTTCTCTTTTCATTTTCTTTTACCAGCTCTCCTTTTTACCCCCGTCTCCCTCTCACCCCCTCACTATGTGCATGTGTGGGAGTAGAGGGAAGAGATTATGAAAAAGAACTCGACTGCAATATTCCTTCACACGGAGATGTTTGTGTTGCAAGATAGAGAGGCCTGGCACTAGCTATTGGCTCTAACCTGTGTGGGTGAGGGTAGGCGAGAGTGGGAAGATGAAACATGCTTATACAACACAGGCAAATAAGCCTTTTATATTCTTTTCGTGTTTCCTTTTTGGTGCTTGTTCCTCTGTCAGGTTGAGCTGCTCCGGTTGTATAATCAAGTCAGTCCACTGCGCTGTGTTCCCGCGTGCGTGCATGTGTGTGTGTGGGTGTCTTTGCATGCGTGCACGCACTTGTGTCAGCAAGCGGCACAGTGAGGCCACCCGATATGATGAGTGAATTTCAAGCACGATAGAATCTAGTGGAACTGACACTGGAGAGCACACAGCGGCAGGGAGAAAGTGTGTGTGTGTGTGTGTGTGTGTGTGTGTGTGTGCTGGCGGGAAGAAGACAGACGTCATTGCTGCCACCTGCTGTAGTGGGACAAAGGCCAGACACACATACACACTTGCATATGCAGACAGCCAAGCAGAGGTCAAAGCAATCTCTTAACATAGCATTAATGATATGATTTACTTAACCTTCTTACGCTCAAGCTATCTCAGGCCCTCCATCCCCCCCATCCCCTCCATCCCCTCCATCCCCTCCTGACAGAGTCCACCACTCCTCTCCTCCCTCTCTGTCCCTGCCTCTCCTTTCATCTCCCCGTCTCTGAGTCATCACACAGGGTGAGAGGTCTGAGGAAAACAAGCTGCCAGAGTTGGACATGCCATAACAATGCAGCACCTGTCAGAGTGTGTGTGTGTTTGTGTGTGTACCTGTGTGAGTACATGCGCATGCAGCTGTCTCGGAGCGTCTGTCACCAGGAGGGAGGATGGTACATTTCTAAGTCTTACTGTAAATACAAAGGCACATAGACCATCTATATGTGTGTGTGTGTGTGTGTGCGCGCACGTGTGACATTTTCATGGCTGTGGTTTTCTCTAGAAAGCGCTCTGTCGCTCTATTGGTTGGTTTTCTCATTTTGTGGCAGGAAATGAGATAGTTGGTCTTAACATCTGTCTGACCCCAGCTGCAGAGAGCTCCTCTAATGATCCGAGCTCGGCTGCCTGGTTCTTTTGCTGCAACCAGCCATCGATGCAACTGGCCCCTCACTTGGCTCAGACCTAATCAATAGCACGCCCATCAGCCTCTTACACCATACAGATACTACTCCTGTACAATTATATTTGTGTGTGTGTGTGTGTGTTTGAGATCAAATGAGAGCCCCTGTAGTGGTTACTACTCTCGTTGCTTGTTGCGTAATTTGACTGTTCAAAAAAAAAAGCTCAGCTGTGCATCAGGTTGCATGTCTAAGTGCTTTAACATTGATCCACTGTTGTGGTAAATTGACCATTGGAGCTCTGATCTGTGTTTCTGATGAAACTTGTGTTGATTCTGTCATCTTGGGGGTAATTTCAGGGCATTTCTGCACCGTTCACACAACGAAGGGTGATAATTCAGAATTAATTAGGCTACGATACACGGGGGAAGGCGCAGCCCATAATAAGACATTTAAAACAGGATGGGATCTGGTATCCAAGTGCAGGGTATCCATAGAGACCGTTGCTATGGCGGAGAGAAATCTCACCTCATTAGGAACAAATATAAATAGCCTTGCGACTCAGTTTATGGTCATGATGCCCACGGCTGAGAGAACAGGCTCAGAGGCTTCCAGGTCAATGATACAGGATGAGAGTCAGGATGCAGAGAAAGAGAGAGTGATAAATGGAGGAAATGATTAAGAGAATTAGAAGGAAGGAAGAAATGAAGAAGGTTTGGAAGGTGGGAGGGAAAAGATTGAGTTCCTGAGGACGGGAGAAACGGGAGGAGGATGTATGTGTGGGAAAGAAAGAAGAAGATAGATGAGGAGAAAAATGGGAGCAGAAACAAAGTTTATCACTGCTGACTGATGAAAATCTTTGAAATGTCAACCTGTTTGTTTTCATACTTCAGCTAAAAATTGTAGAAGGGAGCTTTTTGTCCCCAGAGCCCCAAAACAACATTCAATACCAATGCAAGTCTTCAGTCATAAATCAGTAAAACTATATTAACATGCATTTTGCTGCACAGTTGTATAAACTTGAGAGAGAGTCAAGTGACGTTTAAGCGAGGTAAAGATAAAATCACAGCACAGAAGTGCAAAACAAAGAACGGCTACGACGGCATAATAAGATATTGCAAATGACTTGTTAAAACATGGCTGATTTTTTTTTTTTTTTTTTCCCCTCTATATCCAAGAACTGAATATTTTTGCAGAACTGGAGTTTTCTTTTCAAGGCGACATACATGATGAGGGAGGAGGGGAGGGGAGGGGGGGAGAGAAAGGACGGCAGGAGTTGTGGGAGGAAAGATGGGAGAGGAGGCTGTGGGAGAGGTTGACAGCCAAGTGGAGAGGAGACAGATGGGAGCAAAGAGAAAACTTGAGACATCCACCGCTGATTGCATCAACAGGTCTGAGCCCCTCCAGGTATGCTGCAGTGCACCGCAGTATTACTACAGTATTGACTCATCCCATTGTTGACTGTCCGGAGGTCCTGTATAGACTTTTTTTTTTCTGCCTCTTTGCTTCCTGTGTTTTACTTTCTCTTCCTTTGTAGCCTCTCTGTGTGTGTGTGTGCGTGCGTGTGAGGTATCACCCTTAGATCATGTGACATTCAGTCATCAACTTTCGGTGACAACTGAAAGCCTGGTTAGTGACATAAAGCTACAGAGGCTGTCTGTACTCCGTGTGTCCTGACTGCGTGCAATCTTATTTCTCCTTACATCAGAAATCTTTTTTTTATTTTTAGTCAGTAGGCGTAATTATTGCACAGCACTGGAACAAAACAGCAACTTCCTCATCTCCCCTTTCCTCGTTAATTGCATTTTAACTGCTGAAATGTTGCCCTTTAAATGTGAGATTATATTAAATCGAATAACAAAATCAGCCAGGGTTCCATTTTGCGTTGTGTGTGTGCCCTCACATCAGCGGTCGCTGTGCAGCCGTTGCAAATTTCAGGCAAACTGGTGGGTCAATTAAAGGAGAAAAAGTAGAGAGACTCCTTCCTCTCAATGCAAATAAACCTTAAAAGCTTGTCGCGGCTTTCTGTTCTTCAAAGCTAAATGGTTTTCTCTGCCTTTGTTATGAACAGTGTGTTTTCAACTCAGGAACAAAGGTGTCTGCGACTGAAAGATGAAAACTGCGACAACTGATGAAGATGGTATAGAGTTCAGACGTACGTTTGTGTGGGCTGTCTAATTGAGGAGATTGTTTGATTCCTCTCCCTCTGCGTTCCTTTCTCTGAAGACCTGTCAAACTCGCAATCAGCAAAAAAAACATGCATAGAAGGATTGGAGGAGCAGGAGGGAGAAGAGTGGAGATGGAAAGACGCCGTTTAGGAAGAAAAGGAGGGAGTTTACGCCCACCGCCTAAAGAGATGAGAAGACAGGCAGAGGAGGAGGGGAGAATGTGTGGAGGAAGCAGTGTGTGAGTGCCAGAGCTCATCAGCCTGTCAAACATCCGTTATAGACCACAAACCCACACAGCCATCGCACTGCTGAGGTCTATCACTTAACAGGTGCACCTCCTTCACCTTCACACACATTTTTTCGTATACATTCTGATACAGTATATACGTGTGTGTAGGTGGCTGCATTTACGCACATCGAGTTTGAGTCTTATCCACAGAGCACAAACCCGCCTTGGATGATTTCCATGCAGCGGAGAGTGAGCCACAGTGAGTCACTCTCATTGATCAGAAAATAAAACCGGTCTTGATAGTTCCTTCACCCCACTCCTGGGCTCCTAACTGTTTCAGCTCCGTGCTGGCACAATCTGAGTGCGCTCTCTCAGCCCAGCCCACATTCGAACCCATATTATTCCTCACTCTGCTCATAGTTTTGTAATTCTGACTGCTGACGCACTGCATCTAAATTCATCATCCACTCTCCCTAGAGGGTTACATCAGGGCTTTGTCCACTTCTTGCGTTTTTTTTTTTTACCTCAGGTAACCCCCAGGTATAGGTACTGTTTAGACCATAGGACTTTGCACGGAAGTGTTTCCACAGGAGCCCCCGCTGAATGAGGTTAATGTTCTTTGTTTCTATTGTGGGTGGGAAATGAAGCAGCAAGTGATATCTCTAATTAGGATAGTCAATCCTCATGAAATCAGTGAATCGTACCTCTGAAACCCTCTCAAGGGGGTCTCTCCTATATCCAGGACCCTACATTACCTTATATTCTACTCCTCCTCTGGTCCCCACGGTGACTTCATTAACAATTTCAACAGCTTTAGATTCGTTTGCAAGCAAATTCTTCATTTATGATGCAAAACAGCAGTGACATCTGCCTGCATCCTACCAATGAGAACGGTGCTGTCTTTGTTACTAATGTAAACCCTGTTGTGATGCAGAATTGTGACTCTGGGCAGATCATATACTATTTTAAGATGTAACCTTTTCAGAGGATCTTTTGCTGACTGTTAACCACTTAAATTTGGTCCTGTAGGACTATTAACTTGGATAGCAATATTCACGCGTTTTTTTATTTATTTCTCCTTTATAATAGTGACAGTTGAAGAGAGACAGGAAGGGCAGGGAGAGAAAGAGGGGGATGAAATGCAGCCTGAAAGGGCCTGAGCCACTGCAGTAAGGACTCAGCCTTGATTAATGATACATGCTCTACCAGGTGAGCTACTAGCGTGTCCAGTGCTATAATACAATAACACTACAATATTTTCAAATATATTTTCAACTGTTTTGGCATGTTATTATAGTGGAAGCATTCTGAAATCCATTCAATATAAATGACCATAATTCAAATGTAAATTAGCCAATTTTTCCTTTTTGAATCTATTAATAGAACTTCATGATAGGGATTCAAATTTTCTTTCATACATAATATATATAATGAAAGATATTTCCTTTCAAATTAATTTGATTAGGACAGATTCAGCCTTTTTTCACTGTTGTACCAGACAAGTAGAAAAAATTTTGTTGAGCATCTAACCAGATACATATGATACATAATACAGTATATGTAGATGTATATATAAAGATACATGAATCTATTACAATGAAGATTTGGAGAGGTGATATTAGTAACTGATATATACACAAAGTAAAACAACACAATATACATTATGCACAGTAGGAATAAATGCAGCTATAATGTGTGAGAGATGTAATCATATTACTGACAGAAACCGATAAATACAGTAGTATTGCAGTGGAATGGTTCTGCTTATCTGATAAACAGTTAAAACAGCTGTTGTTCAGCATATATGGTGTAGGAGATGACAAGGAAGATGATGAGAAGGGCCACAGTTGAATTTAGTCAGAGTCAAATACAATCAGTGAAAACTAAAGGTGAAAAGAAAGAAGGTAATGAACCAAAGTGGCAGCTGACCTCTTACTGTCTTTATATTTAATGTTGTTAAAATGTTCACTATCTTTACTAGGGCTTTTTTTTTAACCTTTGTTTTTTTTATGTTTTTCATAATTTGAATAGTGTGCAGCATTTGTATTAGGAAGCATCTACTCAGCAGATTTACCTCATTTGAATAGTGAAACTGGAAGTCTGTTGCAAAACATCATGGAGACTATTACTCTTACCCTCAGCCATAGTTTACATGAAAACAAAATCACAGAAATTATGTATTCTTAATTAGAATTAATGAAGCCTAAAAGAAAAGGCTGTGCTGCTGCGTGGTTTAAGAAGTGAAGGAGAAGGTCTATTTGTCTGTTTCTTGTCTGTGGCTGTCTAGTCACCAGCCACATGCTCCATCATAGTTTAAATATTCATAGCCCACCCTCTGAATATTTATAACCCCCTTATTAATATTTATGAACTTCACTTGTTGAGGTGTCATTCGATCTCTTGTTACACACATGCACACACAGACATTTACGCACGCTGATGATCAAAAGAGATAGCTATGTTGACACGCCAGATTCATAAGCTACAGTGTTAGTTACTCTGAAACTGTGATGTAATGGTAAATAAAAACTGAGGCTTTCTGTTTACATCAGATAGCATCCATAAAACTACTATCTAGTAGTTAAGTAGTTTAGAAATAGCTTGATATTTTGGGAAATGAGCCTGTTTGCTTTCCTGACAAGGGTTTGTATGGTAAATAAGCAGCTGTAGCCAGCAGCCTGTTAGCTTAGCTTTGACTGGAAACTCTCCTGTCTCAACAAAATCTGCTTAGAAGCACCTCCAAAGCTCACCAATTAACACTTTATATTTAAACTGTCTAATCAGTACAAATATAAAGTGTAAAAAAAAAAAAAAAAGATTCACTGCTTTACAGTGAGGTATGTGCCAGGCAACTAAGTGAAGATTTAAGAAAGTTACTGCCTTCAGCTAAGAAAAAAAATCAAACACATAACACCTTGTAAAATAACAGATTGCAGCTTTACACTTCACTTTATTTATGGATTGAATAACCGAGATATAAGGAGTTAATTAGCAAGTTCTAGAGGTGCTGGTTTTGTTATCTTTAGACAGAGTCAGGCTAGCTGTTTCGCCCTGCAGTGCTTTATGCTAAGCTAAACTAACAGGCTGCCAATTCCAGCTTCATGTTTACTGTACAGATATGAGAGTCATGACAATCTTACTCTTGGTGAGACAGCAAATGAGCTATCCCGAAAATGTCTATAAACTATTCCTCTAAAAAACAAACTATAATAAACAAACCATGTGCTTTTCAAGTTTATTATGAACTAGCAGTTGGGTAACAAACACATAAGTCCATCCAGCAATGCTACATAAATGGTGATCTGTGTGTCAATAAATATTTGATCTTGTTTGGATTTGATATATGGTTATATGGAACTGCTCTACATGTTTACCAGAAGAGGTATTGAGTTTACTCTCACTGAGAAGAAGGCCACTCGTATCCCATTTCCAGTAAGGTCAGATAT
This sequence comes from Acanthurus leucopareius, assembly GCA_029814765.1. Lineage (NCBI taxonomy): Eukaryota > Metazoa > Chordata > Actinopteri > Acanthuriformes > Acanthuridae > Acanthurus > Acanthurus leucopareius. The sequence continues at coordinate 2,707,549 of JAQMCX010000019.1, read as the reverse complement.
CCCTGCTGCACCTCAGCATGGCTCTGGAACTGATGTAACAGTATGACACACACATACAAACACAGTCAGCTGTGCACTTTCTAATGAGGTGTGTTTATATAACATGCCACAACCATGACAGTACTTCTGTGCACGCGCAACGGGAAACGAGCGCCACTGAGTCTCTGTTCTCTCTGCACACATGCCGACCATACTGCCAGAACCAGTGGACAGCAGGTGTGTGTGTGTGTGTTTGCGCGTGTGTGTGTGTGTGTGTGTGTGTGTCCGTCACAGGCTACTTTTAAGGACAAATTTGAGATTATGTTCACACCAGCTGTCTGTGGATGACTTGTTTAAGTGGATAGAAAAAAAAGATGTCCTCAATTTTGATTTCACTGCTTTTGTGTTAAGCACGGTGTAAAATCGTTCCTTGTAAGTCAATGAAGTGTCATTAAAACATGAGAAACCAGTGTGAATGTGAAAGTGTGGAGAAAGAGAGAGAAAGACAGCAGTGATGCACACACACAGCAACAGCAACAGCAATGTCTGCTGGCTTGTAGATGACGCACATCCTGAGGCCCGCTTTCAGTCATCTCTGCAGTTTGTGGTTCTAACATTGAGTCTTCTTGTTGTTTTTCTCCCACCATATGGGTCATACATGTGCAGTATGTATAAGCTGTTTTCTGTGCTATACACCATCATTACAATGAACAAAAGATATGATCATGTTAGAAAATAACAAAACTTTTCACTTAATTTTTCTATATTAATAAATGATATTGACTTACAGCTACTGGCGCATCCATACAGCATTTACTCTCACCAAGGAGAACAAAGTGGTGATTAGAATACAAGTAGCACAAGAAATAAGAGTGAAAATCACTGTTTTCAAATAAATACTTTATGAAATTTAAATATAGATATAATTCTCAATATCCAGTTTTAAGTTTGGTTTCTAGAAAACAAATGAGAATGACTTCAGTCTGTGCTTTAACCGACCCATACACTTTCAAACCGCACCACGTTGTCTCATTCATTACTGTATAATCTGAATATTGTAGCTTCCTTTTTTACGAGGTACATAATAGGAATATTATTAGCACTGACTAAGCATAAGAGAGAATTTGCAATTGTTTAAACTGTTTAAACAAGGTCTGGTTCAATATAGATATTAACAACTTCAGAGAGTGTTTCAAAAAGTTCTAACCAATAATTTTCTATCTTGGGACAAAGGGTGAAGCCATGAAGCAGGTTTGCCTCCTCCAGGCTACATTTATCACATATGGGAGATCTCGGGTTCTATCTTGTGTAATTTTGTCCTTTAATAATGGATTCTGTGAATGACTTTAACCGAATGAGACTAGAATTAATGGAATAAGAATGAATCGGCTCTGGATTTGATGCTCCCATCTCCTTATAGACTCAGGGTCCAGTTCATTGGTTTTGTCAGGGTTGCTTTTGAAAGAAATGTTAAATATCATAAAAATAGGGCATGGCATTAAAAGGACTTGTTTAGTGGGAGAGACTGTCAAAAACAAAAGGTGACACCCTTTCAAAATCAGAAGTGTGGGTGTGTACATAGTTGCTGTTCTTTCAGTAACGTTAAGTTGTATTTGCAGAGAGTCCACATTTTTCTAGTAACTAAAAAAAAGCTAGGGTTAGAGTTGCATAAAATTAAAAGTTACTGAAAGTATAATCACTTGTAAGAACTCATCAACATGCAGAAGTGATGGAAATGTTTTTCATGTTATTGGAATGGTAACCATACTGTTACTTCAGAATAAACCTTCATTTGATTTTCATGTAAAACTTAATGCATTAATACATTTTTCTCATAATGTACAGTGAAGGGGCTCATCTACTCCCACTGTTATAACAAGAGTTGTTGAGCCACTGTGAAACAATCTTATATTAGATGTAGTAGGAGTTGTACAGACCAAACCAAACCACCATCCTGTAATTGTAAAAGACCCCAGATCAAGGCTAGAATACCAAACAGGCAAAGCTTGCATCCCAGACATCTCCAAGCTCATCAACTGGTTTGTGCCAATTATGCCACAACTTGGGTAGACCCCTGAAACACAGTATCTACTAACATAGTAAGCGTATTATTGGGCATCCAAATTTATTGCAAAATCTTGGAGCCTCTGTCCAGAAGAGGCTATCTGTGCAAAAATCTAATGATAGGAACCTTCCGTGTCAGTGAATTTTCAATTAATATATCAATAGTTCTGAATATACAAGATATTCCAAAGAGTACATACTACATGGGTAGGAGGGGGAAGTCAAAAGGGGCCCACTGGGTCATTTTTGCCCCAGGACCACTGAAGGTCATTTCAGCCATAGCCCCAATAGATTATATCTGCAAAGGATGGTTGTAGTTTTGCCTGTTGCCTTCACTGAACAAGGACGAACTGTCCGTCCTCAGTATTTTTAAAATGAACTGCGACACAGATGCAAGGCTTGGTATCATTCAACAAGTGAGCCCTACGTGTAAAAAGATATCTCATTACATGTGTCTGATGTACTGTAACCAAAGATAGAAAAGACTTGATGAATCAGATTCAGAGGGACTCTATGTTAGGGGCACATGGACATGGGGGTAAGAACACCCTTGTGTCCTAACCAGGGCTGCAGCGACCACTGACGTCTTGTCCTGTGTTACACTTAATTATTACGCGTGCAGGTTCTTAAAAAGTCAGTCTGATCATTTTCAGACTAAAGAGCTTATATTTGGCTGTTTTTTACACACAGTAACAAAATCAAACCTAAAGTCAACTCAAATGACATATTTGCTTTTGATGCTGTGGTGAAGTACAGTTTTGAAGTACTTGTACTTGTGTATTTTCTTTTCTACTTCTGCTCCATTAAGTGTTGGAGGTAAATATTGTATTTTTTGCTCCACTGCAGTCAAACAACAGTCAATGAAATATGATTACGTTTTTATAAATCACAATACCCGAAATGTACAAAGCCGTCAAAATTAGCTTCATCATTGTTCCCCATTAGGAGTAATGATAAATAGACTTTTCTCAGTATGTGGTGTAGGTTGTAAGCTAAACTCAAATCTTTCACGTCTTGCTTTAGCATATATGTTGCTTAAATATAGTTTTAGAGACTGTAGCACTATTACAGTTTTTACAGACCTGCACAATGCATTGGTCATTTGTATATGTACAGTAGGTATAATCTTATAAATATGCATAAAAACAAGAGCCCAAGGATACAGCCTATATTTTGCATTATTTTTGACTCAGTGTCTTCTTGCAATCAATAAACAGGTTATATGTCAATCTGTGTCAGTGCCTCTATGCATTATTCAAAACAAGGGGTAGATGGTTTGGAGAATTTTTTCTTTTTTTTAAATAAAAATCAAAGTGGATGGTATGTAGTTCCCAAAACGAAAGTGACATTCAGTTTTTTAAATGATGAATGCAAATGACAGTTTTTACCTAAATACAGTTCTTGTTCCCCAGGAGTAATGTTAGGTCTCTAGGTAACAGATAAGAGGCTGCCAGGCCTTACCGAATTCTTAAAGTCAGTGTTTAAAAAGAACTTAATGTTGCCATGGTTTATAGTGTTTTGTTTGTTCATTCAGGCTTCATTTAATCACTGTAGCTTGCTTTTAATGTTATATGAAAAGGCAGGAGTAGTAATAGGAAGCATAGGGATCTGTCAGTGTAAAACTAGCAACAGCGTACTGTAACAGAAATTTACAACAGTTCGGGTAAGAGTCCTGTATTGAAAATGGCACTTGGGGAAAAGTAGTCTCTTAGCCTACCATCAATGTTGTTATTACTGCAGTTAGGCCTAGTACTTTAAGTGTCATACAAAGCCAGGTAAAAGTACTCACATTGCCTAAAACGCCTCTGTGAGTGTAACTAAGCTATTGCTGTAGCCCACTGTTATTTAACTTGTTGTGAGCTAATTTTAACTGCCTCATTGTGTAGTTTAATCCAGAACCATTTACAATAGCTTATGTGCTGAAATATTAATGTGTACAGTACCTACAAAGCTGTAAGGAAAATGCAGCTGATAAAAAATAGGGCTACACAAGATGGCTAACGTGACATGGAATTAATCAACAGAAGTACACACAAATTTGTACGTACTGTAGTTACATTGTACCAACACTTTAAATACTCATAGCCTTTCCTAACTTAAGAGAGAACTTGTGGTGTTAAAGTCAGTTGAAATAGTTGCGGTAGTAGAGGACATTTAATTGAGCTGAAGTAAAATGGAAGACAAAAAGAGATAGTACAAGAGCGAGAAATAGGGATAGAGAGATAGCTGAGTGGGCTAAAGGAGGACGGGCTCTCGTGCATTCCTCGCGTGTGTGTGGGCGCGTGGCTCTGGGTTCAGAACTGTCGGCCATTCTCCTCCTTCCCACTCCTCCCCCTGCTCCCCCTGCTCCGACAGAGACAGGCAAAAGGCGGAGGAGGAGCAACGGAGTTGCAGTCAACAGACACTGGGTGTACAGCAGTAGGTCGGTCGGTAGGCTACACCGGCAGAAGCCCACGGAGGGAGGAAGACATCACCTCACGGTAAGATAACGGTCATTCTCAGCGCGATGTCAGTAAAATATGTCCTCGATTAGCTTAATTTACGGTTACTTCGCTTGTTGCCATCGACGCTTCCTGCTATCTTTTGATTGTGTTGTACCTTGCTAGTACTTTTGCGATATTAATCATGTTTTAGATTGATAAATAATACATTAGATTTGACCAAAAAAATGAAATATCTGTGATATGGCTGAAACTCTACTTTAAAAACGGTTAAATAAGTGGATTTAAGCTAGCTGCGCCCTGGAGCGCAGCTATCAGTCGCATTCCCCCGGGTGTTTAACAGGGGCGACATCGCTGGATGAATGATAACGGTAATTAAGCAGCCAGTAAACGAAATGTATGTACGTACATTTTAGCACACGATGATAAACGTTACTTAGATTAAAAAGTCATTCAGTGTTTTTTTAATAGGTTTTTAGAGCGGCTGTTTCTCGTTATTTCTGGTTGCCGATGTTTGTAGAAATATGAGTTCTCAGACAATTTAGTTCGCCGTGTTTGTGTAAGAAAAAGTCTATATCTGTTGGTGGCCATGATACCGAGTTCACCTCCGTGCCCCTGCTGTGTATTCCTCGCCCACCGTCCTCCGCTCTCCACATGAAGCTGACAGCACGGTGAAGTCCCGGAGCAGGAGGTCCGCTCCCCCTAGCCCGCGTGTATAAATAGCCCGGTGTGTCAGCTTAGCCTGGGTCACGGTAATGCGACACACACACGCTCCTAGACACGGTTTCCCATCGGTTTTCTGCATTCAATGGTCTAAGATTCAGGAGAGTCCCATCCCGAAAGTAGATCGGACAAGTCTGATCATGCACCGTTATCGCTCCGTCCCGTTAAATGGGTCAACAGGATGCTACAAAGTTGAGCATGGGGATGACACCTGTTCGTTTTAGCCTACATACCGCATCCTCCGTTTAAACTTGAGATCAGTAAAGATCCAATTAGGTTTATAGCCAGCTTTAAAGAGTTGCGAGACTTAATTTTGTGTGAGGTTTCCTTTTTAACACCAACACTCGCGACTCCGCTGTGAGGTATGCGTGCAGGTATTTTCCCCATCTTGGGTTTTGAGCTCAGCTGCAGAGCAATACAGCTGTCGCACCCACAAGTCACTTTGGCAGTAGGGCTGCTGTGGCTGCCCAGGTGGTGATGACTCAAAGGACAACGTAACCTAAATTTTACTTGTACAGCCTACTTTCTGTTCTTCTTCTTTTGTCTGAAAGTAGGGAGTGAAATAATTCATGCCCTGTTTTATTTGACTTGAACATGCGGCAACAAGGAGATTAAATAAAACCTGCACAGAAAGACAAGAATTCAGACAGAAATATAAAATGTGCAGGCACACAGGATGGGACAAGATATCTGATTCAAAATTTGATATGTAGAAACTGAAAGTAGTCAATAAAGTGTAAGTACAAAAAAGGAAACCAGTCGAATTACAGACTCAGAGAGAAAGCTTGTGCAGATTATGAGTAAACAAAGCGCTGAAGTCTCAGAGTTTACCTCAAAATTCTCAATTATTATTTTACACCACAGAGACCTGCCTTCATGGTTTTAGTCTCTCGCTAAATCATTTCCTAATGAGCTCTGAGCTGAGGGAGAAAACATGAAATCCCTTTTTAAATTCAGCTGCAGCCTTGGAGACCAAATACAAATGACTTTCTGTGCCTATACGCAGTGATGATTTCTTGTTAGGTTTTTTTCATTGTTGGTGCTGTTGTTTTTTGTTTTTCAAAAAATCGAAGTGCACAAGTAAAATAGTAAGTAGAGCTGAATGTCCTCAGAGGTGGCAAAATGTATAGATAATTGTCTTCAAGTACAGAGATTATGCTTGGGATAATAAACATAAGCATTCAGGGTTTTAAAGGATACAAGAGCCAGTGGTGATTAAAGCCCTGGAATTCAAAATAGATTTTTCAATGGTCTTAATTACAAACAGGATGGTACTGAGCTTAAGCACTTAATATAACTTGGTTTAGCTGACAATGGCCATCTAAAGTAGCTTTTGGACATTTTCCCACTGGCCTGCCTGTGTGTCAGTGTAGATGAGCCAGGCAGCTTTTGGCTGGAGAAGAAAGGTGTCCTGGTGAGTAGGTGGCTCTGAGGCTGGAGGCTTCGGTGAGAGTAGCAGATGGATGATGATGTAGCGGGTACTGGCGCTCCCTGCCTCCCGCCACCATCCGTCACGCGCTAATGATCGTGTCACACCTTCTCCCCGGGCGGCCGGCCGCTTCTGCAGCGCTCAGCTCAAAAACTGGTAGCTCCACTCAAATCCCTTCTTCACGGCCGTCGGCTGAAAAGCCCCGAGACAGACTGTGCTGCAAGCTTCTCTATCACTAATTCTTTCTCCATCGCCTTCCTTCACCCCTCTTCACCTTTTAAATCCCTGCAGACTGTTTCCTCATCTCTCTTCATCCCCTGCTTCCTATTCCTCCCATTCATCTTGTTTTCTCTGTAGTGCATCTGCTCTACATCATTCTTTTCACTCTGTCCGCTTAGGTTTCCACTCTCTAGTATTAGTATAAATTCAATTCTAATTCTAATACAGTTAAATGATGTCTGTGATTTTTTACACATTCTTTTTCAATTGAAATGATTGACGGAGATGTGTTGATTTTCCTTGCCCCTCTCCTCTGTGAGACCTGAGGTCCAGGTCAGTTGCAGTGCAGCTCACACGGGAGCTGGTCTGTTCGGCTAAAGGACAGCTCAGCAAAAAACTTACCAACAGCACATTCAGGAGTCGTCCAAGTTATTATTTCCTTTAGAGTGTTTGGGTGTCTCCAGACTGTTTTATTTTCCCTAGGCAGCATTCAGAAGCCCACTAAGCTAAGAAAGTCATTCAAAGGGGCTGCAGCATCCAGTAAACTGCAGCACTTCAGCTCTAATAATTCACAGATTATTTTCTTGGTTAGTTAATTATTGATCATGCATCATTAAAAAACATTTCTGGTTATTACACGACTACAGAATTATTTTATCACACCTAATATCAAGTACAGAACATTTTAAATGCAGTATAATTTATTACAAGAGTGTAATTTGTAATATATATATTTAAAATAAAAAAGTATATATCACAAAATCACAATGACAATAAAAATTCCCACTATATAATATTGAACAGACACATGCAGAGATTTCAGATGCTACTCTATCATGCTGAGAATTTTTCTTCTGGGTGGGATCGCTGCTGTCAGGTGTTGTATTTCTTTGAGGTGGCATGGGAAGTAAACACCACTTTGGTTGCTCATGGACTGACAGAGGTCTTTTTTTTTAAAGAAATGCAGTTATCTCCAGTCGGGTGTTAAATAACCATGTAATGGGACTCAGCATCCTCTAAGCTCGTTATTCTGTCCCAGGTGTTGCTGGGATAAGTGTCCCCTTGAGCTGCGTGTTCCAGCAGAATGTGTCCCCAATGAATGCAGTTAGCCCTTTGGAAAAGATGGTGGAATGCCACTTCCTCTTGTGTGTGTGTGTGTGTGTGTGTCTATATCTTTGGTCTCGGCAATATTCTCACCATAGGGATCAGAGACTGAGCTTGGCATTCTGGGAATATCAGTGCTGGCGGATCGGATGATACTCCCCACAGCTGCTGTTTCTAAGAAAAGCTTGAGGACACTCACAATCACACACACACACATACACATACAAGACATGCAACAGACATGTGTTTACATGTTACACACATGTAAATAGGAAATACCACATCCAAGCACAGGCCTGTACATTACCGTCACGCATGCACAGCTACACTGACAGTAGAACACTTAAAGCAGCAATTTACTGTCAAGCCAGGAGAGCATTTGGGAACCCTAGAAAGAGGTTAACACACACACACACACACACACACAGACACACAAGCTTAAGCTACTTGATGTCATTTCCAGCAGCTATGCTTTTATGCTCTGGCAGTTGTTTGATATGAGTGTTTGTGTGTCTGTGTGTGTATATGTTTGTGTTAGTGCAGCATTTCTGTTGTACAATGACCGCTAACACTGTTTATTTTTTTTTCGATCTCTTCAGGGTATTTTTTCATTGACCAGTAAAGAGCCGGCAGAGAGGGGAACAGAGAGAAGGCGAGCCCGGGCGGAGAGGATAATTGCGTTTCTGGCTGCCCTGTGGGAACATGGGATATATGACCTCATCATTCACCTGTGAGGCTCTCCAGTAAACAACTCCAGATAGGTAAGAAGGGCTTGCACGTGTGCGCACACACACACACACACACACACACACACACACAGGTTTATAGCCTCATGCAAATGCAAGCAAATATATCATTCAAGTTTCTCTCCAGTAATATTTTAAACAGCTATGATGAAGGTTTTATCCGATACGGTTTTCCGACATTAAAAAAAAAAAAAGACAAAAAGAAAAATGTGCAGGATGCGCATCTAATCTTTCTACCTCATTAAGAAATTCTAGATCTATCAAACACAGGCCTAATTGGGAGTCTGGTTGTGCTAGATTGACTGGTAAAAGAGAAATACTTATCATAATTGCTATTGTTAAAGGAAGCATTTGAGAAATTCAACTATATATGCTGAGGCACCAGATAGAGTCCCAAAAATGCATGGGACTCAGGTGAGAAGTCTGTTGTGCACCAAAATTAGTGACTAGCAGACGTATCAGAGTGGTAATTGTGGTAAGCTTCTTTTGTTTGTCAAGTTGTTTGTTAGCTTGTTAGCTTGTCACTGGCAGTGGCTGACACAGCATTAGTGTTTATGCCGATGCCAACTCTCACTCTCCATATGGACAAGTCCACTCAGCGCTGAAGGTTTCAGGTTTCTTTGTGTGCAATTGGCTTTTAAATTTATGACCAAATCTAGCTTATCTGGGTTAATTTTTAATGTAAAGCTTTTAGCAAAGTACACAGGCATGTCCCCCCTTAATTAAAGGAATGCGACAACACCTCTTTAGTGACAAACTTTGCATGGATACCAGTCAGTGCAGTCAAGATCAAACATTTTAGGAGACAAAAACAAAAGTTAAAAAAAGCCCGTATTTAAATGGTGGGGACCTTTAAACAGCATAAAACACACAAACCAACATTATTTGGTCAAGCACACTTCACATCAGAGTTCATGTTTTGTCTTGTTTAGAAGGATGACCGAAGCAGCTGTAGAGAGTGCAGATGTCCTCCTAAAATCTTCTGATATGACATCATGTGATGTCATCTCCTGCCCCTCCCCTTCGCCATGTCTGTCCCTTTGTGATCAGAAGGAGGATAAGGAGTGTCACAGTGACAGTAAGAAGCTGGAGCAGCAGGTGAGGAAAAAGAAAAGAAAGTTTCTACTGTGTATCAAATTAATTTTTTACATCTGTTAAAATTATGCACCCCCAACTGCCTCCCCTTACGTGCCTACTTTATGAAAAATTGTGTCCTCACTCGCAGAAACACTGTAACCAGGTGCAACCAAAGAAAAGAGTTAAGGTAAGCTAAAATCATTCTGCTTCTCATTATTCATTCTTACTGAAATATCGATTGCATTACTCTCTATGAATTTGTAATATTGCTTGCATATGTGTATTCTTCAGGTCAAAGGAAAGTTAGAGCGCAGCATGGCCGTCTGTGAGGAGTCTCCACCATTTGAAGAAACCCAGGTAACGCACAAACACACACACACACACACACACATACAGATTATCATCCATGTCCTCATAATCATCACAACTCTCAAATTACTCTTTATTTCCTCCCTCTAAGGCATCTCCAGACGCAAACATCTCATCTAGCTGCCATGACAACGAGAGAACTTCCTGTAAGGAGGAAGAACAGGAAAAGAGCTCAGATCCAAAGAAACATTCGCTGTCCAAAGGTGTGTGTTATTGATATCTCACAAAAGACAGACATGAGAAAGCAAATAAAATCTAATAAAATGAAATTCAGTCCCACTATTTAGATGCATTCCTCCTGGGTTGTTTAATATTGCATAGTGCTTTTTGTGTTTTGATTTTTATTGTCTCATAATACGTTCTGCCCGTGTCACTATCAGAGTCTAGTGTGGAGTACACAGATTCCACCGGCATAGACCTGCACCAATTTATTGTCGACACCCTCAACAGCAACCCCAGAGACCGCATGATGTTGCTTAAACTGGAGCAGGACATGATCGACTTCATCACCAGCAGTAGGTGTGTGAGTTTGTGTGTGTGTGTATCAGTGTGTGTGTGTGTGTGAAGGAGAGTGCATAACCTTGGTTTCTCATTGAGCTGTCTACCTGTGCTGGAACCCGCTGAAATGAAACTTGTATGCTTGCTAAATCCTATTAAAAATTGAATATGGTTTATGCTAATTTAAGATGTGTTTTCAACTCGTTTATTATAATTCTGTCCATACAGCTGACTTAGTGTGTCGATCAATACATTGAGCTAGTTGTGTTAGTGTGGGTGTGTTTGAGCCGCTGGGGATGAAACTGGACTTAAGCCAAAAAATACAACCAGTCTCTCTCGCCTTGTGTCCTGTCCGTCTCTTTCACTATCTCCCTCACTTCCACCTTCCTTCCTTTCACTTTCTTACTCCCTTGTTTTATACTTCTTTATCCTTTTCACTTACTTTATCATCCTCCCTCTTTTTTTTAATGTTCTTTTCCTCTCAGCCCCTTTAAGAAGTTCCCTCACATGTCGTCCTACCACCGTATGCTGGTCCATCGGGTGGCGGCCTACTTTGGCATGGAGCACAATGTAGACCAGACAGGCAAGTCTGTCATCATCAACAGGACCAGCAACACTCGGATGTAAGCATACATACTGTGCCTTTGTGTAACTGAATATAAATCCTTGCCTTGTAGTATTTATAGTGAAATAACAGCCGTTGTTGCTTGTTTGTCTTTAAGACCGGAGCAGCGTTTCCTGGACCAGGTGCACAAGGACAAGACAGAAGAGATCCACCGGTGGAAAATTATTCTGAAGAGAGACAACAGCTCAGATGATCAGGTTTGTCTGTCCTCCTCTTTCTATAGCTGCCTGTCTCTGTGGACTTAACTCTATAATTGGCATTGATTGTGTCCTTTTTTCATTTTTACCTGTTCTTGTTTCCACCCTTACAGACACGACATCACCCCTTGCGGGAGAAGCAAAGCAAGTCAATGGAGGAGAGAGAGGAGGAGTACCAAAGAGCACGAGACCGAATCTTCAACCAAGAGGTGAGACAGGAGAGAGAGAGAAAGTGAGAGAGGAGGACAGACAGGCAGATATGACATAAAGACAGATCGGAGACTCACTAATTTCTCTGCTGTACTTTCACAGTCACTCTGCACCCAGGAGAGCACCCATGCAGAAACCAGGTAACCTTGCCTGCAGTATATTCCCTCAAAGTGCCTTTTCAGCTTATTATATTTAGATGAGAGCATTAATATATGTCTGTGTGTGCGTGTGCTGCGTGCAGGGCTGTGGAGGAGTACAATCCATATGCTGAGACCCAGAGGAGAAGGCAGCTCTTCAGGTAGAGCTCAGTTTGCGCCGATGCGTAGTCATTTATCATCTTAATCTGGTCAGCCTGGCTGCAACAGAACTTTTCAGAGTCTGCAGTGAAAAAAGAAAAAGGACCTAGTTTTTTCCCTCCTGTTGTCGTAGTTTTTTTTTATATAGATATACATCAGTGAATGTAACATAAACCCTTCAGCCCTAATTATGCGTGACATATCATCAGCAGCTGTGGAAGCCATGTTAGTCTCATTCACATAAATGGCATGCCTCAGATGCAGTAATAAGGTTGTAAGATAATTCTGGATGTGCCTCACAGGGGGAGCCGTGACAGCTCAGGCTCCAGCTGGACAGGCAGCAGCAGGCAGAGCAGCACAGAGACTGACTGTCGCTATGGCAATGAACCCCAACCTTGGAGCAGCACCGACTCGGATTCCTCTTACCAATGGACAAGTCCAGCTCCGAAACCTCACCAACCAGCCAACCACAGTTGGGACACACGTGGTTTAGGTGGGTCTGTTTAAACTTTGCCTCCGAATAACATCTAGTGACTTTCTGGACACTATTATGTCACACCTTAGAGGTGTAAATTCAGTCACCATGAGACAGTTAGCTTCTCAACCTGTGTGCTAGCAAACTTATTTTCAGATTTCATCACCACACCACACTTGGGGGAGATCAGCGTTTATAAATTATGTAGCATCTAATTAACAAAAAGCAGTGGAAGTTCTTCTGGTGTGAAAATTTAACTCACCGCACAAATCTTGACACCATAGCTGTAAATTTTCACACAACACCTCCAGTCGTTTTCACATACGTCAATGCTGAGACTGCGCTCAGGGGCTGCACACAGTATGCTTTGAGGTGGGGGGGGTGGGATTTTTTTTTTGTCTTAAAAGGAAGTTGTTGAAATAATTTGTTATATGCTGTGATGATGAAGCTCTCTCTTCACCATCTCCATTCGCTCTTCCACTGTTCACACTCTCTCTTTCTCCCTCTCTCTCTCTCAGGCTCGATCTCTCTCTACAGACTGCCATCCACATGTCCCCACCCCTCTTCTCCCCCTATCACTGATGAGCCAACTCCTAACTCTACTTACATCATGGAGAACGGGATTCCGCCAGGAAGCATACTCGTGAACCCACATACTGGTGCATAACACACACAGACAAACAGACAGGCAGACACACGCATACACACACACAGCAGTGAGACTGTATACAAAACACATACATATTTGTCACACCCCCCTGTTTTAACTCTTAGGGCAGCCTTTCCTGAACCCTGATGGAACCCCTGCTGTGTACAACCCTCCAGACAGTCAGCAGCCAATCAGGAGCCAGACTCAGCTGCAAGGCTCCCCGTCTCAGCAGCAACAGCAGCAGGTAGCACACAGACAACAGGAAGTGTTCAACACACAAGGCGCGTTTTACCTCACGAACCTACATGTATCTGTTTGTGTCTTTATCTCCGTCTCCATATGTGTGTCTCTCTCAGGTGCTTCAGTACTCATCTGTGTCTTACACAGCTCCACAGATGTTGCCTGTCACTCCCTCACAGCCATACTCTACAGTATGTATCACTGTACAGTCTGACAACTGGTCTACATACAGTACAAGTGTGTTTTTTATGTGTATGTGTGTGTGTGGGTGGGCGTCTGTGTGTGTTAATTGGCCTCCGTGTGTGCTGACCTCCTCTCTCTTGTCCCGCAGATTGAAGAGCTCTCCTCACAGTTTGCTCATGTAAGCTGTCAGTCAACGGGTGAAGCCCCACCCCTCTACCCTCCAAGTCAGGGTTACATCTATGCAGCTCCTCCCCCTCCTCCTCCCCCTCCCAACCCCCCGAGCTACTGCCAGACTTCACCTCAGGTACGGCGACATAAATGCTTTATATTTTTCATGTTTGCTTTTTTTTTAATTTAAGCATATGAACAAACATTTTTTTCGTCGCGTAAGATGTAACAAGTGCTGCTGTTTTAAGAACGGGATATGCATAAATTCAGTCAATTTGTTGAAATTCTAACTGTATGGGCAACACTGATTTTTCCGTACAAAAGAATGATGTAATTAAATAACAGTAAGAATAAAGCTTGTATTTTCCATATTATTCTCCTGTAGGTGCCTATGTATTACTATGGCCAGTACCCTACCTCAGCTCAGCTCCCCTGCAGGCCTGTCTCACCTAACCAGCACATCCACAGCCAAGCAGGGCAACCAACAGGTACTTCCCACTGTGATGTGCGTCTGTGTATGTGTGAAAATGAAAGACAGACACAGACTGTGGCAGTAGAGGAGGGGGCCGTTACACTGTCAGAGATGTAGTTTGAGGGTCTCACAGTGAACCGGTCTCTTTTCCTGCTGCTTCTGTTCAGCGCAGTGATAAAAACCGAGAAAAACCACATCAGAATGTACAGAGTCTCGATGAGCAAATGCATCTGAAACAGCTGCAGTCAGTCAGTCGACTTCTAGGCATTGATTAATGAAATAAACTTTGATTTATGTATATAATTACACCACACTCAAAATGGAAATAGCGAATCAGAAATACAAATGACTCCATCAACATGACCGCATGTACGATGGAAAAAAATATGTATGTGTTTCCCAAGAAGTGTTTATACGCCACTGTTTATATATGTTGATAATAAACATCTAAGTGTAAATGGCGGATTTAGAAATTGAAAGGCATCCAACAAAATACACCATTAAAAAAGTAATTTTCTAGATTGTTTAAATTTTTTTATGTTTGTTCTAAAGTTAAAGTGAATATGAATTACAACTGAAAAAACATTCGGCCTGATAAAATAGAGATATAACTGCATTACTAGCTGACAACGCATCTTCACAAACATAACATTTACAGCATTTGGGAAAAAAATAAAAAGTCAAGATAATATACGTGTATAAATGTTTAGTTTGGTAGACACATTTTTATTTTTGTTCATCAGCAAATATTAATTTGTGAAACATTTTCTCGCTCCTCTCACAGAGGTTTGTTAATGTTGGATCTGAGCTTCATATTGTTCTTCACTACTCATCTTGTTTGTAATGAAAAAAACTCCCCTGTGGCTTATTTCCTTTGTTAACCTCTTGCTAAAAAAAAAAGATTGCATTGATGAAATATACTGTTAATAGTTAAGTTTATGTGGTGTATGTTTGCATGTGTTCAGCAGGTTACTCCCCTGCTGTGGGGGTGCAGCAGCAGTCGTCACACACCCAGGCCCAAGCTGTAATGGGGACCTACTCACCAGTGGCCTCTCATCAGCGTAGCATGGTTCAGGTAAACAGAAAGCACCCAAAGGTCTTGTTCTACGTCAGCCTCGAACTACTCAGCCTTCAAAAGGAAGAGTTTAGCAATTCTGAGAGTGCTTGTGGTGGTGAATCTTCTTTCAAACTTTGCTCCCTTTTTTCTCTCTGCAGGGGGGTGTTTCAGTGTCCTATCCTCAAAGTAAAGTTGTGCCTGCCGTCTGTGGGGAGGCAGGTTACTGCTGCATGGTGCCCCCACACCCTCACCACAGCAGCTGCCATCCTCCCAGCTGCAACAACCTCCATGCCGCAGCCTGGAGCGCACAGTACTGATGATGCCTCGACGGACGGATTGATGATACTGTAGTTCCTGTGTGAACTGACTTGCATTCACACACACACTCAACACAGACACCTTTTTTTTCACACTCTCTCACCCTGCTCACCTACACCTGCCTTCTTCCTAAAGCCCACAGGGTGCGTTGTTCACAGTCATAACAAGCATGTGCAGACACACACACATACACACAATGTACACCCACTCACATACATAAATGTACCACTGTACCAAAGCTTAATAGTATATATCAGAGCTGCTGTATTGAATGCATTATTTATATACACAAATGGAGTTTTATATTGGTATTAAATAATATATTGTGTTTTAAGGAAATGCACTGTTTGAATAGAATAAAGTGCTATGGCTGGTTTGAAGATGTCACATTTCTATATCATCTTGGCTCTGGGGTCCTCTAATGCTGGTGATAATGACACTAATGCAAGTAGATGCAGCACAACAAGGTACACACATCAGAGAAAAAATAACCCAATATGAGGATATCAGGCATGATGTGTTCACTGTGGGAAAGCAGATACGGCGAGTTTACCAACCACTGAGTTCAGAAACCCTTGGATGAAAGTCATTGCCTTAATATCAGGACAACTAACAAGCAAGTGAAAAATTTCCATTGACATAGCTGATCATTAACATTTTGGTGGTTTTAGAAGACTAAAATGCTCACACGGTGGGAGTTTTCGTACAGTTGTTTGTGAAATGAGCTGTCACGTTTGGGCTTTCACACTTCAGAAAACGAGTCAATGTGGGAAATTGCTGAAAATATTTTCTAAACAGCAGAGATTATTGACAGTTACCAATTTCTATCAAACCACTTTCTCGCTCTCAAGGTTCCTCACTCTGAAGCTACAGCTCCCCCTCCTGCTCAAACACTCTAACTACACTGTCCTTATACGTAAAGCTGTACAGGTAATTTCACGACTTCTGCATGTTGAGTACAGCTGCAACTAACATTTAGATTATTGATGAATCCACAGAGTATTTTCACAAAGAACTGATAAATCAAAATTTAAGGAAATAGTGTAAAATATCCATCACGATTGCCTTAATATCTTAGTCTTAAAAACCCAGAACCCTCAGATTTTAATTCAGAGCAAAAAAACAAATCAATTTTAATATGTGATTGTTTAGAAAAAACATAATTGAGAAGCTGAAAATAATACAATTTTGGCAATTTCAGGCAATCAAAACTGCTCTAATGATTTATCATCAACACTGAGGCCAACTGATTTCATGTTGATAAATCAATTTAACTCCATCTCTCTCCACGGGAAGATAATGTAAATCCAATGGGCCTTTTTCACAGCTTGTCACAGAAGAAAAGCACAGCTGCTACTAACATCTACAATGGCTCTGTTGTGTTCAAGTGTCCCGATAAACTATGACAGTGAGCCAACATGCACATTACCAGGACCCTGAGATTGAAGCAGCTAAATGCAATCCAGCCACCACTAATTTTATTGTTCACAGATGTGCTTTTCCTTCTGTGATATGATGGGGGAAAAAAAATGTCTTATCAAACATACAGAACGTGTGACTAAATACAGTTTAAAACTATCTTTGTCCTTACAGCCATATGGAACCATTGCATGATATAAAGTGTTATCTCTTTATAGGTCTCCAGGCAGCCACACCACTGCAATACTTTACAAGCAATAACCGAGTCAATGTGTGTTATTGTTCAGATGCTGGGTAATTCATTTTGTACTGAATGTGATTCATATTCTCCGCATTAAATTCAATGAAACATATCCATCATCCGCACGAGGCTTTAAAATTAAATTTAGATTTCATAACTGTGGTGCTGAATGCAAAATTTAAACAGACCAAAGGTTCAACAAAGAAAGCTCTATTTTCCGTTCTTACTTCATACAGACACACACATTCACAAGCAACATTGCAGGTTCCATGATCTTTAATAAAAGGCACATGTACAGCCATAGTGAGATGAGTGAGTCCACTGGCATAGAGACGAAGCATTAAAACACAGAAATACAGGAAGTAGAGGTCAGGAGGAGAGAGATCTATCTGCTTTACAGTAGAATCTACTTAAGTTACATCTTCTCTTTCAAGTAAGTCTAACACTAATATGTCACTGTGGTAAGGTAAACCCTCCCACCCCCCACCCCTTTGCCACCCACTGCGAAAACAGCCACACACACCATCCATGAGCACCCAAAGTCTGATCTTTCAGAGGAGTCTCCTCCAGAGGGCTCGGGAGTCCAGATTGCCCTGGGCTCCGCTCACAGTCTGGGTTACATCCCCCTTGTGGTTGATATCGAGTCCTCCTTGAGGGCCCCAGGGCATATGTGAGCTGTTGGACCCCTGTTGCCTCCAGGTTGATTTGTTTTGTACAGCGCACACAGTTCACTCTATAGGTGGCAGCATCTCTATGTGTATTTTGCACAGAGACCCCAAATCCAACCAGTCCTGTTATACTGGAATATAACCAAGCCCAGGTTCTCTGTATGTCATACAGCTGGTGCTAATTTGATAAAACAAAATTCCAAAAAAAAAAAATATCAGAGATGTTGATTTTTTTTTTTTTTACTGATATTTGAAGGAGTGTTTATTTTGTTTTGATCAAACTTGTCAAAAATGTCATCACTCTGTCTCTCATGATTGCAAGAAATTGCATATTCAGTGATGGAGGAAACGTGTGTGCCAAAGTAATACAGTCAATGGTATTTGGGAGTTTTAAAAATCATAATATCAGATAATTTCTTAAACATTTACATGTAACATTAAAAAACAATCTTATTCGGGATCCCTTTGGAAAACACTCCATATGGGCATCCAAACCTTAATAATAAAGGTGTTAGATCTTGATTATGTGGTAATGCACAATTAAGTTATAAATATAATTAATGGGTCCAAATTCAAAAAACATTTGCAAGTAATCAAATTAGCAAAAAATAAGTCACACACAGTGAGCCTGGGGCATTTGGGGCCCCTGAGGGCCTGCTGGTAATCCAGCCTTGGTAGTCGTGTCCATGAGGATTGTACTGTTTTTCACATAGGGACATGTTCACGATAATCTCACAGTTATAATCTGTTTACACACACGCACACGCGCGCACACACACACACACACACACACACACACACACAAGCAGCCAGTCACACATTAAAACCTAGCTAAAAAGAAAAAAAGTTCACAGGTACTTAAATATTCAGGGTAAAGAAAAATAAAAATAGTATTAGTGTTGCAGGTTAAATTTAACTACAGCTGGAGGAATATGTCAAAGAACTAAAATATGCATGCAGCCAGGCCATCTCTCCTCTTGTTGAAAGTAAAAGGGGGTCACTGGGAGGGGGGACGCCATCTTTCTTCTGCTCTGGCAAAGTCTGAGATGCCACATGGACACTTTAGCAAAAACAGAGAGCAATCGCTGACAAGACTGAGGCATAAAGTGTGTAGAGGGAAGGGAAAAGACAAAACACACACTCAGTTTCTCACACACACATTCAGGTCCTCCACATCCATTCACATGTCCAAAAGAACAGCTCAGTAGAGTCAGTCACTCTATTTTCACATTATCACGTCTTTGGGACATTTTAACATAAAAGCAGAGTTCGGGCCACGTTCCAAGGTCCGTCTCTTATCTCTGTAACTCGCTCATTTATTCTCACACACACACAGACGCACAGACACACAGACGCACAAACACGCACGCACGCAACACGTGCACCCAGCAAACCCTGCTTTGGTCGGTGTCTGTGCTACCTTTGGCTATAGGTGTCAGGGGTGAAACGTCAGACTGACCTCAGAGAGCCTCCACAGGCACACACCAAGCATCCCAGAACCCCCTCCCACCTCCCTCACCCTGTTCCCCCCTAAAAAACACCCCAACCTGAGCCTTCGCAGGTTTCGGCCCACCCCCTCCATCCTGTAACAATGCCCACCCATCTCTGTAGCAACTCAAAGCTCCCCGAGCAAGGGGTCTCGCTTTTTCTGTAAAAGGAGGTAAGTGTAATTAGTGGTGGTGTGTGTGTGTGTGTGTGTGTGTGTGTGTGTGTGTGTGTGAGTGAGTGAGTGTGTGCGTACATATGTTTGTGTGTGTGTGTGTGTTTGTGGAGGTGTGTATACCCTGCATGAGTGGAGTATATGTGTGTATTTGTATGTGTGTATGTGCTAAGAGGTATCAGTGGTTCAGTGGTGTCTCTCTTTAATTTCCATCACTCTCTCTCTCTCTCTCTCTCTCTCTCTCTCTTTTTGCCCCCTTCGCCCTTCATCACCCCTCTTCTTCTTCACCCTTGCTATCGTCTTCTTCTTCTTCCTCCTCCTCCTCTTCTTCCCTCCCTCTTTATTTTTGGACTTGGAAGATGAACAGGCGCAGGTTGATGTTTTTGGCGGCCAGCAGTTTGTTGCACTCCACCGAGTCAGAGATGGGCAGAGGAACATAGTCGGTCTCGTTGGCGTCGTTGCTAAAGGAGTGGTGGTGGATGACCGGCTTGATCCGCACGTCGTCATACGGTCCCTTCAGCAGCAGGAAGGAGCACTCGAGGGCAGAGTTCACCTGCACACACAGAAATTCATTCATGTGTTGCTAAGTGAATATCGAAACTGAATTTTAAAATGACATTGATGAAGAATCTGTATTTAATGAGGATGGGTCATGTATTTTTGCTTCATTAGGTCAGCATTGTTGCTGATAAAGATTCAGAAATCACACCAACGCATCTCTGCTGCATACAAATATCAGTGCTTTAATACTTTAAATTACAATAGTTATAATTTTTTGCATGAATATTTTGAACATGAATCCCAGAAATTTGGTTATGGTCACAAAGATGTTTACAATTTAAGAATAAACAGCTGTGTGATGTTTATTCTGTTTCCAAACAGCCTTGGATATACAGTATCTTATGTGTTTCTATATTAGTATTTCTTATTGGCAGACATATATGCTGATTTTATAACATCTGTGCTAAACTAAATAAAGCCCAAAATATCATGCTATCCAGCTGTATTTGTATTTTTACACAGCGTTTTTTTACTTTCTTTTCAGTAACCAAAATCCTCTCCATGACATTGTAATACCAGGATGATTGATGATGATGCTCTTAGAAGATACATTCGTTTATAGATGTAAAGAAGTTGTTTAGATAGAATATAAATATATTGATATACAGGGTCAATCAGTAGATTCCGAGACTGTTTCTGTTGTGCACAAATAGATCACTGCACAGTATATACAGTGCATCCAGCAGGTGCAAGCTATAGTTTTCATAAATAAGTATTTCAAGTTTCATTGCTTGATCATCATCAGCAACTGAGTTACATGGTTCTTGCGCATTTGCGCTCTTCTTATGCACAGAGGCAACCCTGTGTCAGAGTCTGCGAGGATCTCTATGAACAGGCCTGCAATGGCCCAATCCGCATGTTGAGGATCATCACCTGTGTCGAGAGTTGTTTCTATGGCTATGACCCACAGACCAATCAGCACTTTCAGAGACCGAGGGGCAGGAGGGCAACCCAGAGCATGTTGGGTTTTTGTTTTTTTGACATTTACGGGGTCGTGCACTATGAATTCATCCTCCCAGATCAGACTGTTAACACAGAAAACTACTGTAAAGTTCTAAGGAGCCAGAAGGAGAACATTTGGCGTAAATGACCTGAGCTGTAGCGCGCTGGCAACTGGGCTCTGCAACATGCAAACACGCCTGCTGAGTTTCTCACATGCAACAACAAAGTTGTAGCTCCCCATCCAGCCTACTCACCAGATTTGTTTCCTTGAAACTTTTTTCTGTTCCCTGAAGTTTGGTCCCTGGTCTGTAGCCACAGAGCCAAACTTCAGGTCTATGGTGAAATTGCACATGAGTGCGTACCAGTGGTCAAAAAAACACAGGTAACTAAGGAACAGATGATGATCAGCTGATGCAATCTGGAATGCTTACTCACTAAATTTACTTCTTGCACCTGCTGCGTGCACATTACTGTGCAAAGCTGTGTTAATCTGCAACAGAAATCATTTTGGAAGTCTGTCTGTCAGTGCTGGGACAGGGAATACACTTTTTTTTTTTTTTTTAAATAATTTTTCCTTATCTAAATTGAGTGTCTAAGGATAGAGGCTGTCATATCCTGTACAGACTGTGGAAGCCATTTGAGGCAAAGTTATAATTTGACCAGAAAAAGACCAAAGACAAACTTTAGAGCAAGATGTGTAGCCAAGTTAATGTCAGGGACACACAGAACGTTCAGCTGAGCTGAGTCACATGCTTAAGCATGCAACAGCACCAGTCTGTGTCTTAATGGACGTAACTTCTCTTGTACAGTTGCTGTTTATTTATCAATGTTTTGATTCAGATTGATTAAAAAGCAACACCAGCTCCTCATTTTTATTTGCTACGACTCAGTGATCACTCAGCAACTATCAGGGCACTTTCTTAACACTTAACCTACTATGACTTCACTGTTTAAACCAGATCTAGTGGAGACTGACGCGTCTTCTGCCCTCTAAATAAGCATACGCTCGAAGCCTTTAAAAATAAATATAGACAGACAGAGCGTGTGTACCTTGCTTTTTAGGATGAGCTGGAAGGAGAGCGTGCGCTTGCAGGACAGATTGGGGTTGCGCTCAGAGTCGTTAACACGAGCCTTCAGCACCCACGTCTGGTTGAGAACAGTGAAGCGTGGCGTTTCATAGTACAGACGAGTGATGAAATCATCGGTGCGGTACGGCCTGAACTGCACCTCTGCATGGACAAAGATGTAGGAGAGAAGATTTGAAGGTAGAAAGGCTGTAAGTGGGAGCATCAGTGGTAAAAAGTAAAGAAGCAAACAGGAATATAACAGCTGAAGTTCAACTGACTTTTTTTTTAGCATGAGATGGGGATATGCTAAACTAAAATACTTTCTCCTCCTTTTTTAATTACCTGTAAAGCCAATCTTTTCGTAGCAAAGCAAGCTAAAGATGCTGTTATAGAGCTGCATGTCTCTGCGGTGGTTCTGATCCATCTCTCCCAGTATTCCCATCAACTCTGTACCAGTCTTGGTGGGATGGGAGCATTCACTCTCGTGTGCTGGCAGCTCGTGGAACGGACCTTGCCATGGGCAGCCAATCCTCTTGTACTTACACTGTGTCACCCTGGCAACATCATGGTAAGGAAAGAAAGACATGGCTTCATGTAAATTAGAGCCTTTACAGAGATGCTTTGAGATGAATACACTTTCTTGCAGTGAGTGTAAGGTGCTAACAACATCAAGGGTGCTAATAAGCTGAGGTGTTCAGCTAATTGATACTGTACTAATGATA
Organism: Acanthurus leucopareius; assembly: GCA_029814765.1. Classification (NCBI taxonomy): domain Eukaryota; kingdom Metazoa; phylum Chordata; class Actinopteri; order Acanthuriformes; family Acanthuridae; genus Acanthurus; species Acanthurus leucopareius. The sequence continues at coordinate 2,684,730 of JAQMCX010000019.1, read as the reverse complement.
CATGTTGGCTAAGATCCAACCTCAAAGACAGGATGACAGGGATGTACATGAGTTTCCTCCTGGACTGATGTTTTTTTCAATGAATAACTGCTACTTTCTAACTATAAAGCTGAGGTATTATTAAAGTGAAATGTACCAGTTATCCTCTTTAGTGAACCAAGGATAATTAATTCCACACTGATGTAACTCATCTTAAATTAACCGCAAAGTTTTTTCTTTTATATTTATATTACCATGTTATTAACTGGTGAGATTCAGTATTTGCTTAAAGATGTTATAAAAAGTTCCACTATTTCAACTGAGTGTTTTTTATTACCTGTAATCAGCAGTTGTAATTATTGCAAATTAAAAAACTGTTACTTAATGATGAAAGTGAAACCAAAATCATCTTGCTGTGCGACCCAGTCTGATCCTTACAGGAGACACATTTTTCTGCCTGACCTGACCGAGAACACCTGGTGACTGCCATGGCCGTTGTCATGGTAACGCTAGCATGGGCACCTTTGTCCAAAGCAGGGTCACCTGTTGCTATAGCAACAACCTTTTTATGCATGCAAATTCAATCAGCCTGAGTGTCACACACACAACAAACACACAGTCTGTAATCACATCAGCTGGTTTTTCCTCTGAGAAGTCACATGCTCCTCCATCTTCTCCAAATTACCGCGCTGCTTTACCACATGCACACATGTGTGCACCCACACAGACAAACTCTTTTACACACACAGATGATGTATTTACTGTGTGTGCTAGGTACAGATACTGTATATACACTGCTTTTATTTTCAGTTTCTGTTTCAACTTCTTGCAATCTAAAAAGCCTGAACTCGCTTTTTGTTGCTGCCTACATTAACAGTTAAAAACATTTGTGGAGAAACTGATTAGAACTCATTTTTAAATGCTTTTCACACTTTCAGTTAAGTGTTGATTTCAAGAATGGTAGATTTCTTATCCAAGAATAAGGTGTTTTTGTAGATGTGAATGTGTGTGAGTGCTTGTTTGCATGTGTGTGTGTTTGTGTTGTATACCTGTCTTGGCACTCCTCTTTCTGGTGTCTTTCTAAGCTGGAGCGGGGGAACTGTTTTAGGCAGAAGGTACATTCTGTCGGCAGCTCACTGACAGCCTTCTCCACAGCAAGGTTCCTGCAGCACAGGTTCTTGCTGATCTCACACCTACACAAACACAAAGCAAACCTCAGTGCAGTCATATAGATAAAGTTTGCAGTATGTACAGAATTGTCCATACAAGGTTGTGAAGAACACCCAATAACGAACACCTGTCTTGGTGTTAGAAAAGTTCTCTTACGCTTTTGTCGATTCTTTGTGGTCATTTCAACACATTTTGTAGGACACATCATACAATTTTTTAAAAAAAAATTTTGCATAGAGGTGGTGCTTCAGTGATGAGCGCGAAAGCAATTTTGAAAAAATTATGAAGCTGTGTCATTTGTCATCATTTTTTCATCATCATCAAGAGTACTTAAATTTTTCATTCCGATTGCATTAGAATCAAAAGTGTTCACGACAAGTGTTCATGAATTAAAATTCACTTTGATTCTGAGAACTTTAAGGAAAAGAGTTGCTTTTGGGGACATCTTAGAAAAACAGTCATCACTTGATTAACATTCTACCAGCTGTTTAAAATAATTCTCATCTTAGGTCATATGGACTCGTGTTTCTTGATGTTGTAATTACTAGTAGGTAATGCAACACACACTATAAATCAGAACTTGGAAAAAAAATACCCAAAAAAGATGTTTATGGGAAGATATTTAAATTTATCTTAAATTTTGACAAAATGTTCACCACTTTATTTATTTGGTTTCAAGGTCATTATTTCTGTCTGTGGACACTAAAACTGTTTTGACACTCTGGGAACACTTAAAAATAAGGTAAACATTTATTTATTTTTCCAAAATTATAAAATCAAACATCAAATTTAAATGTATCAACATTTATAAACAATGATGTTCAGATCCCGCCATGACTACATTGGTTATTAACTTATTTCCTCTCATTTGAACTTTTGGTATTTCTGTATTATGCTCATGTCTACCTGTAGACACTTGGTGTACCTGCAGTTGGGACAAGTGGCCTGTTCCTCCTTGAGACGAGAATCAGCCAGGAGGTGGATAAAACAGCCTGCACACATCAGGTGTCCATTGGTACACTGTGATGGAAAAAAAAAGTCAGGCAACATTCAAAGTAAGTGTAAGAGGTAAGAGGAAAAAAATACTATTAATTATTGTAATGTTTAGATGGAAGAGGGAGGGCCGGTTGAAAAATTAAAGTGAGATATTTAAACCTTTTCTTGTGGAATCGTACGGCAAAAACATGGGCAGCATAATTTGACTGACTTTGAGATTTATTCAGTTAGTTTTATTTTTACTGTTCTTATCAAAATTTTGGGAAAGAAAGTGGCTATTTAAGAACTTTATGTCAAGCTCAAGTCAAAACATAATTTTTGGGGCTATGGTTTCGACATGTTTGGCTAGATATATTTTCCTAGAGTTTACTTTTTATTTTAGTTAAGTTCTAACAATTCATTGGCTGTAGAACGATAAAACAAAAAAGATACAAAGATTGTCTGTGATACTGGAAAATTACGAGATTGCCGCAAGATTGCAACGTTAGTGTTTTTTTATAAACGAATGATCTCTAGAATTCTGTATTTTTCTATTTTGAATGATGGCAGAGTTCTGTGTGGTATACAGATTAAAAACCTAAAGTTGTTTATTGGCTGTGTTTATTTTAATTTGTATATGAGTTTTTATAGATTTATCTATGTTCAGGGCAGAATATTGTGTTTGGAAAGAATGTTAACTTGTGTTTGCACAGTACTGATAAATGTTAATCTGTTTCAAAATATATGTGCTGTATGCTGAAAAAGGGCATGTACATATTTAAGATTAAAGGAGCAATGATTAATTACAAATGTTTTCACTTGGCATTCAAGAGAGCAGTTTGAGGTCATTAAGGACACTTCTGGGTTGGGTGAGTGGGAAGGGCAAACAATGACTAAAGTGTAGGTTTTGGTTGAGTTCTGGATGTTGGAGCTCTTGTGTGGGGTCTGGGGATGTGGTTTTTGCTGAGGGTTATTTGAGGATAATTCACTGTATAAACTTGAACAGGCACAGCTTGACCACTCGGCCTAGGTGTGGCTGGTCTCTTTGCCTCATGGCCGAGCTTGCAACACAGAGACATCTGGGTTCTGTGTTACAACTATTTCACTAACAACAAATGGAGCTGGACAACATATTCAACAGGTTGACTCTGGGGTTCAGCGGTTGGGACACATGGGGAGTTTCTAGTATGAGGTCCAGCTGATTTGCTGTTGTTTGACAGTAGGTTTGGGGGTTATGAGGGGAAGGTTTGTGATTGACACCACGTTTACCTGGTATACAGACGCCTTGGGCAAGTCTAGGCACACGGTGCAGCACAGCACTGAGTACAGTCTCTCCTCCAGCTTTCCTGACTCTCCCTCGGGAACTTTCACCCTCTTCTTAGGTGGCTCGTCTGGGTCAGGCTCGGGCCCTTCTCGCCGTATCCCGACCTCCTCCTGCATGGCTGCGACCCCGGCGACAGCCTCCACGACTGCCCCCACGGCCCCGACCCCCAGGCCGGCCGAGGAGGAGCCAGGGGCGGCCGCAACGCCCACGTCTCTCTCTTCCAGTGAAGACATGGCGACGACTGTCTAGAAATATCTGAGATGTACCTGCCGCGATCAGTCTAAGCCTGAAATATTAGCAGGTTAGCTCAGGGCTAGCTTACAACCTGTCAAGCTAACGGTCAGCTGACAGCTAGCTAACGTTAGCTATGCTAAAGCTACGACAGCAGGCTGTCAGAAAGGAATGCAGGCTAACTTATTATTAATGCCACCCTCGACTTACGAACTTGGAATTTAACAAACCAATTATTATGTAATAACGAGATCATGTGCAAAACGTAATTATGACTTAATTAAACGTTGACTAGTTTTGTTGACTTACAGTGAGGCTAGCAGACTATGCGGCTAGCTACGTTGACAAAAACACAGCAGTCCTCTCCCCTTGCCCAGGCAGAACAAAAACAACTCAGGCGTCTCTCAGCTGTTGTTGTACTCTCGACGCCGTTATTCGCAATGACAGCAGATTACAACGATGTGCACCAGCGGCCCAGCTCGGCTAACGTCCCTGCTCCGGTACCTGCTGACTGTCCACGGGACCTGCGGGACCTGTCGGCGATTAAAGCCGCGGATAGAAACAGTTCTACTGGGACCCGTCTCTCTGACTACACAGCCATCTTTGTTTTTTTTTTTTTTTTCCTATTCGTCTCCCCCGACTTCACTCTGCACAGCCGCTATGACTCCGGGTCAAATTCGTTATTACTCAGGCAGAATCTCGATCCTGGCTAATAATAGAAGTTGCGTATTTAAAAGTAAATATTTTTGCGTGTATCTGTAACGGCCTCGATGTGCCAGTAACCACTTCGGTACAGTCGGGGATTGGCTGACAGCGGAATGTTTATTGTGGAAGATGACTTGGGGTATTTAAAGAGTTTTTAAAGGCGCATGCGTACTGAGCACCTGCGGGTCGGTTTATGGCAGGACTTGAAAGGTGACCAAAACATGATATGCGACAAATTTAGGCCACTCCGACGGAGGAGACATCCTTTATACATCTGTAATGCTTATGTGCCACGTCCACGTATTACAACACTTTAATGACACGGTGTCAAATCTGTGACATCAAAAACTTTAAAAAACAACGAAAAAACACCCTGTTATTGCTCACATCAGTAACAGCAATTCATCAGACTGGTTTAACAGGTCATAAGGGACCTGGTGCTTGTGTCAATGATGCATCGATAATTCAGCGAGAAAAACAGGGTGATCGAAGAAAGCTTTAACTGCCCTTGGCCAATGATACCAGGTCAGAAGCATTTAAAAGACTTATCCATCCATTCAGTGGCCCAAATATGTAGTTTCACACCCTCGAGGGCTGGGAGGGGTGCATTTACTGGCTGAGGGGGGGTTTGTGTACGTGCTTCAGGGTAGGTGGGGCAGGATGTCAGAGTGTCAGCTGTTTGCAATCGGGAGGGACAAGGCTAACCACTCCCTTTGGATAGAGAGATATGCCTTATTTGGTCTGTGTGGAATGGCAAGAGAGCCATACCACCATGTACACATAGTTTACCCAGCGACTGTATGTGGTAACACTGTGTCCTCACTGCTGGGCTCGTCCCATTAATAGCCACCGGACGCATTAATTTGTCCAAATACTGCCACAGATTACCAGTTTGCTGGCTGTTTGTTATCACACAGTCAGGATCATTTTTCAAAATCAGTAGTAGCTTGTCGTCATCCAAACCCAGTACAAAATACATCCAGTAAACACGATGTCAGAAAGATGACACAAAGAGTTTTGCAAATATGGAAAACATTTACTAAGACTATTGGAAAAGTTCTCGATACAAGTATTTTTCAGAAACGAATGTGTAGTTAACAAATGTTGCTAGATAAATGACCATAGCACAGACCTGTAGGACTACGGGGTATACAAGGATGATGGGTCAGTGTTATTATACAAACAATCACAAAAAGCTACCTCTAAGAATAACAGACTCATCAATGTATCATATCTTCAGTTTAAAGCAGAAATGTACTAAAAAAATACATCTTTCCATGATTAAAGACACTATAACAAACTGTAAATATTTTTAAATTCAAATTCAGTCCATTAACTTTATCAACAACAGTCCATTAATTTTAACACAGTGATCACACTGCCTCACTACTTACTGTCCTTCACTTGTTATCCCAACAGACACATACCCTTTGGTTATACACATTTCATGATGCATTTATGATTGAGGGATACATGGATTATACACATTTATGAGATTTATCTAACCTCATCAATCAGACCCCATTCAATCCCAAAAGAGTAAATTACATCATCTGCAGGTCCTGTAAGGATCCAGCTGCAGAGAAATCAGTGGTATTGTCCTGAACAATGTAAGTGATGAGTCTGATCTAATCACATGGTGAAGCAGGAGAATGACATTGAGGTCAAGATTGCGTGGATGGGTGGGTGATGGTGGTGTGAATGTTCTGCTCACAGTGATTTTCAGCTGAGTAGTTTTGGGCAGTGTGTAGGGGGGAGGCGAGGTTCTGCTGATGGAGAGGGTGAGATGAAGAAGCTGCTGTTAGGCTGGAGGATGGGGGGTGTTGCATTGAGTGACCTTCTCTGGTTTGTTGCGCCTGACCAGATGAAGGTGGTGAACGTGGAGGTGGCTGCTGTTGGCTGTTTTGTTTTGATTGTGGTTTAATCTGGGATGGAGGCTCAGTTTGGACTTGGGGGTCTAAGAGCTGATTGAATTCAACACCTGGGCTGGTTGAGCTGCCAGGATCACAGTCTGTGTTTGATGACCGTGGACCTGGATCCTGTAGTTTTCTTTCTGCAGAGGTGCAGTCTGGTCTCTGTTGACTGGGTGTGGCCTCTGAAGGTGTGCACACTTTGAACTGAGGTGATATGGTGTGAGATATACTTGTGTCTTCTGATTGTTGCTGTGGTGGTTTGTCCTCAATTTTTCCTCTTCCTGCATTCACCTGAGCTTGTCTCTCATCAGGTGTGCTGGCCTCTTTGTGTGAGATTTCTCCCTCTCTGCTGGTGTGTCCCAGTGTTTTGTCTGTCATTGTTTCTGCTGCCTTGGTGTCAGCTAATCTCCGCACTCTGTCTGGTTCTGCTCCAGTACCTGCTGTGTTCTTCTGAGCTTTGTCTCTGAGCGCCCCCTGCCTGCAAGCTGATGCCATAGCCTTCACCCAGGGATGCAGCAAGGTCTGCTCTGCTGACAGCCTCACAGTGGGATCTGACTGAAGCAGAGCTTTGACAAGGTCTCTGGCTTCTATGGATAAACACACGAAACAGAATAAGGCACAGATTGTTTATTTGTATATTTATGTACTTGTACTTGTACTGTACTTGTCACCTTCTGAGATGTGGTCCCAGTAGGGGGACAGGAAGTGCAGTTGTCCCTGTTTTATTAGCTGGAACAGCTCTTCCTGATCCCGATCTCGACTTCGAAATGGGGGAAATCCACACAGCAGGATATAGAGAATAACACCCAGAGCCCATACATCCACAGCAACACCATAACCTGTTAGGACAGACCACATTTATTCTTGAAACAAGAAAACATTACAGAGACTTTTAAAATAAAAAGCAGCCACATTTAGTGATAGGAATACAGGTTTAAAAGTAAAAGGTATTGTGAAGCAGTGGTTTATAGCCTGCAGCAGCAACAAACAGCACTAACCTGTCTCACAGAGAATCTCTGGGGCTACATATGTGGGTGTGCCACATATAGTGAAGACTGGTTCAGTCACAACCATGGCAAGACCAAAGTCTCCCAGCTTCAGCCTACAGATGCCAGCAGCTACAATTTCTATCTAAGGGAGAACAAAAGACCAGATACAAACAGAAACAAAGTCACGCAGAAAGACAGAGTTGAGACATATTTTTAAAAGTCAGATGCATCCAAAGGCACCCACATGCTTGCCATGTTCTTCTGACTTTACTGCATTTTTGGTTCTGGTATATATTGATCTCAGTTTTTATCAAGAAACTTCAGTTAAAAGTAAAACATGAATGTTACAAGTATAAAAACATTATAACTAAAGATGCAATCATCACATACAAATACACAAATAATTCTCAAATGGCAAACACAACACTCACCAGCAGGTTTTCTGGTTTGAGGTCTCGGTGGACGATGCTCTTGCTGTGGATGTAATTCAGTGCTTCACTCACATCTGACACCATCAGTCCTGCCTCCGACTCTGAAAACTTCCCCCTCTCACTGATGGCCTCAAACAGATCCCCCCCACTCACCAGCTCCATCACCAGGTAGGAGTGGGTGTGCGTGTGGTGGTGCGCAAACAGCCGCACTATGCGAGGGTGACAGAGGCTACCCAGAAGGCTCAGCTCGTTCTGCATCATGTGCTCTCGACCAATCAGCTTGGAGCGTTCAATAATCTTCATGGCAAGGGTTTGTCCGGTGTCACGACGGTGGCACTCTCGCACTACGGCAAAGTTGCCATCTCCAACTACACGTCCGATTTCATAACAGCGCTCGATATCTGCCAGGGTGACATCGCTGTCGTTTGAGGGTAGGTCAAAGGTCGCCCTCTGCTGTATGTCCTTGGGTACTTGACCCACGTCTGGAGGTGGACCTGGACGTTGTAACTGGGCAACACTCTGCTCCCTCTCCTCCTCTTTCCTGACTGGCTCAGGAGGTGGAGGGCTCATATGACTGTACAATTTTTCCACTTCCTGTTCTGTGTAAGAGTTTCCTTTTTGCTTTCTGGACACAGGAGGAAGTGGGACCTTTCCTGACAGTGGATTGATCCGTTCCGGACCCTGATGTTTAACTCTCCTTGCTAAGCAGTTTTTACACAGTGTAGGAGAGGGTATGTCTGCTTCTCTAAGACTTTCCTCGAGTTTGAATGGACCAATGACAGAAGGCTGTGGCCCTCTGAGCCCACCCCTCACACGCAGTCTCTGCAGGTGGTTTGGCAGGTGAGCAGGTTTTCTGCATGAATTCTTTTTATGACACTTCTGAGCGTCTGGGTTATAAATTTCAGGCTGTGTGTCCCTGTGGTGAGGCCGTTTTGTAACTGTGTGCTTGTTAGTGTGATTTTTGACCTGTGTTTTTGTATCCTGGCGTGTTTCTTGTTTAATGTGTGTCTCGCTGCTGTCTATCTCCTCACTGTATCCACTGTCAGCCTTAGCTGCCTTATCTGGCGCCGGACGAAGTCTTTTCTCCCAGGCTCGGAGTGCATCTGCTTGGTAATGGGAATGATCTGGAAACAGTTCCTCCAGAGCCTCTTGCACACTGCTCAGCTCTGGACGAGCCTTCCCCAGCGCCAGGAAGGCTACTTCACCTCGGAAGAAATCACATACACCTTTCACCTATTAAAAGAAGACAAGAGTAATTATTTAGGACATGCCAGACAGCAAGACAATTTCATAAAGCCACTGACAAGTTCAGAATGATCTGTTACATCTATTGAATTTTCCCTTCATCTTTGAATAAAGTCCAATGATTTAATTCTATAGCAATGCTGCAAAATTGAAGTGTAGCATTCCTTAAGTGTCTCTTTTTTGTAAAGATTTGTAAATAAAAGTTGATCTGGTGCACACAGTCTTCAAGTAAAGTCAACAACTAAGGGTTTCATTTGAAAAAGAACTAGAATGTGTGCAAGTTGCAGGACTGCAAAGCAGTGTGACAGCAGAAAAAGATGAGGAGAGGTGCAACTCGTACAGAAAAACCTGGCCAGCAGCTGTCAGGCAATTTGATTTTGAAAACCATCATGTAAAATCTCTGTAGCATAACTGAATGCAAGTTGTGAGCAAAACATTTCTTTATCAGTGGTGTAGTATTACATATTCCTTTATTTCAGAATCTTGTGCTTAATTAAGTCGTCCCTGTATATAGAAAGGTGTCACCTGCAAATCAGTGCATTAGGTGTTAAAAACACAGCACACCTAATGCACATTCGAGCAATCCTCAGCAAAGTGGGACAATGCCCTTAGGGCCAATAATTTCAGGAGCCTTATAAGCTGCAGATCTTGTGTTGGCTTGTTTGAGCCAATTTAATTGAACATTTGTTAAGGAGCAACTGACATGTTAGGTCTATTACCTAATCTTGTGACCCTGTCATAAAACCTGAGGGCAGATAACATTTAAGCAGGGAAAGAACTGTAAATACTGCAGGAGCTGTGTGAGAAAAGTAGGAGTATTTTGCAGGGCCCCATCAGGACGTTTTGCCATGGGCCCCAGTTGAGCCTTACCTCTCGAGCGTGGGTCGTGTACAAGCGTGTGACTCTGGCCCTGTGCCAGCGAGGAAACCCCAACGCCTCTGAGATATCCAATAGCAGTTGCTCGAAGGACACCACACCCCTACGGTTCAACAGGACCGTTACCTTGAAAACAGAGAGACAACAGTAACAATTATTCTTTTCTTTCCCATTTAAGTTTGTCAGCTATTAATACGCCCCTTTTTCTCATATAGAAGTCTTACTAAAGGTTCATAAGTAACTAGTATCTTTATTAATAGTTAAGAAATCGTTTACTAATGTTTTACAGATCTTTAATTAGCAAATAAATTAGGAGATAATTTGGGTTCCTTGGTTGTGAAAAGTTTCTTTGCCTAGTTTAGAGGTCCCTTGTCTTTTTAGATTCTTAGTTTATCATGAAAAACCCTTGAATGGATGACCAGATTACAAAACATGTTTAACAAAATCCATTGATTACTTGCTTATTAACAGTCGTAACTGCAGGTTTATTGGAATTTTAGAAGTTAATAAACTCACAAGAATTTATCAGTGTGTTACAAAAGTTTATAACGGCATTATTAGTAAGCAAAAGGATGAACACAATTAAAGTCGACTTTTCACAACCTCTTAGCTAAGGTATTGTTCTTATTAACACCTTATAACTAATCTGGAAAGTATCAGTGCAATATTTATTAGCCACTGATAAAGCTATTTGTTAACATAAAAACCTTTCAATAATGTGTTTTTAGTGCTAGCAAGAAAAAATAAATAACATGTTCACCTTGCGTAGAGTGCTTTGACCACTTGGGCGAACAATGGTGACCAGATGGGGCCTCTCGGCGCTCTCCTCAGCATGACGGGTGTGGAAGAGAGGGAGGTGAGGAGGAGGGACATGGGATCTGATGACCTGTCCTGTAGGATGGGGGTGAACGGGCCATGGCTGGGGTGCCCCACCAGCACACCTCAACAAGGGGATTGGAGGAGCTGAAGCAGGGAGAGATGAGGAGAGGGGTGGAAGAACAAAGACGGAGAGCAAGAGCTGGATTATTAAAAGTGTATTTAATAACACTGATGTCATTAACCATTGTTTTCTTTGAGACTTCTATACAAAGAAAAACTCATAAGTAACACAACACCAGTTTCTTATCCTGTGTGTGTGTGGTGTGTGTGTGTGTGTGTGCGTTTGTGTGTGAGTGACAACAAATCCGACTGATCAGATTTGAGTGTTTTCCATCACATGGAGTACAAGGGCCATTTGAGATTCTTCAAGCACCTTGCCCCGACAGTTAAATTATTTAGGCTTCCTCAAGTCATGCAAATACACACACACACACACACGCACACACACACACACACACACACACACAATTCAACAAAAGCTTTTTTGACCTGGTTAGGGCTCAGGTGAATCTGCATGTTTAATGAAGCACTAGAGACACACAGCATCTTTGACGTTTCACTTTCTAGCCCTGAGGGGGAGAAAAAGTTGCACTCTGTCCACTCTGCGGGGGTCTGTGTTTTGTTTTGTTTCCAGACACAGGACAACAAACAGAAACACAAGACCCAGTGACCAGACCCCCCTTTTAACAAGACACCACTGGCCCCCTGAGAGTGAGCAACAACAGCATACACACACACACACACATAAACTTAACAATGAAGCTTTTCACAGTGAATAGTGAAAAACTCAATGTCCTTCATTTAAAACATCTTATAGAGAACCAGCTGTGGCCAGTTAGGGATCTGAATCGGCCTTTTTGGTACGGTCCCGCGACCTTTGCGGTGTGTGTGTGTGTGTGTGTGTGTGTGCACGCGTGTGGTAATAAAGGACGTTTCCCATAATAATAATAAAGCGTCATGTACAGTAAATCCTGCCTAGGCCTAATATATTTCATTATTTAAATTATTTTTATTGAATGGTCACACTTAGTTTAGCTGTAACACACATTAAAGTTGAAAATATATCTATATATTTTTATCTGTAGGCCTACAGAAAAAATCAATTCAGTGCCACCATCACGACCCAGGACTCACCTGCAGTTCTCCATTTAGCGTTGACGGTACGTGCCGCCTCGCATCCATACCGGGCTTTCTGTGCGGGCGTCATGAGTTTCCAGGAAAACACAAAACCTAAAACAACTCAGAGACATTCATTTTTTTACGAATTTTTTATTCCCAAATAAGTTTTTGCTGTCTTCATCGGCTGTTTCCCTCCAGAAAAGGTAACAGGATGCTCTGTGGGATGACCGGACCTGCGGCGGCTACAATGGTTGCTATGGATACTAGTTAAGTTGGACAGCTCGCGGAAGAGACACATACCGGAAACGAAGCGATTTGATGTAAAACAAAATATTTTGAATGGCTGAATATTCAGCAGTGGTTGGTCCTTTTCAAGAGCTCCATGCTTTTGAGTAAAACTGTTTTTTCATCTACTTTAGAGCCTTATTATGTAATATATTTTCTTTTTACAAGTAATCTTCAGGCCAGCACATGGCTCATCAAATAGTTTTTATTTTATTTTGAACTTTCTGACCGGAACTTCTGTTTTACTCTGCCAAGACTTGAAACTGATGAGCAGACCGGCTCAGGTGAGCCAAGCCCTTCATACATAAATGTAAGTTTACAAACCAAAGACCCCACTTTTTACTGATTTTTATTAAAATTTTGAACAGTACACAAAAACGGTCCAATCCTTATCCAATAAAAGGGCCGAAGAAACGGTATGGGCACGTGTTGCCTGTACAGTATGTACAAACAAAATGTGAATAAAGCTGTCCTTAGCTGAAAGAGGAGATTTTTTTCTGGAATGTGATTGATTAATAAAACAAAATATTTGTTTTGAGTCAAGGAGTTGTGTGCTGATTGTGTGGACTATGATGGTATTCTTAAACTGTCAATGCAATCACAAAATGTGCTTTAAATTAACATTTCATTATAACTATTACTTTAATCTCTTTCTTCTTTGATTTATCATATATTTATTTATTTATTTATTTATTGTAATTATGTTATTTGTTATCTTTTTTCTTTATTTTTCTCACTTTCGACTGTTGCTTCCACCTGCAGCACGTTTGAATGTTTGTGTTATGCACCATGGTTATTCAAGATTGTCATAATGTGTAATATGCATTTTGTTCAATACATAATTTGGGGATATTTTATTCTTTTTTTCAGAAAATTAGTATGGTTGCATGAAGGGTGTGTTTAAAGAAAAACACAACCCTTGAGTGTCTGACACCACATCTGCTCCACCACAAAAAAGGCCTAAGAATGTATCTGTTTTTCTGACTCTAAAGGCCATTTCAAAGCCAACATATCTTAATTTACCAATCTGAGGGTTCCATGATTTAAGATGACATTCCAATGATTGACAGTAAAGAAAAAGAGAAAAACCTTCCGTGCTGCACATAACTTTCCTCTATTCTTTGCCTCCCTTTTGTAATCATTTCCTTCACAATACTTGCCTTACTCCAGCAATACAAGGGGGGAAAAAGTCTTTTGTTGAACAGTACTGTATTATTGTTTAATACATGCAACAACTGTCACAAGCAGATATTGCTTAATGTTAAAGTGTCACAAGCCAAAAGGTTTGGTAACTGCTGGATTGTGGGTTGAAGGCCTTCTGCATTTGCACATCATCAACCATCTCTCTCTTCTTTCATATTCTTCCATCTTGCTGCTGTAACTTTCTAACAAAGTTTGAAAACACCCTTAAAAAACCTTGAAGAAAAGAATAAGTATCAAAAATAACAACGTAACACATAATTTGTGTCTATTTGTAAATCTCTCTGCAGACTGTTAGAATGTCTAAAGTCACAGATCAACATGTTCACTGCTGCGTCTGAAGCAACTGTCCTTGTTGAAATAGTTTCTGTGTTAGCTGGAGAGTTAGTGAAGAATTGAACAAAGCATCAGATCTCACAAAAAACACTTTGTATCTCAATGACTGGATGGAAGTTATGGTGTGAAATCACTTTGACAGACGAGGGAGAGGGGCTGCCAGTTTCAGGGTCAGTTACCATAGTTTCACTGATGGAATCCAATAATCACACACACACACAAACACACACTCACACACACACACATGCACATTGTGCGGTTGATCCTTTTATTCATTACCCCCTATGGCTCTGTCTCCCAGGATACTGTTAATATTGGATCAGGAAGCAACAATTCCTTTTCCTCCAATTGCCTCTTATCCAAGACTCAACACTGAGATTCAACTCTGTGTGTGCGTGTGTGTGTGTGTGTGTGTGTGTGTTTGTACTGTCTTCAATAGAAAAAAGTGTTAAATAGTGTGAATAATCTATTTCCTTTTTCCCTTATAGTTTGAGGAATGTTCTCTTCTGTTTTCTGCACCTCTATTAAAAAAGTGATGGGCAGCACAGAGGTGGTGAAATTAATCCCCAGCATGACTCACACAGAGGATTTGAATTTTAAATAAATGATATATATATATTCATCTAATTTGATCAATGGTTGTCATTCTGATGTTGTAGTATCTTTTCCAAAGCTATCAGATCAATAAGGTCCCTCTGCAAACATACGAATAGTGCACTACCAGGGTATGGCCTGCAGGGGAGGCAAGTGTACCTATTGTATATTTCCACAGAGAGAGAGAGAGATGCATCTGAAGTGCTGCTCTGCTAGATAAACAGGAGTTGATTTACTCACTTATTACATCATAGTGGGTTTATTTATTTTGAGATTTAGTTGTAAAACTCTTCATTGGCTTGCAGTCTGATGATACAAGTTTTATTCTGACAACTTTCTGTGCACCTTAATTCAATCCAAAAAAAAGGGAAGAAAACCTAACAGGGCTGACTCAACACTGCGTCCTTGAATAACTCCATCCATCTGTTTTTGTAGTGTGTTTTTTTCAACTCATTGCTGGATTCCAGTGAATTCACCACCAGAGGATTTACAGAACAAGGAATGCAACCTCAAGCCCATCTGCTGAAGTACACACTACACACTACACTCTGCAGTTGTTCTGTGTGTTTAGTGTGTGTTAACAACTGCTATCAGTAAAATAATAAAAAATACACCACCACATACTTCTAGTGGGTTATAAGTGATTATCCAGAGGGAATATTTTTGTATGAGTCTAAACACTTTTTTATCACAGAAATCCTGCACATTCATCAAGAAGCTATCCCTATTTAAGTTGCTAAACAGCTGTAGAACATCTGGACAAATTAGCACTAATGAACATAATAGATTGTTGTAAACAAACAAAAAATAACTTCATTAAGGAAATATTCGTATTTAAAATTGTAGTTTTAGTCATTGCTAGTTATAGCTTATATATTAGTGTTTTTTTATTGGTACCTAATAAATAAATAGGTTTTATCAGCCTACCAGTTATTCTGTAATCTAAGTCTTTTCCATGATGTTCTCAAGTCTCATTGGACCAGGGAGGGAGAATGAGAGCAGATAAGAGCAGCCAAAGAATCAGAGAGAGAGCCTGCAGAGTAAATGACCGTGGTTGTGTGTGTGTGTGTGTGTGTGTGTGTGTGTGTGTGTTGGTGAGAGAGAGGGAGAGGCAATGTCCAGATGTTTATATCATTGTATTATTTACGCAGTCACACACAGATGCACAGGAAATGTTATGAAAGCTGGGAGAAATATCAACATTCCTAGGTTTACGGCATTCCCACCTTTTTTTTTTTTGCTGTCCTTGGATTAAACTCAGTTCAGTGTTTCAGGCCTTCCAGCTTTTCTGCTCATGTCAGCTCAATGTATTTACACACACACTTACAAATACCATACACCTATAATTACCTGCTTGGGCCAAGTCATGTGTCAAGGTGACACACAGGCGATGCAGGGTTAGCCATGATAGCGTAGGGGCTATCATAGAGTCTTAGGTTCACAACCTCAACAACAGTCTAACCTAAAGAATTGATTTTTTTTTTGTTTGTTTGTTTGAATGTTTGTCCACAAAAAATAAACTTTGTGCAACAAGTTTAACTCAATGCAATCTATGTTCTGCACAAACAGGATACATATTTTAAATTTAGCTAACTGCTGTTACATCAATAGCTCTTATTTAGTACAAGAACACATCTGACCATGTGCATGCCTGAGGCCTTAATAAGAGGGTGTGTGCAGGGGAATTTCTTGCCTGGAACTGTCAGAGTAAAACCAAATTTTATGTTAGGTATGACCATAGTGGCACCCCAGAGCACTTTATCATAGGATTGCATAAGATCAAACGCACATGTTGAAACTCACTTGCGCAGCTCTGGACAGCCTGTGAACATGTTCTAGGCTGGAGCTCGATGACTTCGACCCTTCACCTCCTCTCTCTATCTCTGTCTCCACCCCCCCTTTCCTTCTCTCCTTTTCCATGAGTTTCTCTCACACCTGTTTGTGTCAAATGTCAGACGCACGCACGCCACCAATTCGTTCCATCACACACACATGTGCCTCTTTAGACACACCAATTGATGAAAGAAACAGGGAGACACCTTAGGGACGAGGGCAGTGGGACAGGGTGTGTAACATGGTTTGATGTGATGTAACTGCTATTGACTCCCAGTCCCATCTCTGCTAAGTGCTGGTGTGTTCCTCTGTGTGTGAGTGTGCGTTAAGGGAAAGGGGTGTTCTAATGTGTGTTAGTCATTACACAACATCCAGAGATCATCGGACCATCTGCAGATGGGGACATTTCATCGGATATTTCATCAGACTGAGAGACAGCATGATGATAAGTGTACATGTGTTCGTGTTAGTCCATTTTCAACACAGGGTTGCAAAATAATATAAAGGTTCTTTATGCACTCAGAATGTATACACAGAACAGAAAAATTTAAAAAATTAGAAAATGAAATTACTGAAGAAAGCGTGACGTGAGTGCTGCAAGTTGATTAGCTAACACTACACTGCACTGCTGGTTTTAAGAGTTGAATAAAACAGTGAAAAAATAAAGAGCTGGGAGCTATATTGCACTGTTTGACTAATGTATGGGAGTTTGGCTGCATTGCTTTTTTAACTTGGATGAAGAAGCAGCTGAAGGAAAATGAACATGTGGAAAAATGGACACAAACTAACTGCTGTGAATGAAACTTAAAAATAGAATAAAGCTCGGTGTTTAAAAGTTGAGAAACATAATAAGGTTTTAATGAAGTTCAGTCTAAAACTATGAAATTGTCATCAGAGTGTTTCCCGCAGCAGTGAAAGTTGCCATGGTGATGGTCGCTGCTGATTGAATTACTTTGTTTGCTGTTAAATTCTTGGAGACTATTTACAGCTCTGGATGAATACACATTTTGTGCAGTAACGAATATATTTACAACACGAAGATATGTTTTTTAAATTTTTTTTTGCAGAGTTGAGGTCTTGGGCACAGCAGAATAAGCTCTACATACAACACTTAGAAAGCCACTTTCATTTATTGTTGTTTTTTGATTTTAATGGGATTTGTTGACTACAGAAAGATAAGAATATCACCAGTTTTTATCTTCAGAAATCGATGAATTGATTTAAAACAATGTAATATCTTTTCTTAACAAAATAAACAAGTTTTATCTCTGTCTGTGTGTGTGAATGTGTGTATGTATGTGAATGCAAAATAGCCCTATCACCCACCCTCAAACACCCTTATCTTAACAATCACATCTGCAGCCATCTCATGCATGTGTTTACAAGGCTGAGGGTTTGGCCTAAAGACCCATATTCACTCCCTGGCCTTTGTTGCCCTCTGATCTCTCAGTCTGCTGTCTCTTCTTCAGCTCTGTATTTTGTCGCTTGTTGTCTACTATTATTCTATGTCCTCTTTACTCTTGTTATTTTCACCATAAATTCTAATGTTCTTATGTAAAGATCATAAATGTGCTTGAAACCTGATTTACTTACCCACAAACGGAAAAAACCAACACACACACACAGTTCTTGTTCCCGTCCTCTGACCTTTGACAGATCAGAGGACAGTAAAAGTCGAACAAGCACATACGCAGGTTGAAAACCCGAACAAGTGGAAAACATATAGACATTCTTTCCAACCTTCAACCCCTATGCAAAAAAAATCAATCATACCCCCACCCCACCCCTTCCCTCGGGCACAATCTGTTTTTCTTCGTCTCTCTCTGACAGTGGGGGGCTTGTTCATGAACCCCTCCTCCTCGTCCTCGTCCTCATCCTCCCCCCTCTCTTTTCTTTACTCTGCTTTTTGTTCTCTTAAGCCTGCTCCACAGAGGCCCTGTTGCTCTCTGTTATCCTCCCTCTGCTACTATTCCTCAAATGTTTAGATGAATTTTTTTCTTTTCTGGCTTGGACATAAATAAGAATAACACTGTAGCAATAATTCAGAATGTGGAAGAATAAAGCAATTGTAAACTATTCCATCCTATGATAACTACATTACTAAACTACTAGAATAATATGTAAAAAATGTTAATGACGAGTTCCTGTTTTAAGGCATTAGGAGGAGAATTTTGGATAACCAAGCACATTTGTTTTTATTGAATAAAGTCCTCTCCTACATCAAGAGTCTTTGTCCAGTGATTGTGGAGCATACAGATCCCTTCTTTGTAGAAATAAGAAGTCTTTGACCTCCAAAAAAGTGTAGCAGTCAAAATGGCAACCAGTAAGCCTCTCCTGTAACTTGGAGAAGAGACAGTAGTCTGTGCGAACCAAATGAGGTGACTAATGCAGGTGTTTGACTAGTTTGAATCCTCATTCCTGGATGACTACGCAAACACAGATGGTTTTCATTTTCTGCAACAAAGCTGACTTGCAATTTTCAATTACCTGAAACAGAAATACCAGAAAAGTTATTACTTTATACTTCAAACTGTCTGCATAGCCACTCAAAGACATGAGCTACACGTGCATGTAACATGAGCTGGTTATCACATCTCCTTCTACCTCAGGCCAAAAACTTCAAAATCAATCAACCCCAAGTAGAGATTATAAGCAAATGAATGCAAAACCGTAATTCAAAAAATGGAATACACATTCAAATGTACTATAATAAGTTGGCAACCGTTTTTGTAAGACTAAAGACTACTGTAAGACTACATACTTGCTCTGTCTCTCTTTCTCTCTTTTGTCTCTACCCTTCACATCCCCCCTCCCTCCTCCCCTGCACTGTGCACAGCCTGATGACATCATTGAACAGCCGGTATAAATCTAGCCAGTAGGATTGCAGCACTGCCTCTCCTCTTACTCTGTCGCTCCCTCACTTTTCTGCTCACACACACACTCTCTCTCTCTCTCTCAAACACACACACTCACACACACATCCTCACACAGTTCCCCTGCGCTCTCATTCCTCCACACTACAGCAAACATGGTCGAGGTTTTTGTTGGCAAATGGGATCTCAAATCAAGCGACAAATTTGATGAATACATGAAGGAGTTAGGTAAGTGAGTGTTTTTGTGTGTACATTATATGCATGTGGATGTGTGTGTGTGTGTGCGCATGCGTGTGTAACAGGATAGGATGCGGCGCTGCCATTGCAGCATGTGAGCACATGTAAAAAGGGGCTTAGGAAAGATAAAGGCTCTAAGTGTCTTTGTGTTTAAACTCTTTGAGCAGCTGTCAATGCAATGGGAGAGGTAAAAAAAAAGGTAGAGGGACACAATGATGTACAAATAAGGGAGGAACCAACATGGAAAATGAAAAAGAGAAGTAGGGTGGAAAGAGGAGGAGGTATGGTAAAATACAGTGATATTAAGTAGGGAAAAAAAAGGAGAAGATGGGAATCAGAGAGGGAGGAAAGGGAGGGAGAGTGGTTGACCGCATGGCCTAAGTGCTGGAAACAAGGGAGGGGCTCGCTTCAGTGGAGAAAAGAAAAAAAATCCACCCCACTGTGAGATACTTTGAATGGCAGAAAACTCTCCCACACACACAGAGACACACACACACACAGTTGAGTGTAATGTGGGTGACCCTGGCTGTGAAAGCGTATCATTGTTTGAGGGAGGCCATGGGAGGAGCTGAATATCAAGATGCTCCCAGAGCCAAGAAGCTGATGGGACAAGAATATGCACATCTAGTAGGTTTCAAAATATCTCCCACACACACTCATTCAATCACACACACATGGTTTAGAGAGTGTGTGTGATGGGGGCAGGTGCTGTAACTTTTACAACCATGAAGAATGACACCAAACCATCTAGCTTTTTGAGGTTGTGTGTGTGTGTGTGTGTGTGTGTGCCTCTGTGTGTTTGCTTGTGTGTTTGCTTGTGTGTTTGTGTGAGTGTGTGTCTGTGTGTGTGTGCATGTGTGTGTGTTTGTGTGAGAGATTCACGCTCAGTGACCTTAGAGCCATATTAACATCGACCTGTCTGCTCTGGTCACTATAGAAACCAGAGACCTTTCAACCCTCAACCTTAAATCCTGTTGATCAATGAGGCGTCTACACACAAACACACACATACAGACACACATATGCACTCACACGCTTACACACTCACACAAAGTGACTTTTTGTTTCTTTGGTTGTGGGAAAGTAGCTGTTAGGGATGAACCGGACTTTCAGGGTGAAAGAAAAGATTTTTGCTTTTGTAGCAAAGGGCAGAAGTCACTGCTACCCAATGAAATGAGCTCTCTTGATCCCTCACACACACACACACACACACACACACACACACACACACACACACACACACACACACACACACACACACACACACACATATGCACACACACACACCCTAAAAGGTAAGCAACTAATCATCATGCTCATATACATGCCCAGACAGGATGTCAGGTCATAGGGAACCTCCAGTGCTTGAAGAACATGCTGTTGGTTTGGCAGTAGACAAATAGAGATTAGAGTGTGTGTCACTTGAAGGGGACGCAAAGGGCAAAAGCATGACTACAGCTCAAACCTTTTCCCAAAAAAAAACCTCACATAATATACTCACTCTGGTAATAAATGTTCAACAAGAGTGGTATTTATTTTATAAATTACCTAAAATGTTTCCCAGTATTACAGCACATACATGTTAATAACTCAGGATGGCAGCTGTTTCAATCAAGAGTTAAATATCTTGACAGCTATTGGATGGATTGCCATTAGATTTACTACAGATTTGCCAAAGTCAACATGAGGTTAAAAATTTTTGGTTTCAAGTGAAATGTCTTATCAACAAATGGAAAGATTGCTATTAAATCTGATACAGACGTTGCTGGTTCTTATAGGATGAGCTGTCATTATTTTGTGCTCCCTTGTAATTTGTCTGTAACTTTGGTTAATGACAAAGTACCTGCAAGACTAGTGACATGTGCACCTGCCTCAGGTGTAATTTATGTGTGCCGTTTACTGCTAATTTGCATGTAGCTTGCTAATGTTAGCAATTAGCCTGTGCCTAGAGTACAAGTAGTGGTCAATCTGTTTGATCCATTTATTGATTGAGCTTTGCAGTATCACAGAGATGATGGCGTGGCTATAGGCCCTTAGTCATGTGTGTATGTGTATCAAGGCAACAATATCCTCAATATGTTCTCTAAGCACATTATATTACTTATGTGTCACTGTTTTCTACAGGTGTGGGCTTCGCCACACGTAAGATTGGCAACATGACCAAGCCCACCACTATCATCTCAGCGGAGGGGGACAAGGTGACGGTGCAGACCAAGAGCTCCGTTAAGAACACAGAGCTCTCCTTCACGCTGGGAGAGGAGTTTGACGAGACCACCGCCGATGACAGGAAGGTTAAGGTAAGAGGCCGACAGTCAGTTGTTCAGACACGAGAATAAAGGGAAATATCAACATTCAAGGGCAACAACTTTGGCACAAACTTTAACAAAGAAGGTTTATGATACATCATCTAAAAATGCTGTTTCCATAGTGACAGTTATATTTAAAATGAGGATGGTCAAGGGCTACACGAGCAGCTGAGATCAGTCACAGTTGGGGGTTTTCATTCTTGTTTTGAAAGGGCACAGGAGGAGGTGGTGGGTCAGAGGGGTCAGGAATGAGAGGTGAGGGTCAATGACACTGGACTGGTCATAACCTGCTACCATAAATAAGAGTAAAGAAACAGCAACCTCATTCTAATTTGAAAAGTTCAAGGGAAGTAAATGTACTTCAGGGATATGAAGAGTGGACTGATTTCAAAGACTGTATTAGAGGGGTGAAAAACCTGCAGATGTAGCACAGTTAAAGCATCTTTGTTTTTGGCTCATTGTGAATCCTGTTATCCCTCAGTGTGATTTATAATGAGGCAAAAACAAGTAAAAATTTGCAGAGAAGTTGAAAAAAAACTTTTAAAAATGACATAAAGCTGGAAATTACCAAAGTAAAAAAAAAACTAACCACTGTGAACTTTCATGTCAGTGGATCATAAAATGTATGTTTTAAAATGACATTATGTAAGTTTTGAAAGAGGAAATAGCATCTTCCTTTAAAAAAAAGCTCTGTACACAAGTGATAAATGCACTCTTGATTTGTTAAATATATTCAGGGTTATTTTTGCAGCTGCAAAAATAAAGTCTGACCTCTTCTTGTATGAGCAAGAAGCCTACTGTAGCTAATGTTAGCTAACATTAGCAAACCTTGGATTAATTTGTCACTCGGCCAAAACTGACATCAGTGAATCAATTCACTGACTTAATGGATCTTCTTTTCTTGTCCCATTGACACACAACATTTTTAACATTCACTTTAATATTGTAATCTCACGTTACGCAATCACAGAGGCCACTGTCTTGCTAAAGTAACAAAAGTTAGCAAACGAATGTCATTTTTCTGTTCTAGGAGGTTGATGCAAGGCCAGTTTTACTCATTGATATAGTGTTTGGTAGCTCATTCTGTAGCAATGAGTCATATGCTTTTATATGTTATGCATGTGAAAACTTAATGTGCAAGGTAGGCTAACTATGCTAACCAGCTAAGCTCTCAAATAGGCTAAATGCAGTGGGGTGAAAACAGTGTGAAGAGCAGTAAAGTAAAAGTACAGAACAGCATGAATAGTAATACTCAAACAGTATCTTAAAAGTATACTTTAATAAATGTACTTAGTTCAATTCAATGAACCTAAACATTAATTTTGAGATGAATAATATGACCTTGGATGAACTCCAATAAACTCTGTGTGTTTGTCTCCCTGTTTGTGTAGTCCCTTGTTACAATAGAGAATGGGAAGCTGGTGCACATACAGAAGTGGGATGGCAAAGAGACCAGCCTGGTCAGGGAAGTCAATGGCAATGCCCTCACACTGGTAAGTGCTCCGGCAACAAAATGCTGACATTTCAGATCTGTGTGTGTGTGTGTATTTGCTTTTTGTAATTTAATTTTTCTTCTCTTTCTCTTTTATTCCATCACAGACGCTCACAATGGGGAATGTTGTTTGCACACGTCAATATGAAAAAGGAGAGTAAAACTTCACACTGAAACCTCCCTTTAGCAACTACTTGCATCAGCCAAAGCCCTGCACCCCGAACTCCTCAACGTCGCCTCAACCCAAGTCAAGCAAACTCCTCATACGGCTGCTGCTTGTCCCCCTCAATGTCCCTTCATACTGTACACTCATAATTGATATTACTGATGACTGTGACCTGACCTTTCTCCTTGTCCCTGTCTTTATACTGATGTTCCCTCTACTGTAAGAAACACTGAATAAAATTCCAATTGTTTGTTGTTGTTTTTTTTCTCTAAAACCCTTGATCTGCATATTTCTGTTTTTAGAACTTGTGTTATGCATGTTGCCTATGATAAACCGGGAAAAATGTTTAAATTTGAAAGTTTGAAGACCTGAAAATAAAAATAAAAGTGTTCACGCTGTTGGACAGACTGGTAACAAAGAAATGGCTCCTGGATGTGTGTTTTTTTTTTTAGATTCCATTTTCACACATAGCAGCTGGCAGGTCCAGGTACTGAAAGTTTAATAACTAAAGGAAAACTTTACTCTGAGAACCTGAAGTCCAAAGAACACTGAAATGAGTAATTTTACTTGTGGGAAATTCCAAATTATTCTTAGTTTTCTTGTAATTTCAGAAATAAAGTGTCAAATAATCTCATAGATTCAACTCAAGGCTGAGGCAAAGATACAAGTAGCTGTTGTTAACTCAGATGATCTCTGAGTGATGTGGGCCTGAACACACTCCAGTCCAAGCCATAGTCACTTGTATCTCAAAGAAAACAGAAGACCCAGAGAGTGTGACCACAGTTTCCATCACAGCTGGTTTTACAGGGAGTCACAGGAAGGTTAATTATAGCTCCTGCTACTGTGTGTGTGTGTGTATATATGTGTGTGTGTGTGTAGTCATACAAGTATGTTGCCTTTGCCCTGGCTAGATGAAAGGAAAGTTTTGTCAAAGCTTGAACTAGGTGTGCGGATACTTTTATGTCCTATACTTGTACATTGGATGTGTGTGTGTGTGTGCTTTCTAAATTGGGAACGTTGCTGTCCACAGACGAATAAAGTCATGTGATGGCGACAGACTGCCAACTAGATGCAGAGTGAAGGGGTGAAAGGGTGGAGGACGCTCAAGGCCAACATGTCCTCATGTTATCCCGAACTGAAATAGCCATAAGAAAAGATTAATCATACACTACAAAAATAGAGATTACTAGCTAGCCTTCTTGTGTCATATTATAACTATAGATAGATAGATAGATAGATAGATAGACACAAACATCCAGTTATTTTACTTAATGCCAAAATGTATTTGAACAAAAAAAGAAGTTAAATAGGCATGTAACCTTTTTCTTAATAAGATGGAGCGATGAAGAGCAAAGGCACAACAATAAAAAAAAAAAAAGTTAAATAATTTAGTTTACTTTTGTTAAATGATTGAGTTTTTAAAGTTCAAACTCAACCTTTAGGTCTCAGGTCCACATTTAAATTTGTCCAGTGCTTTGGTTTAACAATGTTGGAGGGCACCATGATTTACAAGATAAACTGAATAGTCCCTTATTGAGGCAGAATGTGAAATATTACAAGGACATCCTTTATGGAACAAACCCAGATCTCCCTCCCCCAATATAAATCAAACCTTGTAATAGATTAAAGTCAGGGAGGTAAACACATTCTACTAATTAGTTTTTTTTCTGTTGACTGATTGTTGCCCTGGTATCATAATTATTTGCAATAATAATAATTCACAGGAGCATTGAGACAGTGAAATTTTCAATGGCTGTATTGAATGTATCCAGTACTGTACTGTTTGGTGCAAACAAGAGAAAACTGAATGTAAGAAAAAGGACTCATGAGACTTACCAGCGAAGTGGAAGCATTGCCAGTGGAATTTACTGAGGTCATGTCAAACCACTGCAGCTGGAAACCATCTTTTTTTCCACAATGCTGCCAGTAGCTTTAAACTATCTAATCTTGGTTTATCTTAACTTGCAGATGGGTAATTATCTTTAAAAAGCTACTCAGTCTACTTTGAGCAACTTTGACCTCAAAGGACATGACCTAAGCTAAAGATCATGTTGTGTAAATCCCTCATTGCTGGCCTGAGGCACCTTACCTTAGCTTGAAAACATTAACTTATTATGACCCCTGGGTGGACCAGACCCAATCAGATAACTTCTGTTTGTGTGTGTGTTTAGGTTACCCAAGGACTAACGTTCAAGTACAAAGACAAGCACAAAGACATCATGAGGCACATTGAAAATAAAAACACCTTTAATGGGGCTTACAGTCGACATGCAGGAAGAGGGTTGTGTGTATTGTGAGCAGTCCCTTGGGAGGAAGATACACGAACACACACATGCATGCACAAACAAACGCACAAAAAGTGCAGGCGACCTCAGGATAGACACCAAAGCGAGAGGTTCCTGTCATGCTCACTTGTACTGCATTACACATCCTGTTTCTGTTTTACTACTTCCTATATGTGAGTGTGAGTGTGTGTGTGTGTGTGTGTGTGTGTGTGTGTGTGCGCGCAGCTTTCTCCTTTTGGATTATTTGAAATGTTTATTGTAACACCCCCACCTAC
>JAQMCX010000019.1:2645593-2656925 GCA_029814765.1 Acanthurus leucopareius | reverse complement strand
CTGAGGCATTCTCAACCCGTGAAGCTGACATCTCACTTACATGCACCAGGCCTGTATGTGTGAGGGGAAAAGTGTATGTATAAATTATAAACATAATGCTGAGCAGAAGGTCAAGAGACACAATTATATATTTTCTTTGGCTGAAAATAACACATATGTCATATTTAATCAAGACTAAAATATTCTGTATTCTGGTTATGTTGTTGTCAGAATAATAGTTAAAAGTAGTAACCTTTGCTAAAAGTACTTCTTCAAGTCATATACTTTCTCAACTTCCTTTACTGACTCCAAGTTTAGACTAGGATTATTCTATAAAAAACATTTTAATCCACAGCACTTCTTTGAAAAAGAAAAATATCAGGATTGGAATGATGTGATTCGGGTGCTGATTTTATCCCGGTAAACTCTGCTTAGTTTGCCCTCCGGTGGTGAAAATGAGAAGCTGCCAGCTGGTGTTCAGTTTACCTCAACAAATTACATTGAAAAACTATATGCACTAGGAGACATCCAATTGCAGAATGCTAATTATCTTGCTGCCCCATGAAATGCTGCATATAATTTAGTTTAGGTGCCTTCTAGTCCCTTCTCCTATGTCTTGCTGAGTCAGCACTAATATATACTAAAAACACATTATGAACTAGACTTTGGAAAAGAGGGTGGTCTCTTGGTTCCTGCATCCTCTGCACTTACTCTGCATTGCTTTGGCTCTGGTCAAAGTCCCATTTCTGACACAGTGATTTTACCTGGCAGTGGATACAGCTGTTGACTTGGCATCTTTCTAACACTACTCGTTTTCTTTTTTAAGTTTTCCTGCAGTTTTTTATGTTACTGTAGATTTATCTGCTTTCATTCATTGCAAGCTCAACATTTTTCTCTAAATAAGAATTCTAAATCTCATTATTTTATATTACTGTGATTAATCTTACTCAATTTGGGTCAATCTGCAATAACAGCAATGAAAACTGAAGTAATAAATGTGCTTCACGTTTTTTTTTAATTAAACAGACCTTCCTTCTTGTATCCTGGTAGTCTTACAAAGGCTCCATAGGTCTGCACAGAGACCACCTCTCCCTTGGCAATGCTGTACATTGGTGGAAGACCATGCAGTCCAGCAGGCTCTGGTGCTTGGTCGTCACTGTCAGACATTTTCAAATTATGGTGGACCTCAGGTGTCACTGAGTGGATCTAGAGGATTGATAATAAAAATTGTCACGTTATTTTTTAGTATCAGAAAAATAAAACATTCTTCAAGGCTGATAATCAGAGTTGTTTTTGCTGACAGTGAATCCTGTAGTTAAAACCAAAATAAAGTGTTTGGGGGCATGAGTTACAGAAAACACATGTATCATAAGTGCCTACTTTCAGTCACTGTACATTTTTGTATTTTTACTTAGAGCCTGAATAAAACCAAGAGTAACTGTGTTAAATATCATTTGTAGCTCAAGCATTCTACTTAGTTTTCAGAGTCCTCATAATTGTAGTGTTAATATTAACCTTAACCATTGACTTGAAATAAAGAAAAAAAACGAGGACATAAAGACTTCCATGTAGAACAGTTCTGGGTTTAAAAAAACAACATTCAGTTTCGAGCGGCATCACAGTTGAAAACTATTACTCTGCACCAGCTTTATTGTTGCCTCTCAGATGCTGGGGAGTCCTTTCACATAGAGATTACATATCTAATTCCTGAACTTAGTAAGTACGGGGTTCACAGGGTTAAGTGAGCGCATAAGTTCTTAGATAAAAAAACGATGCAATTTAAACTCTCAATTTGTCGTCATAAAGTGCCTTAGTTTAAATAATAGCAGTGAGACTAACGTTAGCTAGCTATATCACAGTATTAACCTCTACATGGCTAACCTAGTTAACCTGATAAAAAACCTTAGGAACGACACAATCATCCCATAAGAAAAGCTTAAATTCAAAGCTATGAAGGATAGATGATGCACAATTCGGCATTATTTTGTGAGAAATATTAAAACATATAAAATACTGTTACCAGCAAAACCGCTTCAGTTTCACATCCGGTTCCTATGAGTTTAACAACAAGCCATCTACCAATCATCGCCGCCAGATAGAGTCTTGACCAATCACACGCCTGATAGCCAGCGGAAGTATTTCCCCTCTTTTCTTCGTTGGTGTTGAGTTGTTCGACGTCCCTCCATGAAAGACGTCCATTCATATCTCTAATTTATAGCAATAATATCTAATCCCTAAACTGTTTTTGTGGATCAACGAAGAATGATTGAACCCAAGAAGAGAACGGCGGACATGGCGGTGGTTCCTGCCGCCGTGAAGCGGCCCAGGACGGAGCTGGTGGCGGCAGCTCAGTCTCAGCAACTCGTGGCCATGGTACGATGAGTAGTTAATGTAAAATAATCTAACTAAAGACTAGAAAAGTAAGTTACTCATAGCAGCCTGACCGAGGACCAAAACATTTATACCGTGTTCTTAAGTGCACTTACTGGATTAGGATTTTTGCTTTTACAGGACTTTGTTGCTAGTTTAGCAGATAAACAGGAAAAGTATTAAACGTAACATTGACCCACGAGCAGGAATAATACGTAAAATACACATTCAGACTTGATTAGACCAGGTAAAACGTAGATAAAACTGTGCAACATTTAACAGTTCTATAAGTAAAGTAAAACCTCACATTTAGTTCCATGTTATCCCAGTTTGACTTCCACTTATCAAGCTATTGACGGGTATGAACATCTACTGGACAAGCCTAATCGAATAGTATATCCATGCTGATTCTGAATCTTCGTAACCACTATGTGTATTTAAGATCAAAAATTCTATGAGGAATAATAATTTATCTTCTAAGACTTGCCAGTGTGCTCTCCCTTGGAGAAACTATATAGGACAACACTGTTCTCAATTAAAAAACATACAAATTTGTCTTTTTCGCTACTGCAGCTTCTGTTTTTTTTATCTGTTGACGTATATGCTGAAATCCATGTACCATGGATAAACTAATGTTGTGCTCTGATGCTGATATAAGGTCTTCTTCATTGTTTTCCAAAGCATATCTATTTAATAATGCAAAAAGCCCAAACCTCAAAGTCAGACAGCTACTATATTTGACCTTTGATGTGTCTCCCACAGGGTCCTCCACGCAGCTCCAGCCTGCAGGCTCCCATAATGCTGATGTCCGGCCATGAGGGCGAGGTCTACTGCTGCAAGTTTCATCCCAATGGAGCCACGCTGGCCTCCTCAGGATTTGACAGGCTCATATGTAAGAAATTAATGATTAACTAATGCCGACAGTGGAAATCCTGCATTTCACACAATATCATTTGAATGTATTCATATTCTCAAAACTTGTTCAATGTGATTCTGTCCTACAGTGATGTGGAATGTGTATGGAGACTGTGAAAATTTTGCTACTCTGAAGGGCCACAGTGGAGCAGTGATGGAGCTGCACTACAACACGGATGGCAGGTATGAACAATGATTGGTGCAGGAAAATACCATATAGGCACACTTTTATAAACTATGTCAACAAACTGTATAGTATAAACAATTTTGTGAACAAATAAATGGAAACATGGGGAGATAATAGGCATGGATACCTTTTTTATTTTACATGTTACTTGCACAAGTTTGACCACTGATCATTTTTGTTCATCCTGGCTATGCAGCTGAGATATGTATATCCAGCAGGATAATAAATGTGTCTACTAAAATGCTGACCAACTGTGTTGTGCTTGCCTTTTATTTCAGCATGCTGTTTTCTGCAAGCACCGACAAAACTGTAGGTGTGTGGGACAGTGAAACAGGTGAGAGGATCAAGCGTCTGAAGGGCCACACCTCCTTTGTTAACACCTGCTACCCCGCTCGCCGAGGGCCCCAACTCATCTGCACTGGCAGCGATGATGGGACAGTCAAGGTGAGAGTTCAATCATCTGTTTATTAAAATAAATTAACTGAACAGTGTAGATATATGACCATTCAAAATTTAAATTTATCCCAAATCATTTGGTTCAGATGTTTGGAGTTTTTATCCCGATATACTTGCTCTCAATATTAGATTGCTTTGTAAAATAAGTGTCTTGTAACTGATTATTACAAACACTCCATTTAATTTACTGGTCTGTTCGGGCTCTTATTTGTCTTTTTCTTTGTGTCTGTTACAATGGCAGCTGTGGGACATTCGTAAGAAAGGGGCAATCCACACTTTCCAGAACACCTACCAGGTGCTGGCGGTGACATTCAATGACACCAGTGACCAGATCCTGTCAGGAGGCATTGACAATGACATCAAGGTACTAACCCATCCATTACATCAGGGCCATATGTACCCAATTAGAGTTTTTCTCTGGTTATAACTGCTAACTGGGCACCACAGTCTAACCCTCTAATCATATTTAACTCCATTATTCAAAGGAGAAATATGTTTTGTAGATAAAAATACACTGAAGTTAGTACAGAAATATTTAAAGTAAATAAACCTTGAAAGTTAAAAGTTGAATAATGACACATTTGATTATTACAAATAGCAGCTTTTCTTACAGATGACACAGAAATTGTTGTGGATATTAAACTTTGTGATAGTGTCACAGTGGAACAAAGCATTGCTCACATGTCCGGTGAAGGAGTTAAGTTCAGTAATTTGGGAGCAGTGTGATGCATTTTAAATCATCATAAAGCATGAAACACGTTGCATTTTTTATTTGGGTATGACCAAAATAAGATGCTTAACACAGTATTAAGCTCAGCGTCAGTGGGCTGTGAATATTCCTCCCCTCAAGTTCTGCTAATCCTGTAATGGTGAAGTTGCTGCTTTATCCTTTTCAGTATTGCATCTTTTATAAAGCTGTGTAAGGATTACACAAATCCTGCTGAAGGCACCTTTGTGATTTTGAAGTTTATGTGTCTTTTTTTGCAGTGTGTTTCTGTGCTTTAAGAACATCGGTTTCTTTTTCACTTCCCTTGGACTTCAGCCACAATAATGACAACTGGCTCTTGTCATGTTGATACTGTCACGACTAAGGCCCCCTCTTTCCTCTTTGCATATATGTCCTTTTGTATCAATTCTTTCTAAAGTTGTCATTTGTGTTGTGCAGGTGTGGGATCTGAGGCAGAACAAGCTGATCTACAACATGCACGGTCATGGTGACTCGGTTACTGGACTCAGCCTGAGCTCTGAGGGTTCATACCTTCTCTCAAACTCCATGGACAACACAGGTAGAGTGTTTATGTACATTTTAACAGCAAAGAAATGCCTTCTCTCAGGTCATAACACTGAATGTTCTCTAACTCTGTCTCTGTAGTGCGTATTTGGGATGTTCGACCATTTGCACCCAAGGAGAGATGTGTCAAGATTTTCCAGGGCAATGTTCACAACTTTGAAAAGGTATCATAGAAAACTCTCATGACTTCTTTGTTGCTGAGGGCAAATCTTAATTTCCCCAAATCACTGCATATATGCTACTTTTCACTGTTGAAAACGTCCATGGTGAGAGTTTGTATCAATGAGGTGTAGTCAGAAACTTTTGAGACTGATCCTGTTGCACAGAAACAGAGTGCTGCAGAGTAATGTGCATTTTGCAGGTGCAATCAATAACTTCTGTGAGTTAGTATTGTAAGTCAGGACACTTCATGAGCATCATCATTGGCACCCAAGAACTAACAATTTTGTGACCATTGGTATATGAGCATTTGCGATTTCACCACTGACCTGAAACTACAGCTAAAACCCAGACACCAAACACATGTAACTCAGGTGCTGATGATGATCAAGCTGTGTCACTTGAAACACTTACTTGCAAAAGCTATGGCTTGCACCTGCCACATGCACATTACTTTGCAGTGCTGCTCCATTCGTGTGCAACAGGAACAGTCTCGTACATTTTTGATCGCACCCTGTACTTCGGGAAAGTATTGAAAAGAAACTCTTTTTTTGTTTCCCAGCTGGCAAAATCTTCAACCATGAATTCGCAGCAATGTCGCAGATTGTCATTTTCTAAAAAAAACATCACAATATGTCACTTTCTGACATAAACAGCACCTGGTACTCTCATCCTGTGAACTGATGCAGTCTATAACTTTATGCAGAAGTGACTAACAGCTGCAGTCCTGCTGGCAATGTGTTTATGCCTGTTGTTGACTGAGTTTGCATGACATCTCCTTTCATCCTCTCCTGCCTCTCCCATCACTCTCCGCTGTCCTTTCTAATAAAGGAGTTCATCTTTCCTCTCATTACTGTAATAGTAGCTCACATGTAGAAGGGCTGTGTCATGTTGCTAATGCACTTTCTAACATCTGTTGCTGTCTTTTCAGAATTTACTGAGGTGCTCATGGTCTACTGACGGCAGCAAGATAGCTGCAGGCTCAGCTGACAGGTGAGAGGCAACAAAACAGACACACACGGACACACACACTTGTACCATATTTGCATGCATAAGATGAAGACTTGTTTAGTTTAGGGAAATTTCACTTTGTTACTATGACTGTTTTCTCTTTCACAGAGAGAAGATAAACAGTCCTTGACTAAAAAATCTTAACATTTTCTAACACTCTGTTGTCTTATATAAGTTATTTACAAAACAAAATAATAAACGGCTAATTACAACTCAATATTTTCAGATTTTTAGTTATTACTAAGTGTATCATAACAAAAATCCCTCAGTCTTAAGTGTCTCAGCTTTTCATCTTGTCACATCAGGAGTCTTTTAGGTATTTACTTCAACCTGTGTTTACAGATTTGTGTACATCTGGGACACTACGTCACGCCGAATCCTGTACAAGCTGCCGGGCCACGCTGGCTCCGTCAACGAAGTGGCCTTTCACCCAGAGGAGCCTATAGGTAAGTCAAACCACTGCTTCAGTCTCAGAGTACATGCTGTGATACTTGTTAGATGAATGGGAGAGTAAATGGTATAATAAAGAGCTTAATCATCCTTCTCTCTCTCTGTCCATCCACACAGTGCTGTCCGGCTCCAGCGATAAACGCCTCTACATGGGAGAAATTCAGTAGAGTGTATGTGCGCGTGTGTAAACCTGAATGCGTGTGTGTGAGTGTGTGTGAGTGTTTGTGTGTCCTGGTTTATAAGTGCATGGGTGGTGTTCGACAGTGGGTTAGGAGTCTCTGTAATTTCATGTGCTTCAGCTTGTCACAGAGCAACCTCAGGACATGTGTTTGAAGTTTATTATGCTCAGTCACCACAACCTCCACAATGACTCGTTTTTTTTTATTCTGAGATGTTTCTTTTTATTAAACTTCTGTATTCTGTAAAAAAAAAAGAGTTTTTTTGACTCTTTCTTCATCATGATGCTTTCCTCACTGTGTGATCTTTGAACAAGTTGTTTTATAGAATTTTTTTATTCACATTCAAAAGAAAAAAAAAAATCTCGGTTCCCACTACATTTATTTGACATTTGTTTTAAGTATTTACTTAGAGAATGAGAGTTTATAACGAAAAATGTGCGGTAAGAGAAATCCAAACTAAGCAGCAGATTATCGAGTACCTCTTAAAAGATTCAAATGAATATTGACCAGAAGGTGAACCTTTGATATGAGCACTGAAGCAATATGAATGGATGGCTGTTCCTCTCATTTCTTTGTATACATGGAAATTCACATGTGTTAAACAGAAATGAAATAAGAAAAATTGTTGAGGTGGGTGGTAAAGTCAGCCTTCCCTTTGAACATTTTTGGACAAATTACAAGGAAAGCAAATCCCGTCTTGGCCAATCTGGACCATCCTTGCTGGGAGTGTCCCTCTGGTTGGCAATGCAGATTCCTGATGGAAAATTAAGCGAAGAAAGTTAAATTTCCTATTTGTTTTATGTGCAGTTAATGCGCTTAGTTGAAATATACAATAAACGATCACTCAGTTCCCCAAATAACATAGCCCTTTATATTATCCTGCACTTTATAATATCCTTTTGTTGTTGTTTTAAATATAGATGTAGAGTTTAAATCAACCTTTTACAATTCTCAGTAGAGTATATGTTTTGATCTTAAATTGTCTGATCGCTCAATTATGGTTTATCTGTTCTCAACTGCCTTGCTTCAAAAAGAAATTTATCTGACTGGACAGTAAAAACATGAACTGATCTTGTAATTCGAGATTGGAAGAGATGTGACCATTGTTGAGAATAGGAACTTGTACTTTTTAACTTCTAGTACATTTTACCAAAAGTAACTGAATAGTTTTACCGAAGTCCTCCTTCTCTATATTGCCTCTTCAAGTGCAGGAGTTCAGTCTTTTTCAGTCTCCAGATGAGTCTTTCTGTACTGATAAATGAATCAGGTCAGTGTAATTTGCACTAACTGGTATGTGACTACAGCTGTTCGATTTTTTTTTCCCCTCCAGTCTAATTTCACATGAACAAAGGTTTACTCAGATGAACAGGGCTTTGATTTTAATTAATCAATTAATCCATTACAGTTTTGAGTTTTGCTCTGTAGTGAGGCATTGAAAGTTTATTTAGCGCTCTTCAAATACAGGGATTTAAAAGGGCTTTTGCCTTATAAGCTGGTAAAATGTCTGTAATAACAATAAATAATAAATAGGTCTATTTCAGGAGATAAGATGAGTACAAATAAAAATAATAAATACTCCGGTCTCCCCATTCATTTCGAAGAAGCGCGATCACGATATCCAGACTTAAAATTCGCTGCGTGTCTACACCATTTTGTACGGTGAGGCGTGGAAAGGAACTTCATGTTGCATTCATGTCCCCTCTGTAGAGTCTGAAATCAGTAATTGAAGAGCCAAAAAGATGGTATCAAAAGTTTCTTCTTTTTCATTTTTTGTCTTCTTTTGATGTTTATTTATTGCCTTATTTTATTCATTTTCTTCACTAGAGCATTTTAATACCTAGATGATAAAGACACCTACTCAATATGCATGCTAAGCTGTGTAGGTGTGATATTATAAATATATACATAAATAACAAATAATTTTTTTTCAGTAAACTCCAACAAGGTCTTGTTTAACATGGTCCTATACCTCTGTAACCATTTTTTAAATCTTATTTTACTGCAGTGTCTCTAAAGAAACACATGCTAAAGTTATACCCCGTTTGCAGACACCGTTATATAGGCACAAATTGGAAAAAAACAAACAAACAAACAGACAAAAAAGGATCAAATTGTTAAAGCCTAAAGTAAAAAGGTTTTCACCAGCCTGTTTCCTGGCTGATTTTATTGTTTTTTTTCCTGCAGGTTAACTTAAAAGGGGGACCAACAACCAGTTACCTAAACAGCGTTACAGTTCTCATGATAACAAAATCAGCAGCAAAATTAATATCATAATGGAATAAGAGTCTGGCTGTTTTCTCCAAATAAACTGTTAGGAAGAGGCTGGTATGGGAACAACATATGGTTAAGGTCACACGTGTAAAACCTCTAATGTACATACACACACAAAAATATTCCTGACATCACTGACATTTTATTCATTGACATTTTCACAGAAAGTACTACAATACATGTCCACATTTCTAGGAGTAGAGCTTCGTCTAGTGTTCTGAGTGAATGATGGTTAAGAGATGCAGAACATCCCCGTGGCTTCTTTGCGTCAATTCTGGTGATTAATGACGATCTTCGTGGCCATTCAACTGTAGATATCAGACTATACAAGGAGGGGCTGAATGCAACATGAAGGTCCTCGCCGCTCTCCACCGTACAAAGTGATGTAAACGGGCATCGAATTTTAAGTGAAGCCCGCATGACCGCGCTTCTCCTAAAGTGTAAATGGCGTGACCGCAGAACCAGAATGTGCTCATTGTATTATTTTTATTTTGAGAAAATGTAAATTAAGGTGTAAATATTGTACTTAACTATATATAACGAAGTGGCTTTCATTTGCCATTGATTGTCGTGTGGCCTTGCGATAACCACGTTCGTTGTAATTATCTGCTTTTTTATCAATGATAACTGATTGAACTTATGTGAAGCTCACTTTGTTACACTGTCACATTGCTCACGGTAAGTAGCTGCTTAAACAAGGCTTTTAATTGTGTTTATTTCCGCTCTGGTAACTGCGGGCGAAGGAGACGAGCAGCTGAGCCGCGGGTCAGTGCGCCCTCCTCGGTCTTCGCTCATTAC
The DNA here is from genome assembly GCA_029814765.1 of Acanthurus leucopareius. NCBI lineage: Eukaryota > Metazoa > Chordata > Actinopteri > Acanthuriformes > Acanthuridae > Acanthurus > Acanthurus leucopareius. Next base: position 2,646,859 of record JAQMCX010000019.1, on the reverse strand, counting down.
TTTCGGATGTCTGAACCTTCTTCAGCACCGCGAGCTCCGGTTTCTTTTGTGCTTCTTTCGAACGACTCGCGGGGTTGCTGCTCGGCCACGCGCACGCACGCGGGGCTGCAGAATCCATGCAGCTCCACCTCGAGGGGGTCTCAGTGACTGAGAGCCCCCACCACCTCGTCTCTCTCCCTCTCTCTCTGCCCCCGCGGCTCCTCCTGCGCCCGCCCCGGCACAGATTGTTGACAAAAGAGGCTGCGAGACGGAGCGAAAGACCCCGATGCTGGTGAGCAGATCTGCCCGTTAACTTGACCCGTTTCTGTGTTTAGGGGAGAAGAAGACCGGAACGAAGGGGGCTAGGGGGACGAGGACTCTGTTCCTAGAAAACCGTGAGTCACAACGGACTGCTTTGTGTCAGCAGCGGACTGCATGTAGCCAAACGTTAGCCGTAGTAATTACCACTGCGGGGTCGATCCCCTCCTCCCCACCGCCCCCGTGATTCGGTATCATATGATGCTCATTTCTGTCTATAGCCTGGGGCTGATTGTGACAGCTTTCCGTTTCTCTTTGTGCCTTTGTGTGTCCCCTCTCCGGAAGGTGTGGCCGAGGTGATTCGGTTGACGGTGGTGGTCGGACCGCAGCAGGCCGGCGTGAAGTGGACGCCCCCCCTCCCTATCTTCTTCCTCCTCCTCTCTCCTTCCTGAAAACCACCCGTGATTGGTATTTACCGACAAAGCCAGCGGTCAAAATGGGTCAATCACTGTGAGTGGAAGCGCCAGACCAGCGTTGAAGGCGGCGGCCTTGGGCAGGTCTTTTCAGCCGGGAATGGTGTGAGCTTAGACGGCCAGGCAGTCTGGATCTGACCGGGGACCCGTCATTCCCCCGGAGCCTCCGCGGCTCCAAGCCGCGTCCTGAGCCCTCCAAGATGGGGAAGTGCGACGGAAGGTGCACGCTGCTTGTGATATGTTCACTTCAGTTGGTGAGTGGATTTTGTATGTGTATAATGTTATGGGTGTTTGTGTTTGTGTTTTAGCGCGAGCGAAGCCACTCTCCGCTTACTCACCACGAAGATATAATTAGAGCAGCGTGCAACAGACACGCACATTGTAATCAGATATTTTTGTCCAGCCTCTCTGTACTGTCTCCAGAAAAGCTTTGGGCTGCAGCTGCTGGGGTGCCATGCCACATTACAGGCGAGGCTGTTTGTGTGTGTGTGCGTGTGTGTGTGTGTGTGTGTGTGTGTGTGTGTGTGTGTGTGTGTGTGTGTGTGTGTGTGTGTGT
>JAQMCX010000019.1:2610619-2645493 GCA_029814765.1 Acanthurus leucopareius | reverse complement strand
GTGTGTGTGTGTGTTTGTGTGTGTGTGTGTGTGTGTGTGTGTGTGTGTGTGTGTGTGTGTGTGTGTGTGTGTGTGTGCGTGTGTCTTTGAAGCAGAGGGAGAAGTGCAGGGGGCGCTTTGGTGTCGGGGTGGTCTGTCTGTAGTGAGGGGTGATAGCCCCATTCTGACAAAACCATGTGAATGTTAAGCCCAAGGAGGGACAAGGAGGCACTGTTCACCATCTGGTCTCCATTCTGGAGCTAAAGTTAGCTGTTTCTTGTGCCCACAAATAGCTTAAGAATATTCCTCTAAAATGTAATAAGTGTGTAACATGAGACAGTAGCATCTCCTCCTGTAGTGGCATGGTGCAGGCCAGGACAGCAGCAGTGTGAGGGCTTGTTGTCCCGGCTTTTGTTTGCAGGGCTGATGAGTTGTTGTATGGCAGGGGGATCGAGCCCATAGATTCTCATTAGTTTAGGGAAGCTTTTGGGGGGTGCTCCTTCAGTCACTGGACTAGCTGGTGCTCCAGGCAGTTACCATGGAAACAACTGCGGCAGACCTGTGTATGTGTGTCCCTGTCACTGTCTGTGTGTATGTGTGTGTGTGTGCATTGGAAACCTTGACTACTTGTGTTTCTATGTGTGCTGTATTTGCATATAGCTAACACTCCCCAGAGGTTTGTGTTTGTGTACATGTTTCTTTTCCCCCCTAATGCTTCTGTGCGTACCTGCATGTGACCCTCCTCCCTTGTCTCGTAGGTGGCAGCCCTGCAGCGGCAGGTGTTTGACTTTCTGGGCTACCAATGGGCCCCCATTCTAGCCAACTTCCTGCACATCATGGCCGTCATCCTTGGCATGTTCGGCACTGTGCAGTTTCGCTTCAGATACCTCATCTTTGTAAGTATATCCTTCACTGGCTCCTATTTACTTTAAATGAATAAAGCATGAGCCTGTTTGTGCAGTTCCTTTCATACACAAACTGATCTCTTTGTTTTGCAGTATGCAGTATGGCTCGTCCTTTGGGTGGGCTGGAACTCGTTCATTATCTGCTTCTACCTGGAGGTTGGAAACCTGTCTCAGGTAGGTTTGATGTGTTAGTATCTGTGGTTTGATGTTATTAAAAATGCGGGTGTTTGCCTTATTCATAAACTCTTCCTCTGTCTTCAGTTAGATTAATTGTTTTGTTAATTTGTTAACAAAAATTAATTGATTGTTGAACTCAGTGCTTTCCAAACCTCTGTCTTTTTGCAACTTGTTATTACAGTGTACTTATTTCTACATGTTGCTACCAGTTTACCTAAATAATCATCATGTTTTAACTTATGGATTCATTTCAGTTTTTTTTAGATGCCTTAAGATGTTTAATTATCCCGTAAATCCCCTGGCACCTTCTTTTTTAACAACCACATAAAAAAACACTCCTCTTTGGGTTAAGTTAACTTGTACTGGCACTCAGGATCTTATAGCTTTAGTTCTTTCCACATACATTTTTGTCACTGATTTTATTTCTTTGGGATATGTACATTGTCCATTTCCCCCATTTTTTTTAATATACTGAGCTTCTTTGATTGTTTAAATATGTGTTATTTAGTTGATTATAACCACTCCTCCTACTTTATTCTGATTCATATCATTGTTTCTCTTCTTTCTGTAATTATAAAGTGATGTGACTTTGGGCTTGATTTTTCACTTCTATCCTTGTTTAAATGTGTGTGTTTGTATATGTGTGTGTGTTTGTGTGTGTTCAGGACAGGGACTTTCTCATGACGTTCAACACATCCCTTCATCGCTCGTGGTGGATGGAGCATGGTCCTGGTTGCCTGGTGACGCCAGTGCTCGACTCTCACATGGCCCCTGATGACCATCATGTCATTACCGTCTCCGGGTGTCTCCTTGACTACCAGTACATTGAGGTGTTGAGTTCAGCCATTCAGATCTTATTGGCTGTAAGTATCTAATACACACAGACACACACACATAGACATAAATAATCACACACTTTCTCTTGCTTGTTTTTTTGGTTCTTCAGTTACTTAAACTTCAACATTGTGCTAAAATACGCCAAATGTAACACAGGAACATCTCTGATACTTGATGAGTGACTCAGCCTGTGTAACAACAGTCAGCTAACTCCTGACCATCTCTTCTCTGACAGCTCTTCGGCTTCGTGTACGCCTGCTATGTGAGCAAAGTCTTCCAGGATGATGAGGACAGCTGTGAGTGCTTTTGTCTTCTCTTAAAAGCTTGGTGATCCTCCTCTAGCTTCTTGTTCAGCCGATTAGATTTACTTGTGTTGTACTGTTGAAAGGTCTTTTGAGTAAGCGATCCATGGCTACGAATGTGAGCGCTCATTGTGTCTTTTTTCAGCCTGAGTCATGCCGAGCAATATCACTGTGATCCCTCTGGAGGATCTGAGAGCTTTATCTGTGGGGGGTATTAAAGGTGTCTGCTTGAATATTTGCACTGTCAGATCGTCCGGCTGTCTGCTGGCTTGTGCTTGTCTGTCTCTCTTGGGTGTGCCATCTGTCTGTCTGGATGGGTCTTCTCACATGCCTCTTGTGAGTGTTTCACTCAGTGGAGAAAGCTGTATTTAAATATGAAATCATGTAATTAAATTTCAGAAAAGAAAGATCATGCTGTCTCTGATGTCTAACAGCACGCTAGAATAATATGCACATCATAGAGACAGCGGTGATGATCAAACTACAATGAATTGAAATGTAAACAGATTTGACGCACTAATAAAACAAAAGTAGATTTTTTTAAGGTCTGCACAGATATTCAAGGTCATCATGCTGGTTGTTGTGACCTGGCATAAAAATGAGCAGGTATTAAACAATCATGATCACAATATACACTCAAAGTGAATGTTAACAGCTATAAAATGAACCAAGTGGCGGCATACATTGATTTCTGTGGATGCAAAGAAAAAACAGAACTGCATTTGTACTAATGTTTCACATGAGATGACAAACTCTTTGAGATTCAGAATGTTTTTGGTTGAGATACCTTGAAAGTGCTTGAATTTTAATCATAAAAGCTTTACAAGCTCTGAATAGTATTGTGTTACATTTTGAAAGTTAAAAAATAGTCATGATGTATCAACTGATTTCATTTTTTTTTCATCACAAAAAAACCCCCCATTGTGGATAAACATCCATTGAACTCGTTTCTGTCCAGAGATTTGGCCAACATACATACTGAGCAGGGCGTCTAACAGTTGATAAAATAAAAAACACTACTGAAGTGGAGGAACTACGTATAAACTTAAAACATTGTTTCTAAATTTATACAAGCATCCTAAGTATTTCTGTTATTCACATTTTGGTCGAGACATACACCTGATACAAAAACTGTGCACCAAAGTTTATTAAAATGTTAGAGCTTGTCTCAGGGGTAAAAAGATCCTTAACTTGTCATGGCCGTTGACAATCAGGGCCTGTTTTTACCTCTCAGATGGCACCACAGAAGTTTGTTCTCTCTGAAATTGATCGAGAAAGATAGAACAATATATCAGTGACACAGAAGCAGTGACAAAGATGTAGTGTTTGTGTATTTCTGCTGTATTTCTGCAGATTCTGATATCACATTTGGTGTTACAAAGGTATACTGAAAGCTCTATTGTACCATCTGATGCCTAAATAGATTCCCCTGTCAAAATAGAAACTGATCTAGAAATACTACACTCGGTTAAAAAAAAAGATTTAAGGGAAAGAGGAATGATGTCATCTCTCTCTCTCTCTCTTTCTCTCCTGAAGTTGATTTCATTGGTGGCTTTGACTCGTATGGCTACCAGCCTCCTCAGAAGTCCTCTCATCTGCAACTTCAGCCTCTTTACACGTGAGTTTAAAAATTATGTTTCTCCAGTTTCTCCTTTTGATCCTATTATTGAACATATGTCTTTCAAAGAGCACTCTGATGATTTAATATAGCACTTCTAAAAAGTTTGGGGCCTCACAGGTTAAAACCAATACCGCAGAGGCTAAAATATTCTTATTTTTAGCTCCCAGTGTGTGTCAGGCTTTAGGGGTGCTGCATCTTACATATCCCATGATGCCAATCTGAATTGCATAGTTTGTGTTAATTACACTAAGTCTTAAGCCCTAAAAAAAGCCATATTAATGCAAGACTCATGAGCAAAAACCTGACATGTTCACATGGCCAAATGACCTCACACCATCAGACAAGCCCCTCTTTTCACCTGTCCATGCACACTGGGTGACTTTTTTCACTACATGGATGTGGATAAGCTGAGAAGATGTCGTGTTTTGAGGAGCTGCTGGTGGCTGAAGTGAGAAAATACAGACATCTAGACTCCTCTCTTAAAAAAACATAGTGTAAAAGCTTCAATTATCTCATCCATCTGTCCCACAAATAGGTTTTACCCCCCTTTGCCTTGCCTTCATTTATATGTAACAATATAGACCACCATTACCAACAAACAGTTTCTCCACTACTGAGTGCCCCTTCCATGCATCTATATCAATATACAGTAAACTGTAATAGTGACGTCTAACAGTGTGAATTTACCTGATCTTATCTTCTCTCATGCTCAGGGCTGGTTAACTGTTGAAAGCACCCCCCTCAGGCCAGACCCTGATGGTGTCACTGTGGATGGAAAACAGCGGTTGCCTTGATTACACTCACTCTGTGTATCACAGTTTACCCGAGGAATGGACTTACCCCACCCAGAGGGAGAGACGTCTGTGCGTGTGTGTATGTGTGCCTGTGTCTGAGAAAGAGAAATTCAGCCCTGAATAGAATGTACAGAGCTCAGGGAAGAACCAGCATGCCAGGGGGTGTGATGACATGAAGGAGGAGGAGGAGGAAAAGGAGGAAATACAAGCAGGCGAGGGAAGGTACAGAGAAGCTGGGGACACCTCCGTCAAATCACCGAAGACACACACCAATTAACTGCCAGCTCTCAACACTCCCACAACTGTGAGTGTGTGTGTAATGTATGTATGTATGTATGTATGTATGTATGTATGTATGTATGTATGTGTGACTGTGTAACTCCACAGGACTAGCTGGTGCTTTGTGGTTGCACCCTGGACTCTTACCACTCGGTGTCCCTGTGAATTTTTCTGGTTTTGGGGGATTTTTTTGGGAGGGGGTGGTGGTTGGATTAGGGGGCATTGCTCATGTGGGGATGTGGGCAGGGTCACATGATAAATACAGGCACAGCTCGTACCTGTTGTCGTATTAGAATGTGGTGATGTCAAACTAGAGCAGTCTTATGATTCCCACTCCCAAAGCCATCTTTCCCTGCTTCCCATGCAGCTAACGACACTGTTGACATTCAGGCTCCTCACATCACAGCCTTGGCCTGCTGATGTAGTAAAACAGAGCTGGTGTAGCGGGTGGAGTAATAAAGATGAACAACTCAACCGGACTGGCAATAATCTGCGTATTTCGTTGTTGATCAAAACAAACAATGGCAATGGAAAAGTAAATCTTAAAAAATGTGTCACAGATAAGTACTGACATTTTATACTGTACTAAATAATTTCATAAATAGCTGGGCACCATGGAGATCCTGTTTGTCGGGGACTATTTTAAGCTGTCATAGTGAGTATTTACAACAGCGGGAAGGTGAATGTGGTGTCATCTCAAAACCAAAAAAAACCCCTACAGTGCCCATGGTGACCATAATGAAGGGACTTATCACAAAACTGTAGTTTCTTGATGTATTTTTTAGGTTTTGGACGACAATGTAATTCACAGAAGAATACACTATGTTAGCCTGAGTAGGATTGATTCATTGTTAGTTTTGGTCTTTTCATGTGTTTTGTTGACAACAAGAACTCATATTTCATCATACCATCATATTAAATTTATGTGTTACGCAGTCAACAGTCCATTCCCCGGATATTTTGTTTCAGGAAATAAATTCAGCCTATTCATGTAATGCTGCTGATAAGGGTTGCAGATGGCTTTGGGATCAGGCATTAGTGTGTCTACGGAGAGAAGCAGTGGGGATACTGTGCATGTAAATAACCAGCCAATGATTGTTTTGTTGGTTCCATTTAGAAAAATAAGGGTGTTGCATTCAGGGGTGGGTAGGGCTGGGGGGAGAGGGGTACACATCATAGTTTTTCTTCATACCTGTTTCTCTTGTTTTCTTTTGGGATACCCTCAAGCTGCCCTTTTCTAACCAGTTGACAGCTTAGTCTCCCGGCCATCTTTCTCGCTAACTTTCTCTGCAGCTCATTTGCTAATCTCCACAGGAGCACAGGGATGGCGGGGAACTAGGAGGAAACTGTGTCACGGACAGACACAGTGACATGCTCAGAGCAGTTTTTGTAGAAGTAATGGGAGACAGGAAAAGGGAAGGAGAGATACAGGTATGAGGGGAAGACCTCAGTGGGTGTAAGGTGAAGTTTGAAATAATAAAAATACACTTTCTACATTAATCACGACTTCTGTTGTCATCTGTAGAATCACTAGAGGGTTTGAATAAAGTTAATGCTCTTCTTTCCACCTTTGATTGCAATATATTAATGTCTAGATTATGAGGGCACAGAATAAAATTTATGCCAGATTAGTTTTAGAAGACAAATAATACACACCGGTGAGCTCTTATTGTACAGTGAGGATTTGATTTGTCTGAATGATGTGATGCATTTTGTAGAAAGGCAGTTATTAATTACGAACAAATGCATTATGATATTTAGAAAGGCTCATTTGCAGTGCCAAAGACTAAGCTCGCTGTGATCTTTCCAGTCAAAATTAATTTTGATGAAACTCAACTAATTCTACTACAGAGATTAGATTTTTGAAATTAAGTTCAACCATAATGAAAAAAAAGCACTGTGGCATTAATAAAGTGAAACGGTGTTTTCTTGTTTTTAAATGATTAAACGTATTTATATCTGTTTTTTTTTTTAAAAAAAGTATTTGACTTAGTAATCAGTGTAAGCGGTTTGTAGTTAGTAGTAAGCATCTAAACTGCCAGCAAATAATAATAAAGTACAATGACGATAAAATACAAAACACAAAATAACAATAAAACAGACTTAAAGAGATAATCAACTTAGAGTTGGTCACAAATATTGCCCATTTGTGACCTATATTTCGAATAGGCCTCATATTGTAGAGAGTGATGTAACTTGTCTTAACTTTTCTGCAAGAGTATGCATGATTTTAAAGGTGCCTTTTAAATGCTATTTGATCCAGACGAGTGGACCGAACTAGCAATTTAAGAAGACTATTCTATTTTTTATATATATGATTACGGTATTTTTTTTTCAAAGTGCTGTCATAATCTAGATGCATTACGTCATTCACACGCCGGTTTGGACAGTCTTCGCTCGCGTCTGAAGCCTTGCGGTCGCCACTGGCACGTTTTCAATAAAAAGCAAAGGGGTGTTTTTGTTATTTGGGTCAAACTCCCTCCCCTACATCACACCGTCCACTTACATACCGGAGGTGTAACGGAGCGTCCAGTGGCCACACACTCACTGTCCGTGTGGCGCAGCACGTTGCCACGGCTGCTAAGCACCCCGTTACCGTAGAGACCCCGGAACATTGTGTACAGTCCACCCCCGACGAGGTCACAGCTAATTACATTTTATATCAACAGTGTTTTATATGTTAATAACGCTAATGCCACATGTTGGATAAAAAATATTATTTTGGTGTTGTGTTTGTACTGCATAATTATTAAATGTCATAGGATTTATAGTTTAAATTACATCCTCCTGTCAGGTTGTTCAAACTGCTCTACAGTGTCTGTCCATTTGATAAAAAAGCAATATTTACACTATTACCAAATAATGGGAGTGAGTCAAAACAAAATATTTATAAATACACCCCTCTAGACTACACTCACATAACAAAGGGACCGGTCCAGTATGGCCCTCCCTCCCCTCCCGGTTGGCGCAATGAACCGCACGCTCTCTCTCATCCCTTCCCGTCATGCAGCGCTCTTGCCTGCTCCTCCGTCGAGCCGCCATGTTGTCGGAGTGAAAGCCAGGGGTGTCAGAGAGAAACTGGGGCCGAAATCCGCGACCATCCACCCTCTCCGCCGGTAAGTATCACCTGCTACCCGGTCGCGGTAGCATGGGTTATTATTAATTCACGTATCGGTGTAGGTATTGTCGCCATGTCTGCTCCGAGAGGGGTTAAAGGGGAGTATTTTGCGAGGCTGAAGCGGCTGCCTCCCTTTCTGCTGCTTGCCTCCTTCCTCCTGTTGTGTCGGTCTTCCGCTCCAGACAGCTCTCGGGCCTTTGTTAGCATCCGCGTCACCGGGGACCTGTGGGGATGCAAGGTCGGCAGACAGGTAGAGACCCCCCCAGGTGTATATTAACAACAAAATGATGATGTTAGTTGACCGCTGCTGTTGTTAAAAGCACTATGTGGAGCCCATGTTTGGCCACCGGTTCGCCCGGGCTGAGCTTGTGTCGGGAGGCCGTGTTATTGTATGTAGACATGGGCAGTGAACCCTCCATAACAGATCCTAGACTAGCGTGCGTGGACGCGGATGCATGAAAATGAAACCCCCGGCAACAGTAACGGCCACTTTCACGAGGCTTTTATATATTTCCCTCCGTTTTGATGTGTCATGTCTGTTAGGAGAGACATGTTTGGTCTGTTGAGACACCTAACGTTATCTCATGCTAGCTGCAGGTTGCCTGCCTCGTATTGTCACACCCCTGTCTGTGCCCGGTATGCGGTGGATTGATCCCCGGTATTGAATAATGATTAACCCAGTCACATTTTGGGACCCAGTTCCTGTTTCCGTATGCTACAAGTTAAACGTGTAGCATAACAAGCCGTGTGCGCCTCGCTTAGGGGAATGGTCACAATGTTGTGGATTTCCGGGTGTTTCTCTACCTGATTTTTAGCTGTAGCAAAGGAATAAAGAGGCAACATTTTTTTTTTTTGAATGAATGAGGCACGGGCCAGAAAAACAAACACATGTCAATATGTAAATGATCATTTGGCAGACTGGTTTGTTTTTATCTTTTGGGACTGTTCTGCCGGTCAGCTCCTGTTTTTCGTATTTTTCCTCTTTTTTTGTCATTATGGAGGTGTAGTGTTGCACCGTGGTTTCAGCAGACTTGAGACACAACGGCATGCGTTTGAAGATTCCCAGTGTCAGACAGACTGGCAAAGTTAATTACTTTATATAGCTCGATGTAAAAAGAACCGCTTGTAATTTCCTCATGGCCTGTAGGGACACTAATGTGAAACTGGTAATTTTAACAGATTAGAGCTTGTTGGATAAGAAGAGGTTGTAAAATACAAATTATATCCCTCTGACTGCTAAAAACCACTGAAGTTGTTGTGCCTAATGTTGACCACGAACTCCAAACAGATTGGCCCATATACACAACACATGGAGTGTATTATTGCTCACATAATCATCAACCCACCACTGGGTGAAATGACAGGGCCCCTCTGACCTTTTCAAGTAAAGGACCATCAGTTTGTCTTAGTTTCTTGGCAAACAAAATCAAGTCTCCCTTGATTTTCACCCACACTTATTAATATAATTTAAATTGATTCCATTTATGCAAAATCCTCAGTTTTCGATTATCGGGTTGAGTTGGTAGCAGTTAATCTTGTTCTAGAGAGGTGTGTATTCAACCTAATGAGCATGTAGTTTGGGTGCTATGTAACAGTGTTGTTTTGCAATGAGAGGTGTGTCTAATCGCCTACCCTTGCTGATATAAATGGTTTGCACAAAATATTAGAAACACTTCCTAATATAATGCTGTGCAGGTCAACCGCATCATAAACTGCAGCCCCCAAAATAACCCTCAAAGTTAAATCAACACCTCTCTAAAATATCAAACTGAACATTAGAATATTCTTGAAGGTAAGATTTACTGGACTGCATTTGTTTTGCCCTAATAAGCTGAAAACTGAGTATCAACTCTTGTGGTGTTGTAAAATATCAGCTGTAACTGTGTGAACACGACTGGTAGCAATAAAGTGCAACCCACATAGTCATGCTTGTACAAGTTTTCATAAAAAACAAGTTTCTGTGGGTAGAGCACCTCGAGTCAGGGAGGGAAAACAAAACTGCAACCGATATGCAGATCAGTGGGATAAGTGTCTCAATAGTTTCTGGGGATGCTTAACATAGAGTTTATTTTAAGAAACGTGGAGGGGAACTTTTCACTCCGTGGTCCATTTCACTGGAGTGAGGAATTTTATGTTTGGTTCAAGCCACATATAGCAGCACAGTAAAGTTTATGGTATATCATGCTTAGTGCAGACAGACAGTTTGCATTTAAAGCACCTGCCTCCTGGGCTGGCTGGTAAATTGATTCTCTAGTTTGTATCTGTAACTGTTATTCCCAGCCGTCTTGTTCTCATTATCAACAATTAAGGAGCTGTAATAGCAGGTTGCCACTTTGTTTTAAGAAAAGTTAGATCTACTGCATGTGTATGATAAATATTAGTGTTGTCCCTTATGTGGCTGCAACTTAACATGCATTTCTTTGGGAGGCTTAAAATAATTTGTTTAATATTTACATTAAATTATCTGTCATTAATGCTGAGCTCCATGATGCAATTCTGCATTTAAATTTGACTCAAGATCAGTTAATTTTACTAATTAGACAATTTTTGTCTAAAGTGGGACTGCAAGTACAGAGCACTGCTGTGGTGTTTTCTTAGGGTGAAATTATCTGTACTCAGTGATAGGTTTGGATGCAGCAGCCTTTACAACACAATACAAGTACTAACCTAAAACTAATGCAATCTACAACATCACTGCAACAAGTCTTACCTTTATAAATTTTAGAATTAAACTGCTGTAGTGATGCATTGATTTAGCTGTTCTGGTTATTTTTGAGGTTGTTTTAGTTTGAGGTGCTGTTGAATTGTTCTGCATTTTACTATTTATTTTACCCTCAGTAATATAAATCTGATGTACTGAGTCGTTAGAAACACATCAACCTTCTTAAAGATCATTTTATTTGCAGAGCAACTATAAAAGACTGCATTAGCTATAGCTAAATGCTATCTGTGTGTTGTTAGATATAAAAACCATTTCAAGCTACTTTATTCATTGATATATTTTTTGCATCTGTGGTATAGCCAGAAGATTTATACATGTGGAAAGCCCACATCTGTTCTAAAAATAAATGAAATTAATTGTCCCTGTTTACCTGACTGATGTTTTGAGGATTTATAGACAGATAAACACTGACCCTGAACCCTGATCGTAGACCATTTCGAATAGGAAAATGATTTAATGATCCATTTGTTTACTCTACATTTTGTGTGCAGTAAACAGTCTTTTGTGAAGTAGGGTTGTAAAACCATGAATCATAGTCTTGTTTTGTCATGTTTAATTAGCTTATAAAGAATAAGCCAGCACGGTGGCACACAAGCTAAAATTTGTCGTCAGTGTATGGTATTGGCAGATACATTTACAAAGACTTTTGCACATCTGGGTGATTGCGCATATCGCAGAACTTTGACTGTTGTGTGGGTTGGACGGGCACAGGGGAGGGACAGATGCCGGCAAACAGCTGCTGATGATAAATACACCTGCAAGAGAGTTGGGGGCAGATTGGAGCTTCTGTTGGAATAAACACCTGGACTTAAACCAGATTCTGCTCTGATCCAGAGCTGTTGACCTGTGGGAGTAGAGGTCAGAGTTTATTTTTTAAACTTCTGGGCTTAAAATGGGGATTTTAACTTAATGTACAGCCCGTCTGCAGTGCCCACCTGCTCTGCTTACTTACTGCTGTACTTATGAAAATACAGAAAAAAATTAAAAGTCTGAAAGGAAATAACCAAAAGCAGTGGAGGCATTAGTGCCAAGTTCAGTCAGAGGCTGAACTGAAAACAAATACAAATACAGTACTGCAATAATCCTGCAGTAAAAGATGTGCATGTAATATGAATAAATAGAATTATAATGGAGTAACAGAGTGAAATTTCTCCATTTTCTTGGGTTTACCAAGAATGACATTCAGTAAGTCCTAGTAAATATACATGAAGCAGGTGTGTTTATTGAACTTTATGATAACTTAATTGCAGTAGAATTTTGCTAGACTACATTCAGTTTGAAGTAGATGAACCTAATGAACTTGCAGCTGTGCAAAGCATCTCCTGTGAGGTCTCCTGTTAACCTAAAAGAGCTAATTCATTGTTAAACAGTTTAAAGCTTTTAATAAAATAATTTAAAAAAAGTTCACTAACAATCAGTCAAATTTATCCATAACCCTGTTTTTTGTGTGTTTAGTCTCTCTTTTTTTAAAAAAAAAAAAAAAAACGAATTACACTCAAATTATGTTTAAAGTGAAAGATAAAGAGAAGAGGGTCAGTATCCATAACTTTACAAAAGCAAACAAAATACCTGTTGCGTTTAATGAATTCTCTGTTTTATGACTGTGGCAACTAGCATTAAGGTGAATTGCCCCCACTAACTGACTATGTGAAAATGGAAGAAACAAAAATAATTCCAGAAGTGCCGTTTCTTTATACGTCACCATGTGTATTATTAATAGAATATCTCTGTGCATGTTTAAAATATCAAGGCTACCATCAATACAGGTTATAGTCACCCCCTCTTGTATTGACCCAGTATGCCTTTGTTTGAAAGTGACAGATGTGTTTTTTCTCTGAACAGGCTGTGGTGGAATGAGCAGTGTGTGTGTGTTGAAGAGGAAAGCAGTGCTCTGGCAGGATTCATTCAGCCCCCACCATAGAACTACATCTCCCAGCATGCCTGTGGTGCTGAGCAGTGGAGGACATGCCCCTCCAACTGGGCAGACCCCTCAGGCCACACCCCCAAGCCAACAGGTAAATCAACCAGCTTGACACCTTTACATTTATTCATATAATAGAAAATGACTGTCAGCAACTTAGGAAAAATGTTGGTTTTGTCTGTTAGCTTAGCCTTGCTAATTATAGTGTCCTAACTCATGTAGCTTGAGTCTTAAAAAGTCTCAAACTAATCAAAAGGTATCACTGTGGCAGACTAATATTAAATTCTTGCTGCTTTAAGGGCTTACAAATTATAATAGTACTAGATATAAAGTAGCAAATCAGATGGAATCTGTGTCGACATTTTAGATCTCTGTAAGTACATCAAACATGTCTGATCTCTTTAAAGGCATCATTATCCCTTGTCTTTCATCACTGAAAAAAAGATGTGATAGACAGATGAATTAACGGCAATTGTTCTTGTTACACAATAAAAAGGTCACTTAGGTTAACTCCTTACAATCACGGCTATGTCTGTATTCTCCTGACCAGTGGTGATTTTGATGCAATGTAGGGTGACTCTCATTTTACCAAAGTTGCTACTTGTCAGATGGGTGGTGTTTCCTAAAACATTAATGAGGTTAGCATTTTGAATGGCTTATACTGGGGAAAAAAACAGTCCAGTCCATCTGATAAGTAACAGTTAGTCTGATTAAATGCTGTCGTGGTGACTCATACTACTGCAAGCTTTGTGTGTACATTAAAAGACCAAGCCCAACTGTTTCCAGCACATGTTTACTGATTCTTTGATGACAATTTCTTATGGGGAATTTTGTGTTTGCCCTCAAAATGAGTAAGAGGGGAAGTTACTGTAAGTGTTGTTAGTGAAAAGAAATGCTTCCTTTTCTTTTGATATATTTGAGTTTGTGTAGAGAGAACTTTGCCCCAGATACCTCAACATAAGGTTCTGTTTGAAGTAGATGAATGTTAAAAATGCATCCAACAAACTCTACATAATATGTGGTCACAAGGTCAATGGGATGCTGGAGGAATTGTTTTCAATGACCTGGCAGAAAGCATCTGATTATATCCACCTGGGATTTTATGTCCCTGTGGATTAATTATCGTATTAGAGATGTGGAACAACTTGTATCCACCATACGCTTTCATAGAAACTAAATAATAGATGTCTTTCATAGCGGCACATAGACTGTGGAGTCATCTTGCTTTACATTGAATCATATCAATATGTTATGTTGCTGGTATTTGCATTTTTTTTCACCCCTAATAAGATACACAGGACATGTATTTGGCTGTTCACTTTCATTATCTCTATATGTTCCACATGTGTTAAAATACAGGTATGCATAAAAACATGCAATATTATCTGAATCTCCATGTCTCAAATTGTTGCTAAGACACACTCTAATTGTTACTGTTTATAGTAATTCCAGAATAAAATACAAGTTTGTGTGTTTGTGTGTGGTTCCTAGGGTGTGGCAGGGGCTGGACGTTCCCAGGATGATGCCATGGTAGACTATTTCTTTCAGAGGCAGCATGGTGAACAGCCTGGCAAACATCGCTGGCCCACTGGAGACAACATCCATGACAGCCAGGTGTGTGTGTGTGTGCGCGCGCGTGTGTGTTGCACGTATTAACATGCTGTTGCATTGCTGGCGCTGTTATTTTATTATGTCACGCACTATTGTTTGCTTGTACAAAGTGCACAAGAAAATTTCTACACTGAATACCTCCATCTTAAAATAGATTCTTGTGAAACCATTAAATCATGTCAGGGAAGTATTGAAATAGGTATAAGTCTCTCTCTGTTAAATGTGTTGGGATCAAGGGGAACAAAAACCCTTTCACAGTTGTTGGTCCTGATTTTTTTAATCATCGGTGGCCATTTAGTGATTAAAAGAAACAACACAAAGGTAGAGTTGTATGTGATGCCAATTTTAAATTTGCCAATTTGTCTTTTTAGTCTTAAAATGCTTAATTTTAGAGCCACCTATCTTAATGTTTGAAGCAAAACATTAAAGGAGGCAATTACTTATTAACACAGGTAATTAAAATTGAGTTTATGTTTATACATTGGTTAATAGCGAGAGACAAGGCTTGCTGTGTCTCACTGGGCTCTCTGTCTGCAGGTGCGGTCCATGGACGAGCTGAACCATGACTTTCAGGCTCTGGCTCTGGAGGGACGCGCCATGGGAGAGGTGAGACATCGGGATGGGTGGTCTGTGTCACATATCGTCTAGAAGAAGGTGTCTTACGTGACCATCTAGCTCAAATACCTCAACTGATGATGGTGCTTTTGGTTAGTGGTTTTGCATGGCATGTCAAGTGACTTCAGTCCAAACTTCAGATTTAACCCACTGGATTTGGAAAAGTCCGATGCTGCATGACAGCACTTGACATGAAAATGACTGCCCTGTAATGTGACCTCAGCACCTGGCTGAACAGATGCATGATGGATTGCTTACAGAGAGTCAAAACTTGAATAACAGGAAATCCAAGGAAAAAGAAATGGATCGGTTGCTCAGTGGAATGCATTTCAGCCCAAAGTGGTGTAGACTTATGTTGGCATTGTTTTTCCAAAATGAAAAGCTCTGAAAGATGAGAAGAGACTGAGAACACATGCGTTTTTTATTAAAGCTGTTTGGACTGGCCGTTGGCATTTATTAAACAGTTTAAACTCAGTAATTTTGTTAATGTTGGGCCTGTGCCTGAAATTGGTTTTGGCTCATTGATCATAGTGCTGAGGTTTGTTATTTTATCTTGTATTGGGTGAATATTGTTTGGCTGCTATAGACTGTAATACATCTGTAATGAGATGTATTAACATGTTGCAAAAAGTAATGTAACATTCTTTTTAACCAGAAGAGGCAGTTCAGTTTAAACAGATAATATGCAACTATGCAATCAAGAGTTGTTGTTTCCATTGCCAGAAGATAAGGATCAAAGACGTTTATAACGAGGTCTTGTTTTATAGCCATTAAGTTGCAGGCTATGATAAGAAGAGAGGAGAGATATGGAGACAACCACAAAAGTTTTGCCCACAAGATATTAGACTAAACACTAAGAAGTAGTAGTAGCTAATCAAGATGACTGGCATATTTAAGTGAAAGTAATGAATCCTACTTGCTTTATGGTTTCTCTTGGACATTGACTTCAGTTCTGTGGTATTGTGTTCTGTTTTTGTGCCACTCAGCCAGGTAGAATGGCTTGTACTTGTTTGTTTGGGGCACAGTCAGGGGGTCAAAGTACATCCCACAGATGTGTGTATTTGTGGAAATTGCAACGCTGCACTGCCAGCTTAGCACACACACACACACACACACACACACACACACACACACACAGAGGATTCCAAAATAAATGTGAAAGACTTTCCAAAGGTTAGAAAGATTTGAGGGTCTTTTTGCCCAGATGAACAGTAAAACTTGCTTATCTTTTATGATCTTTAATGTTTTCCCTCATTTTTCAATGTGCTTGCAGTATTTGTGTAATCATCATTTAACCTTGTCTTTTTCTCACCTTTGCACTGTCTCTGTCGTCATGTGTCTTTGTAGCAGCTGCTAACTGGTAAGAAGTTCTGGGAGACAGATGACTCTGGGAAAGATGGACCAAAAGGGATCTTCCTGGACCAGTGGAGGGACAGTGCATGGGGTGCCTCAGGTGTGTATTTGTCTTGCTTACGCTTGTGAGCGGGCAAGCAGTAAGCTGTTGAGAAAGCAGAAATGCTTGTGAAACATGGAAGCTCATTTTTTCCCAAGTACATCTACAAACCTCCAGAACAATCACTGTCTGGTGTTCCAAGATGTATAATTAGATCCAGTGGGAATCAAAAGCTGTTGTCAAAATGAAGTCACCCTGCTCCGTTTTCCCAGATGATATTGAGATTTGAGATTTCTGGTCTGATAGTATCCACACAGTGCATTTGTTTCTGTAGGCATGATGACAAAAGAAATATCCCAGTATTTCAGAATCAGTCTGGAACATCGCTTATAGCTGTGAAGAAAATGATGCATAAATTTAAAGGAGTTTGGACTTCGGTAGTTCAACTTTAAACAGTTCATTTGCATATTTGATGTTTTAACCTTATAAAATTTGTTTTTGTATGTTTTTATGCATGCCTGTATTTTAACACATGTGGAACATATAGAGATAATGAGAGTGAATAGCCAAATGCCTCTTCTAAATTTGATGTCAGCACCATGCTTGAAACAAGTCAGGTCGAGAGCAACAAAAGACTGGGAGAGTTGTGGAATGCTTAAAAATGACTGTGTTTGAAAGGGACGTCCATAAAAAGGCTCCGTTGTTCACAAGCAAGGATGGTGCAAGTTCATCACATCAAACTAGGGATAAATGATATTACTACATGAGCTTGGTATCACTGTAAAAAAATATTGTCTGTAAACACAGTTTGTGTGCAAAATATTCTGTTTTGGTTTTCATTTGAGAAAACATCCTAAACTTCTTTGAAATGTCCAACAGCCAGTTTTTACATCAGTCCCAGTTAAATAAGATTATTTATCCTTACCAGCACACTAATACAAAATAGTTGGGCTCCTGGTGTTCTGAACTTTAAAGCTTCCCAATAAATACAGTTTGACTTTTAGGCTGGTAATTTGCAACAGTGTAACAGCTGAATGTACACTTATTTACTTCTATAAATAATTAAGTTGTCTTAATGGTGAATGTGTGTTGGAAGCTGTCGCTCTCATGTCGAACAGTTTGGGGGGCAAATGAGCCGTGCATAACAGTTATTTAACAGCCTGTTTTTCTGTCATGTCAGATCACTCGGTGTCTCAGCCAATCATGGTGTCCCGTCGGCCAGGGCAGGGTTTCCATGGCGGTGGTGAAGTTGGTGTGGGCTCGGTGATGTCACCGCGCTCAGAGAGCGGAGGGCTTGGAGTTAGCATGGTGGAGTACGTCCTCTCCTCCTCGCCAGCTGACAAACTGGATTCCTGCCTTCGAAAAGGACCATACGTATGTCCTCAAGTCTGTTCTCTCTTTCTCTCTCTGTCCCATCAGTTGGTCTCATTAATCATGTATTACACATTAGCATTTCCTCCTTGATCACTTTAATTCTCTTCTTCATCACTGATTTTCTTCTCCGTTTGTCCTGTCAGCCAGTGATTGTCAAAGGGGGACGAATCATTCACCTTGTTTATGTCAGTCTGTCCCTCCCACTGTGGTCCTTTGTGTTTTAGCCATCTGTCGCTATCAGCACCCCTGTGTCTTCTTTTTCACTGTTTCACTTATATTTCGTGTCTTTCTTCCATCATGCAGGGACAGAGAGATGGAGAGGTGGAGGAGGAGAAGAGGGAGAAGCCCAAGGCAGCATTTGAAGGAGAGAAACTGAAAGAGTTGACAGAAGGTGAAGCTGATGTCATTGGCGATGTCATCAACCCTAATGGACTGCCTGTGCAGAACGGCCTAGACGTCGACGTCAAAGAGTTTGGGTAGGCCTCAGGATGACACAGTCTCACTAGTTAAATTGCTTGTTGCTCCACAAACAGCCTTTTAGATGTAAACTAAACTCCTCCGCACCTCACATCCACAGACGTCCTCAAGGCAACATGCCAGCCCCCGGCCCTGAGGGTGACCTGCTTGGTGGTCCTGGGGGAGTAGGGTCTGAGGGCCTGACACCCCTGGGAGGAGGCGGAGGCCCTAAACCTCCTGAGGACTTCTCTGGTGTTGAACAAGGTGGTGTCACCATGGACCCT
Source organism: Acanthurus leucopareius (assembly GCA_029814765.1). NCBI lineage: Eukaryota > Metazoa > Chordata > Actinopteri > Acanthuriformes > Acanthuridae > Acanthurus > Acanthurus leucopareius. Next base: position 2,627,105 of record JAQMCX010000019.1, on the reverse strand, counting down.
ATGGAGTCTGTGATGGAGCCGCTTCAGTTCGACTACAACTCCCAGATGCAGATGGACTCTGCGCCCACTGTGGGCTTATTTGATTACACCAACCAGCAGCAGGTTAGAGCAGCTTGTGCACAGTTGCATATGAACATTTGTCATCAGCCCTGTGAGACTCAGCTCCAGTGGCATTGAAATGTGATTGACCTGTTGTGCTGTTTGCAGCTGTTTCAGAGAAACAACGCCCTAGCAGTGCAGCAGTTAACAGCAGCCCAGCAGCAGCAGTACGCCTTGGCAGCAGCACAGCAGCCTCACATTGGTAAGAGAGTGAGTGTGTGTGTATGCACGGAAATATGAGCGGGAGAACTGAATGACACCAGCAAACTTGTTTTTTGACATGTTTCACATGTCATTTGAAATGTTTTCTCACTGCTCTTGACTGACACAAATCAAAAGAATTCTATTTTTTTAACACTGTTGATGTTATTTTTGTAGCTTTTGACAGAATTTTTATTGCTTTTATAACATTTTGTGTACTGGTTTAGGAGTAATTGGACCATCATAGTCCTCCATGAACAGTTTGGAAAGAATGGACATTTGTACACCCTTTTTTTTTACTCATTTTCATGCAGGACTACATGTTATCTAACTATTTACTTGGAAATAAAAAGCTAGGTGACTTGACTTAAATGGGAGCAAAAGAAGTCCCCCCCCAATGGTTACCAGAATTAGATTTGTGGTCATTTTTATGTGTTTTGTCTATACCAATGACTCAGAGCGTGCTGCAAAAATTTTAATTTTGTGACAAAAGAACATAGAAGTTACTAAATGCGACATGTTGTCACAGTCGTATGGTTACTGTTTAATTCTGGGTTAAAATGTATCCGTCTACTTAAAATTGACCAATGCTTAACAAGCCCAAAGAGACTGTCATTGTGGCTTTGTGCTAACCTCGAAAATGTGCAGGGCTTCATTATTGATCAGTATTTACATCTGGCTCGCGGATGGCTTGATGGTGTTTATTGTATATTAAAGCTTCACTGTTTTTGTATGAAAAAGCTAAAAAAGCTTCACTGTTTTTGTATAAAATTTTTTATATGTGTAATGCAAATTTCCCCATTGTGGGACTAATAAAGGAATATCTAATCTTATCTTAAAACCTTAGACCGTGTTTACCTTTTCCCTCCATGTGTTTACCAGGTCTGGCCCCAGCTTTTGTGCCCAACCCTTACATCATCAGTGCTGCTCCACCAGGGACCGACCCCTATGCAGCTGGACTAGCTGCAGCAGCTACACTCGGTGAGTCTTGTGTTTTGATTTGGACTCTGAGCTCCTCAATGTTATTATTTTTTATACATTAAAAAGATGCGGACAAACTCATTGGCCCCATCTCACCTGTATATTATGTATTTGTTTGCTTTCAGGTCCAGCAGTGATGCCTCCCCAGTACTACGGTGTGACCCCTTGGGGGGTTTACCCTGCCAATCTTTTCCAGCAGCAGGCGGCTGCAGCCAACAACTCAGCCAATCAGCAGGCAGCAAACCAGGGCCAGCAGAACCAACAGCAGGTCAGTTGAATGCCTGCCAAAAAACTAGCATGCTGATTGCCACTGGCTCAAGATGTTTCTGCCAGAGCTCCCCTTATGTTCCAGTTGAAATGTGCATTCAGTCTTATTACTGCTCTACTTTAATCTGTGAGAACAAAAAAATCTTTTAAACCAATGTAGATTATAACCAAAACAGCAGGATATGTTTCATCTTGCTGCCGTTAGCTATTTACCTCCTGTTAGCTCATTTATGTGTATATAATATAAGGAATGTGCTCTTATCCTGGGCTATTTATTATAAATATTTATCCATCTGTGCAGGGGAACATTTTTGTAGACATTAACCACAGGGGAACATGAACATGAAACACCACAGTTTTTCTGCTGACTTTTTTTATTTTAAATTAATTTGCACATTATAGCAACAGTAAGGATCCTTGTTTTTCTTGCTTTGTTAAGGTGATGCGTGCTGGCGGAAACCAGCGGCCTTTGACCCCAAGCCAAGGTCAACAGGGTCAGCAGAATGACCAGCTGGTTGCAGCAGCAGCAGTCAACTCAGCCCTTGCCTTTGGGCAAGGGTTAGCAGCAGGAGTCCCTGGTGAGTATGACTCGATGCATAACTGTTTTTTTGGTTTGTTTGTTTGTTTTGTTTCTCTGCTTTGGCAAATCTCCAAACAAACTCGGTTACAGTTTGCTATGACAGCACGATTCCAGAGGCCTTTGTTAAAAATATCCAAACAAGAAGCTTCTTCCTATCTGATACTGAAATGCTGACTATCCTGTGTTGCTTTCTCTTTTACAGGCTACCCAGTCTTGGCTCCTGCAGCCTACTATGACCAGACAGGGGCCCTGGTGGTCAACACTGGAGCAAGGAGTGGCCCTGTCCGCCTCATGGCTCCTGCCTCCGTCATCATATCTCCTTCGGCAGCACAAGCAGGTGAGACAGCAGTACAAACTCTGACTTGGTGAAAGAACTTGCTGCAGCTAACAAGAAAAAGAAGGATGTCATGCACACAAAACAACAGATTGCATGCTGTGGTTTTTATAACATCTTCTGAATGCCCCATTCATCCAAAACCTGCAATTAAGAGATTATGAGATTCTACCTCCAAGTCTGGTCTCATTTTTTTACTTTTTACAAGGAATTTTTCAGAAGTCAGCGTTGTTAATGTGAATTCATACATTGTTTTCAAGAGGAATTTACATACATGTTAAAGATGGTAAAAGGAAGTGTTATTGACATTTAAAATCTCGCAATTTTTCTCCTCAGGTATCTTTGTGGCACTGATCAAATTGAATTCATTCATTATGACTATTTATAATTTATATGCATGGCTAAGCAGAGTTAAACTGTGAAATAATTTCTGTTTGTCTTTCCTTTCAGTCGCAGCGGCAGCAGCCTCTGCTGGTGGTGCCAACGGTGGTCTAGGAGGTGGGGCCAACGGTCCATTTCGTGCCATGACATCCCAGCAGCCTCAGCAGCAGGGCGGCCCTGGTGGCGCTCTGGGAGGAAGCTCCTTCTATGGATCCTCCTCCCTCAGCTCCTCTTCCCAGAGCTCCTCTCTTTTCTCACAAGGCTCTGGCCAGCCTGGACCAGGCTCCGCCTCCCTCGGCTTCAGCCAGCCCACCTCCTCCTCCCTCGGTGCCACGCTGGGGGCCACGCTGGGAGGCTTCGGCACTGCAGGTAGGAATACACCCTTCCCACATAGACTTAAATTATTAACATTTCACTGTGCCTCACATGCCATGATCTAATTTTTATCTTTGTCTCACCCTAGTGGCCAACTCAAGTGGTGGCAGCGGTTCCAGACGGGACTCCCTGACAGGCAACAATGAGCTGTACAAACGCACGCCCTCCAGCCTCACCCCAATTGGCCACGGAGGCTTCTATAACGGCACCTTGGGCTTCAGTCCCTCTCCAGGCCCCGTGGGCATGCCCCTACCCAACCAGGGCCCCTCCCATTCCCTCACACCCCCACCTTCCCTGTCCAATCACAGCTCCTCGTCCAACCTTAATCTCGGTAAGTGTGTTTCATTCAATTGACTGAGAACACCAATGTCATTCATTATGTTTTGCTCCACAGTAAGGCCACTCGAATAGTTACTCTGACTTTATAGAAACTGTGTCCTTGGCCAAATGCACAGCCTGCAACATGTTAACGTGTCAAAATATTACCAGCTAAGACTCTAAGTTGCTGTAATTTACTGCACCTGTCAGCTGACCAGTCCTATAATCAAAAACTTATTTTGAGCATTTGTAGGAAATTACTGAAAAGACTCCAACCAGCTTCACTGAAGCAAAAGTTAAGAGTTTAATTTTGTGCCAAATTATTAATATCATGACCTATCTGGATCTTTAAATTAGATAACAGGAATGAAATGTAAACTGTTTTTCTTGTAAATTTTTGTAGACTCAGGCAGTATAGTCTTAAAATCAAGAACTATATTGTTTGCCTGTCTACATTTATTACGTAATGTAAGGAGTATGTAATTTTGTGTTCACATTGACAGTTTTTTAAATAGTGTTACTAAATGTGGCCTGCATACTTGAAATCAACTGCTGTTCCAGTTGACAAGATTTTCCAAACTGAAATACTAAAATGTGACAGCAGATTTGTAATGTGGCATGTTTTGAGGGATTTATTACTCACTGAGACTTTAAGTGCTTCCTGAGTTTTTTTCCCTGATTGACACTTGGCACCACAAACAAGTGCACCACAAACACTCAAGTGTGATGAAACAACAATCAAACAAAGTGACAGAGCCAAGTCAAGGCTCTGTAATGACTCTGATAGATTACCTAGCTTTAGCAGTTTTCAAGGCTTCAGAGGTGCCATGCTCTACAGATAAGAACTGCAGTAAATGACAGCTGCTTGCAGGGAGGAAACTGCGCTCAGTGTACTTGAGGGGATCAGGGCCAAACACTAACTGGACTGTATTTATACATCATCAGGCTTTTATTTGTTCTCCACCATCAGCAACAAGACTAAATACAAATATTTAGCTACCGCCTAGTTCAGATGTTGCTTGAAAGCATTAGAAATGTCCATAATGCTTAATTATTTTAATATACAGGTTGGACTCGAATGCAGTGCAGTCTACTGCAGTTAAATACATTAGTATCTGTTGAGACAGTATCAAATAGGTGTTATTTTTTCTTTGCTCCCAGTAAATGGTTTGTGTTGTCACTTTATTGGATTGTAATTCATTGTAATACCTGATATTTGCACCTTTCTTGGGCCAGGCCAACTCAGTATGAGTCGGTGCTGCCATCCAGTGCCATGTTTCTGTGCTGCATAGCTCAACAGTAGTTTTCATTATTCTCTCTCCAATATTTGATACTGCAACGTCATTATTATAAGAAATATTCTGTAAATCAAGGCAGTTTTTGACATTAAGTTCAGAGAAAGAGAAATTTATTTTCTCCCTGCTTTTAAATTAGCATGCAACATGGAAAAGTGAGAAAAGCCGATTAAAAAAGTACCAATTTTTTGCTACTAAGGGATGTAAATCTTCCCACTTCTCCAGATATGTATGGAACTTTTTAAATTAACTTTTATTTTACTCTGGGTATTGTGTTCATTACTGTTTTGTTCAGACCTTGTATATCCAAAGTTATCCCCTTATCCTGGAGCCTTTCTTGCACTTTTAAGCACCATTGTACTACAACTAAGAATTTAGTGTTAAGTCTAACAACCATCCCTCTTATTCCCTCTGACCTGTCAGGAGGTCTGACCAATGGCAGTGGGCGTTTCATCTCTGCGGCCCCAGGAGCAGAGGCCAAGTACCGCAGTGCCGCCAGCTCAGGCTCCTCCCTCTTTTCACCCAGCAGCCAGCTGTTCCCATCATCACGGCTTCGCTATGGCATGTCAGATGTGATGCCATCAGGCCGGAGCCGTCTGCTGGAGGACTTCAGGAACAACCGCTACCCCAACCTGCAGCTCAGAGACATTGCCGGCCACATTATGGAGTTCAGCCAGGACCAGCATGGCAGCAGGTAAATACATGCAAAAATATTCCTGCAACCTAAAATACATAAGACAAAACACTCTACCAAAACAACATTAGACTCTGCAAGTTGATAGATGAGTACACATTTTCAGAGTTCGACAGCTAAAGGCTGTATTTACTGGGATAACAGTGATGGTGCAGGTTCATGCCACAGTGCAAAGTAGGTCTGAAAAGAATCGTGAGTTTTATACAGTGTTTGTATAGGATACATTTTTAAGTATTCGGCAGTTTGTACAAATAAATACCTAGAGAAATGGTAGTGCTGCCTCATAAATGGAAAACAAAATGTGAGTAAGATTTGTCATCAGCATTCATGATCCGTCAGCAGCATTCATCTGCTGTAATGTTTTGAAAATGAAGCAAAACAAAAAACAATCTTTGGCTGTGAATGTATTAAGAGTTTTTCATCCAGCACCAGCCATAACGCTGTCATTATTTTTTAAAAGCTGTTTTGTAGAATGTCACAACTTCCAGCCACACCATTTTATATCTTATTGCAATTGGTAAATTTATATAGATACAGGGGATTAGCAACCCCATTTTAGATCTCAGACTTCAGATCTTGATGTATTAGATCTGAGCTCAGATAATTAGACTGGAATTTTTGGTCCACATTTACTGATGTATATTATTACAGTGTCTCTGAGGACAGTTGTCTCTATGCCTCTGAGCCAGTTGTTGCTGAAAGGCCAATAAACTTATAGACCTAACAAATATTCGTGAAAGCAGCAGTCTCATTGTGGAAACTTAATCTCAAAGCCTTATTTCAACTGTTTAGTGAAGACACTTGTGTTTAGAAATGAAACTGATGCAGCAGTAGTCGAGATATCCTGACTCTTAGTCACCTTGTAAGTGTGACTTGGAAAAAGCTGGATTCTACCTTTCCCACAATGCAACTTGATCCTCTTTCATTCAGTCCTTCTTAACTGGTGTATGCCCAGGTCTTTCAAACTAGATGTACCGTGTTTGCTGTGTTGGGACTCTGATAAAATTTGTTCTTCTCTTAGCTCAGACTGAAATAACACTTGAGATATTTGTCTCACACTTTAAAAAAACCTGCTCCAAAACAAGTGGAGTGCCCTTTTACATTTCTAACGTCTATATTTTGATTCTTTCTGTGGTCCCCAAATCCTCGTGTTGAATGATGGTGGATTTTATAGGATCACTGTTTTCATTTCTTTCAAAATTTGTACACATAAGTCTGAGGCAGCGTACAGTGTATAGGGGATTGATGGCAGTGCTGGAAAACAAACAAAACAAAACAAAACAAAAAAACATTCAAGTTTGCAGTTGATTCTTTATCAAAGTTCATGTTCCTTTTACTGTAAGTTCAACACGGAAAGTGAACAGGCTGGATTTGCTTATGTTTCAAAGGTGCAGCCCTCAGGACATTCCTGTGTGTGTTTCCTCAGAGACTAGACCACGCTGTCACATCTCAAGTTCATGCTCAGTATATACTGGTATAGACTGTTGTGCCTCTCAGTAGCAGAAAGTGATTTGAAGAAGTGAATGTGACTGGAATATTTCAGACACCAGACACTGCACGCAGACAAGTGTTTGTCTCGATAACGGGGGGAAAAAAACATTAATATGTTACTCACTCTGCGTCTTTCTATAATACAGTCCAGAAATATGTTAACTTGGGGGGCAGTGGGCCATGGAGAGCCCTCTGGGGTCCTGGTTTCTGGGTCTGTCTGGGTTAAACCAATGCAGCCTTTTCCACTGAAGTGATCTATTAATATGCCATGACGTCCAGTCTGCAAACTCCAGACACATTCTTTCCTCAGCCTCTTGAACATCACTGTCCTTTTTATCTCTGCTTTCTGCCTGGCATCCATCACTTCAGCTCACAGGCTACCCGGTTGTTCTTTGCATCTTTCTCCACTCTGAATCTCATCTCCTTTAGTCTTACTGTTCCCTCAGGTTAAAGATATAGGAGCAGCTCTCACTCTCTGTCTTTGTATATCTGTTTTACTTTATTGCTCTGTCATTTTCTGATGTTTTTTATTTGTCTTTGTCTTAAAGTTCTTTCCAAGTTTCTAAATCCTCTTATATACTAAGCGGTTTTTTGGAGCGCAGACGGCATACGTCCTCATGAGGCCTTTATTTATTGCTAAACTTAATGAAAACGAAGAATGACAAATCAAAGTACCAAAGTATCTGTGGAACTTAATGTGAGATATATATATATATATATATATGGTTAATATAATGCTTTTCCTCTCTGTCTTTAAAGGTTTATCCAGTTGAAATTGGAGAGAGCCAGTTCAGCAGAGCGCCAGCTTGTCTTCAGTGAGATACTGCAAGCAGCCTACCAGCTCATGGTGGACGTCTTTGGAAATTATGTCATCCAGAAGTTCTTTGAGGTGTGTATGCAAAGTCGGATCATTTTTATCAAAGTATCCAAAAGCTGCTTTGAGTCACCAAGCTTAAATATGTGGTAAAGTCTCAGTGATTCTCTAAAACTGCACCTGATTTTTCTTTATCTAATGATTTGTGTGCTTTGTGGCCTGTGTGAATGTGCAGTGTAAGTAATGTTGTCTCATGTATTAGCAAATGGGTGTGAGAATTTACAGACTTATCTTGTATGTTTGTGTTTTTTCAGTTTGGCAGTCTGGACCAGAAGCTGGCTCTTGCAGAGAGGATCCGAGGTCATGTGCTGTCACTGGCCCTGCAGATGTACGGCTGCAGGGTCATTCAGAAAGCTCTGGAGTTCATTCCTTCTGATCAGCAGGTCATTGTAAGTACACGAGTTCTCATTGTAGTGTATGAAAGTATAGACAACGAAAGCAAATGTTGCCTTTTGCACTAAATTGACCTTCACTGAACTTCTCCTAACATAACCCAGCTGTGATTTTGGCTTTTTAGAAGAGATAGCAAAGTATACTTTGAAGTCTTCCGATTTCAAAGTATGTGAATGATCCACACGCTCATTATTCAACCTTGAATGAGGGTGCTTTTCTCATGGATCACTAATTTCTGTTTACATAGCAAAACTGTGCATCGATAAAGAGGTGCGCTGAAATGGCATTTTTCATCTACATTATGGGTTTTATGTTGGAGCTGCCTCGTGTAGCAGCAGGTTCCCTCACAGGCACTCTATCATCAACCATGAACGAGGCTAATGATATCACAGTTTATATGCAAATGTTGAACTGCAGGTGGTAAGATAAATCTAGCTGAATATCAACAGGAAATAAGTTTGCTTAAATTCAGCAATTTAGGGGAAAGGTACGAATCTGTGAGAGAGAGAGAGGGAGAGAGAAAGAAAGACAAAGGTATCCATCTCTCCTTAATGGAGCTCAATAGATTTCTCCAGGGCAACTGTTCAAAGCCCAGTGTTATTTGTTGGGCTGTGAGCCACTGTGAAAAATGAAGGAGAGGTAGGAAAATGCTTTCAGGCAATATTTGACTTCTCAGAAACAATTACATGTCCCCTCCACATTCTCCCTCTTCCTCTTCCTCTGCCTCTGTCCTCCTCCTCCTCCTCCTCCTCCTCCCTGCAGAGTGAGATGGTGCGGGAGCTGGATGGCCATGTGTTGAAGTGCGTGAAGGACCAGAATGGTAACCATGTGGTGCAGAAGTGTATCGAGTGTGTCCAGCCTCATGCGCTGCACTTCATCATAGACGCCTTTAAGGGACAGGTGGGTCTCCTCTGTGTGCACAGACACACACACACACACACACACATACACCACACAGAATATTTCCACATTCAATCACCGAAGCCTGCTAGTGCTTGTCTGTCATCCACACACACATGCATTTACTTGTGTGCACTCCTACACTGACGCTGCCTTGAGGCTCTAAGCATATTGTTCCCGCCAAAGTACATAGACGCACATACTCAGTCCTTTCCAGGGACAGGGTACGTTACCATGGCAACAGGAACCTCAGCCCAGTGGCAACAGCCATCTTCTATCCACCAGCTAAATGTTACATTAGCATAAAGTGTTAAAAGAAAGATTTTGTTTGTTCATGCATGCGCCTTTTGTTAGACACAAATTAAAGGTTTTGGTTTTGAGGAGTCACTCTGACAGCAGATCTCACTGACGTGTGAATCTTTAGCTTCTCACACATTTGCATGTCGTGCGACTGCATGTTTTCCACTCGATGGCACGGATTTGTTAGTGTAGCTGTAAGCATGTCAGGAATTTGCATTCTCCTTCCCTGCAGGGATGGGCTGGTATTGTGAAAGTATGCCTGTGATCATTTGTTGCTGTAATCCAAGGGACTTCATGCACCTGTAACTGTTTGAACAAAGTCAATAGGTGTCATTCAACCCACTGAGCTTCATCACACTTTGCGTACGTGTTGAATAAGTTAAAACGTGTAATTACTTATGTGTCTCTCAGGTCTTTGCCCTCTCCACTCACCCTTACGGCTGCCGAGTCATCCAGCGCATTCTTGAACACTGCCTTCCTGAACAGACTCTGCCTATACTGGAGGAGCTCCATCAACACACAGAGCAGCTTGTGCAGGTAAGACACACTCGCACACTCACTGACACTCAAAATTAGCTGTCACTGTTTTTTTTTTGTCTTTCCCCAATTATGTTATTCAAGATAATGACACCTCATTTGGCTTAAATAAAGATTTTCTCAGTCCAGATTTTTGAAGTTGGCTGTGTGTTTGAAGTGACGTTAGAATCACCAGCTGGTGTTCTCACGTTTTAGTTAATGTGTCTTTGTGGTTTGATTTATTTAGGACCAGTATGGCAACTATGTCATCCAGCACGTTTTGGAGCACGGCCGAGCTGAGGATAAGAGCAAGATAGTGGCTGAGATCAGAGGTAACGTGCTGGGACTCAGCCAGCACAAGTTTGCCAGGTAAATTCCAATACAAACACACGCTAGATGTAGGCTTATCCTCCCCTTTTCTCTAAAAATGTTTTCAGTTTTGTTTCTCTCCAGTTTCAGCCAGACTATCATCTTCCATTTTCTAAATGTGTCTTATCATTCATCCCTCCCTTCCTTTCTGTAGTAATGTGGTGGAGAAGTGTGTGACCCATGCATCACGGGCAGAAAGGGCAGTGCTGATAGATGAAGTGTGCAGCCTGACTGAGGGCCCCCACAGTGCCTTATACACCATGATGAAGGACCAGTACGCCAACTACGTGGTGCAGAAGATGATCGACGTGGCTGAACCCACCCAGCGCAAGATCGTAATGCACAAGGTAGATGGAAAGAAAAGTGTCATTGTATGTGTGGCATTGAAATGCTAGGATAATGGAGGACAGCTTGTTGTTTTCACCAAAATTACCTACACCCTGATATAAACAGAAATCTTGTATTAGACAAAAATGGCACTTTAGGCGATGCTGTATCCATGCGGAGAAGAACTTTAAGGCAGCTTCAAGGTTCCAAATAATGCCTCATTGTAAATACATTCCCATAATAGCAATAAAAGGCCAGTAGTCATGTGATTTAAGGGTAGAAAATACAACCAGGTGCATTAAGATCATGCATTTTTAAGGTTAGAGTGCAAACAAGGCAAATACATTGCTATTGTTGTTCTTCCAAAAATATATTATATCAAGACCTGCAAGCAGTTTTTATTGAATGAACTATTTTTACATGCCTGTAACTACGATTTCCCAAGTTATTCTAACAGAAAAACATGTTTCTATCCACCCAACTCTTCATTTACCTGAACAACAATTTAGCAAAATCCATAACCACTGCTGTAATTGGTTAATATACATTGACACAGATACTGAAATGAAGACTATTAATTATTTATTTACAAATACCCTTTTTTTTTTTTGAAGTTGACAAAAGAAAATATATTTTCTCACTGTTATGGTAGTGCACAAATGAAGGGGAAAACTTTAAAGGGTTGTATTCCTCTGCCACTGTGAACAGGCTTAACATGCACGTCTCCTTTACAGATCCGGCCTCACATTTCCACCCTGAGGAAGTATACATATGGAAAACACATCCTGGCCAAGCTGGAGAAGTACTACATGAAGAACGGCGTTGACCTGGGTCCCCTCTGCGGCCCTCCCAATGGCATCATGTAAACCAATTCCCCCTCCCCTATCATGTCTACGAGCCCCACCCTCCCTGTCTTACCCTTCAGAAGGCGTTTCGCCCACTTCCCCCTCCAAATCCTACTCACCGTGGACATTGAGTACCCCTTCTACGCCTGTTTCCATGACAACCCTTCGGGAGGAGCCTGTTGCTACGGGCGGCCTTAGTTTTTGTCAGATTTTGTTGCCCCTCCCCCACCCGAGCCCAGGCCTTCTGAACTGGGGGAGGGAGGGCAGGGAGTGGAGAGAGGTGAGACCTGTTCCACTCATCGCTCCACTTCCTTCTTTTTTCTGTTTCTTTTTTCCTTTCATTTCCTTTTTTTTTTCCTGATGAACTCAAAAAATCATTTCACTTTTTGCTACTGCTGCACACAATCCTAGTGTCCCCTCCCTCATCCTATCCTAGCTATTTACCACTATGAGATGGAACAAGTATTTAATTTGTCTGTCACAGAATCATAGACGAATACACACACACACGCCATCAGCTAACCAGCAGACAGATCATTTAGCATGGGAGATTCGTTTTCTGGTCTTGCTTCTATAAATATAACGTGTATACTTGGTGTAGACCTTTGCATATATATATAAATATATATATAAAACTTTGTAGTTTTTCTGGGTTTTGATGTTGAATCTGTATCTATAATGTATCCTAGTAGTGACCACATACTTCTGACTGTATAATTGTACATTTGTAAACCCTTGTAATGTAAAAGTGCTTTACCACCCTTTTTGGTATGAGAAGAAAAAGGAAAAAAAGCTCACTCTTGAAAAAAAAAATATCTTAGAAAAAAAAAAAACCTGTGCATTTCAGTGTATATTCTCACCTCCTTGGTTGTGACATATGAGTTGTTGTATATTGTAAATTGTAATATCAAATTTTTGTTTTGAAAAGCCCTTTCTATACAGCGTAGTACTTGTACAAAGATTCGCCACGCTTGGTTTTATCTTTATCTTGTCACTGCTTAACTTAAGACGTCGATCTCCCACTGACTCCCAATCGGACACGTTATGTTAGATTTAGTGGTGTCTTCTGATTTATGTTGAAGGTTTTGTTTTTTGACCTTTTTTTAAGATCTTTTTATAGGAATGCTTTACCCCTTGAAATGTGTCATGTGTATGGGTATGCTGGCTGGGTGGGAGAAATAACTTTTACTCATTTAACCCCCCCTGTCCCAAACCCCTTGATTACCCATGACTGTTTTCAGAGGCGTAAACCCATGGATTGTACAGAGGAGAATCTTGTGTTTTTTGGCATTTCTCTAGTGCTGTAAGTGCTGTATCATACTGTCTATGTCCTTTTGGGTGAGAGAGGCAGCCCGCCACAGCGCGGTGTACATTTGGAGCAGCCTTGTGTATATTTACTACGAGCACACCTGTAACCATATGTGTATAGTTAACAGAACCTGTGTATGCTTATTGCCTGGGCAACTATTTTTTGTAACTCCTGTTGTAGATTGTCTCTAAACAATTGTGTGATCTTTATTTTGAAACCAAACTGAACAAAAAAACTCTGAAAATTGAACTGTCTCAAGGGTGTTTCATTGTGTGAGATGGACGGAACAGAAAAATTGCTGTTTTTCTTACTTTGAGTGTCAGATCAGGATTTGTGCTGTGGTTTCTGATTTAGCCATACGAATGAATTTGCCCGCAGTAATGCGACTATGCATAAGTAAAAGTAAGGACTGGGTAAGTGTCCTCCTGATGCCCTAATTTCCTCATAAATGTGACTAATTAATAAGGAAGACATGGCATGGCCCTGACTAATGGCTACCAACAGTGATCAGTTACAGTAATAACTCCCAAGAAGGATTAACTTAACTAATGGATTAAGATAACAGTGGCTATTACTTTGATTTAAAAATTATTTATCCGGACATTTTTTTTTACATGAGGCCCTCTAAGCATTAGTGAAAACTTTCTTTGATCTTTGATCACTCTAGTTAGAGGTAAAAACTTTGAAAGATAATTCTCTATCATACCTAAGTCGTTAATAACCCCTTTACAGTAGCAAACAGTTGTGTTAAAACACACCATCCTCCTTGTGGTCTTACATTTGTATTTTCTGAGACATGAGGATAATATAAACCTGTTCAGCTTTTGTTTGAAGCATGCTTGGTCTAAGCAGAAACAGCCAGGAATGTTACTTTGAAGAACGGGCTGGGTGTAATGTTTGTAGCAGTAATCTTACAGCCTTGTTGATTTCTTGAAGGGGATAATAATAAAACCTGAATAAGTGAGGCTTCTACCTGTAGTGAATTTCAAACAACCTGTAAAGCACTGTGTGTTCAGGTAGTGGTGGGCTACAGTAGTTGGACCTGTAGGCCGTTTTCATGGATCACCAACCTGCTAACGGTGAACAACTTACTGTAAGCCCTCAGACACAACCAGCACTGGCCTTGGAGCCCTTGTGGATCAGGGCCCAGGGAGATGTGCCCAATTGGTCATCAGATATAGTAGCTTGTAATAAATCAACTAAAATGGAGAGTCAACAGTTTAAAAATATATTTCTGTGAAGCACTTATGATCACATGCATGTAGATAAAAAAAGTAGATAAAAGCTGCTGTAAGGCGTTTCTCAACTAATTAATATAAATCAGATGCCAGTTTTAACAGTGATGTAGCCATAACACCAACAAAACCATTTTAATTTTAACAGAATTATTTTTAAAGGCCCAATTGTGGCTTTACCCGGGCCTTTAGGAGAGTATGGAAGTGAAAATGAACAAACACATTTCACTGCAGAAGGTGGTTAGTGGAAGAGTAAAGATTATTGTTCTCCAACTGCTCATTAGCCGTAAAGACACTTTAAAACACAATTGAAACGCTGTACCGTGTAAGCTTTAAACTGAACACTATATGTAAATCAATTCAGTGTTAATAGGTTTCAGTTTCGTCTTGTTCATATTTATTTTAAAATATTAGACTGTGGCTCTAAACAATCATTAAATGTCATTTTTCCCACCTAGCAGCTAAATTTAAGCAGAAAGCTAAACCGCGAGGATGCTAGGCAACACAAGTGGGCACGTGCATAAATATTAATTACTGTTACGTAGCACAGGTGTGTGAGCTCATTGGGGATTTTTTTTTTAAATGTCTTGACGGTGACTAAGCCAATCACAGCGGAGGACCGGAGCTGACCGTGAAGGGTAATAATGGCGTGCGGCCAACCGGAACCACCTGAGCGCGAAACAAAAGGCACAACCTGGGAGCAGCCATGAAGCCTCGCGGTGCGCAGTGTGCCCAGTCATCGTGCATATGTGAGGCGCGCGCGTCTGTGTGCGTCGGTGTGTGTGTGTTTAAAGGGCTGCTTTCGGGCTGCGGGTGTCTAAACGTGCTGCAGGGGGCATCCTCGCCCTTGCTCGCGGAGATCCCCCCACCTCTCTCTTAACACACACATGCACATACACACATACACACACACATCTCTCTCTCTCTCTCTCTCTCTCTCAAACACACACACATACACGCAGATACACACACACACAGCGCTCCTCCTGCCAGACTCCCAGCGTCGCCATACGGAACATCCTGCCCTCAACGGAGAGGGGGAGGAGAGAGAGAGAGAGAGATTCAGTGTGTGTGAAGAGAGAGAGAAGGGGGAGAGAGAGACCGTGTGAGTGTTGAGAGAGGAAAGGAGAGAGAGATAGACGAGGTCTGGCGTCTCCCGGTAGTAAACCTATCAGGTCTCGAGCACAAAACTCGGAGGAACAGACAGAGAAGAGGGAGAAGAGGCCTCGTGGTAATCTCATCGCTCACCGGTGACCGGGACCAGCAGCAGCAGCAGCGCGTGGATTAAAAAGCCCCACTAGAAGGACGGATGGTCGCGCGGACGGGCGGCGCGCTCTGAAGTTGGACAGACTACCGAGACACCGACAGGAAGCAGCACCAGTAGCGGCAGTAGCAGCTTTTTGTTCCCCCCCTCCCCATCTCCCCGAACCCCGTGAAGGCAGCGGCGGCACCGGGAGGCTGTGCCCGCGCACCCCGACCATGAAGCTGCCTTGGCTACTGGCGCTCACGGCGCTGCTTGCTCACGCCGCCACGGTAAGAACGAATCTCTGGTCCTTTGTTAACCAGGGAGCTCTTGAGCACCAAGGAGTCGGGACATATTTTTTTTTATGGATACGTGCGCGTGCGTGCATGTATGTGTGTGCGTGCTGTGCGCTATGGTTAATGAGACAGCGATGTTGGAGATAGGTAGGAAATCCTGCGCTCGACCTACTTATCAGCCCTTATTGGCCGTCCGTGACTCCCGCTAGGGGGGCTGGCGACTCCCGTGCACCCCCACCCCCCGCTTTTACGCACACACCCACACCATACCCACGCACACACACACACCATCCTTTGTGTCTCAGAGTCGGGGTTTATTGTGGCCTGTGTCCCCTCGAGTCAGGAGGTCTGTGTGCGTGCATGTGTGTGTGTCGGTAATTAGCGGGTAATCTCTAATTGAGCTTGATTACGGGTCTTTGTGCGGTGCCTCGGTATGTGGTGTCTCTGTCAGCAGCTCACATCCTGCCGTTAATTTGAGGGGCTCCAGTCATACTGCGGCTTAAACGACTTTATTGCTGGGTAGTCGCGCTGTAGGGCGTGTGTGTGATTGTGTGTTATTGTGCGTGTGTTTGTGTGATGTCCGATCTCCAACCTGTGAGATGCACGCTTCCCTCATTACCAGATAACGGCGGCCTCAGTGTCCGGATGCCACATACCCTAATCCAAACAGGGGCATCCTTCTGTTATAAGCGGAGATGTGTGTGTGTGTGTGTGTGTGCGTGCAGCAGTGTGTGTTTGTGGCGATAAGTGGGTGGGGTAACGGAGAAGTTAACGGCGATGCGGTGCGCGAACGAAGGCTTGGATGGAATGATGTCATCGGGAATCGCGAGGAGGGAAGCTGATTGGAGATCGGAAGAGCGTCG
>JAQMCX010000019.1:2589707-2608343 GCA_029814765.1 Acanthurus leucopareius | reverse complement strand
TGTGTGTGTGTGTGTGTGTGTGTGTGTGTGTGTGTGTGTGTGTGTGTGTGTGTGTGTGTGTGTGTGTGTGTGTGATCCCTGGTATCGTGTCTGTGTTTGTTCCTTGTTAGCAGAGTTGTGACATCATATCCGGGTGACTATATTTTGCATGGGAGACTGATTTTCCCACAGACATCTGTTGTGTCCCACGGATAGCCAGTTTGTGAGTGTGTGTGTGCATCCGTCTGCCTTCATGAGAGTGCGCACTGTCCATCTGTTTGCGTGTGGGCTCAAAAATAGTGGATCTCCACTGCCAGAAACTTGTTCTTGCCAGCCCTCGCTCCTTGAGGAGTGTGTGAGAGAGAAATGTGTGTGGCAGAAAAGTGTTGTGTTCTTGAGGATCATGGTTAACTCGAGGAATGAATCAGTGTTTTGTACCTCCGATAGCTGACAAAGCCCCCCATAGAGAGACGAAGAAAGAGAGAGGGAGCAAGAAAGAGGAAAAAATAGCCAGAGCGAGGCGGATTGGATTGAGGCAGAATGTGGAATGTGAGAGGCAATTTGACACAGGAAGTGGGTCCTTCTCAGTCTCCTGGAGGACAAAGTCCCCACACATACACACACACACACAAACACAAGCTTGCAGGTAGAAAACACTCTTGGTGTGGAGGAGGTATTTCAGGTGTGTGTGTGTGAGAGGATGGGTGAGGGTACGGGGGTCACCTTGCACTGGTTAGAGGAAATGAAAAGGATCACGGTTCATATCCAGAGCTGTATTCAGATGGTTGACGTCTGGTGGTGAGCGCAAATGGAGAGACTGAATAATGACAGCCTTTAGTGAGAAAAAAAGCATCTATCTCCCCATTTCCTCACCCCACCTCCTCCCTCTGGCTATTTATGTGTGTGTGCTGGATGTGTACACATGCTACTCACTCATATCTGAAAGCAATTTCTTATCACATGGAAAGGACTGGCTTGGCAGATGTGCCGCATTTGGCTGAAATGACTTTTTCTTTTATTTGGTGAAAGTTTTAGCGCTCGATTCAACTCTGAAAAAAAAAAAAGAAATTTCACATTTGCTATTAAACTGATAACAGTGTGTGGGGATGGAGGAAAACTTGCCGCCACAATACCTGTTATTTCGGTGTGTGCCAAAAGAACAATAGGCGCTCAGAATTTGAAGTAATATCTAGAGTCGTATTAACTAAAAACTAACTAAAAGCTGAGCTCACAATAGAAAACTGTCTATTCAGAAAACCAAATTAATGAGGATGAAACACTGGCTGTCATTATCGGCCCCATGAGAGCACAAAAGACCTTGAGGCACCTCTAATGTCACGCTGCATACTAATCATTTAGGTGTCACGTTTAAGGTAGTCTGGAGTTTTCTACAGTTTTCATGTTGAATATATAGTTTAACATGCCTTTTCTAATAAAGCACACAGGTAAAGACAGCTGTTTTTTTTTAAATCTACATACATTCATGTCTATATAGAGGATAAAGCATTGTGTAATTTATTTGTAGAAATTAGTCATTTTTAGCTCTAGTGTCCCCATCTCATCATGTCAGGCTATATAGCCTCAATAATCTCCACCAATCAGAGGAAAGGGCAGACTGTAAAAAGCCTGAGAGGCAAACTTCAGGGCAAAAAAAAAAATCCCAGTGCACTGTGAAATATTCGTAATCCAAGGAATTAATGCTTTTGTAGCCATTATTGTTTAATTCATTATCCTGCCTCAGCCCTGGTGCTTTAGTTTGTTTGCAGAAGGTTCAAAATGCTGAAGCTTGGGAACTCATTACACTAGTGCTGGCCCGTGTCCATTTGCTACCAGTGGAGTTTAAAATTCTGTATCGTATTTTTAATTATTACCTATCCAGCAGTGCCTGGCCAAGCCTCCTGAGTACATACGGTAATGTGAAGTCTCTTAAGTTGGCAACCACCAACTGGAAGGGTTTACCTCTCACTTAATTTGGCATCCAAGGGAATAAAACTCCCCAATTTCTCATGAAAAAGCAAAGAGCGGAGAGGACTCCAAACACCTAATACAAGTATGTACTGTAGAAGTTTGCTTTTTTTCTTATTTCCTGTCTCATTTATTAACTCACAACCAGTCCACCAGCTCCAACAGCACAATGCTACTAATGCTTTGATGCTTATTAATGTATCTGGTCTTTTTCTGGAGGAGTGAGTACTTTTACTTTGAATACTTTCTTTCATATTAGTAAAGCGTCCAAGTATCCTCCCTCAACTGTTAGAAAGCTTTATAATATTTACTGATACCCATGCTGGGGTGCCATATTGTTGCTGTTTCTAGTCCGTGTGGATCTCTGTTCACACTGCCAGTCAAAGTTTGTTTTCTTCAATCATTTGGCTCCACAACATTGTGCAACACTAAACCTCCCCTGTGGAATGTGTTCAAGTCATCCCACGAATTAGAAGGAATGCAGTTACTGCCTCAATTCATCCAGCTGGAAACTTTGGCTCCTCTCATCACGACCAGTAGCACACACACACAAGTGCCGACACGCTTGCATATATGCACCGATGAACATTAACACTAAAGCGCTGATTATACACACAGATGCACTGTTTTTTACAGACACACACACACACACACACACACACACACTGGCAGTGCTGGTGAACAGTCGCGGTGGTGAGCAGCAGTTTTGTTGATTCAGTGAGTCAGAGGGAGACGGAGAACGCTGGAGGTGTTTTAGGTAGGTCAAAACAGGCTAGAAACACAGCTCGTGTAGATGCTAAACACACACAAACACAAACACACACCAGCACACACAAACACACTGTCTCCCTCGCAGTAATTGGGCAGCACTGCGCAGACATACATACATATTCTCTAGAGAGGGGGTTAGATGAATATAGAGAGAAGAGGAGGGAGAAGAGAGGAGAGGAATGGAAAAAAAGGAGGGGGTACAGACAATAATGCGAAAGAGGAAAGGAGTGAAGGAGATAAAATAAAGAGATACGGATGGAAAAAGAGTTAAGGTAATGGCGTGATGGGGATGCTAGATAGCAGGGGGAAGCCAAAAGCGGAAAAAGAGTAACTGATCGTGAGCGTTAAAAAATCGAAGCAGGATGAAGAAAGAATGGGGAAAAGCTCAAAAACAGAGGGGAGGATGGGACTGAGGAAAGAAAGAGTGGGAGGCGAGAGAAAGAGAGGAAGAGGAGATTGGGGATATTGGAACATGGAGGGGGGGGGCTTGATAAGGGGGAGGACAACAAGGATTGAGCGAGGCCAGAAGGATGGAGATGGAGGGATGGAGACAGAGATGGGATGGAGGGATTTCGAGTGAGAGAGGGAGTGAGGGTGGGGGAGGGCAGGCGTGCTCTGCTCATTCCCAGGAGACCGTGCTCTACCTGCTCTCCGCGGCCGTCGCCATGACAACCACCATGGCTGCCGCTGTCACAGCTTTATCACCCCTCTCCTCCTCCTCCTCTCTCTCTCCATCCTTCCCTTCTCCTCTCTCTCTTTCATTCTGTTTCGTCTCGTCTCTCTTTTTTTTCTCTCATCACCTCTGCTGCTTCTCTCATTCACAGCTTTTCTCACCTCATTCTCCGTTTTCTGACTCTACTTTTTCTTCTTTTCTTTTTCTGTCTTTCTCTTACCCATCCTCCTCTTTTGTCTTCTCCATCTGTCCAACTACTATAAATTAAAAAACAGAGGAGAGAAGAGACGGCAGTTGTAATTCACCTTTACAGTGCATGTGTGTGCGTGTCTGAATGCTTGTGTGTGCTTGTGCTATTACAGGACTCTAAATTAGAGAGCAAAAACCACAAAGCATTCTGGGATCTCTGTGTTAGAGCTTCAGCTATAAATGAAAACCTCAGAAACAGGGCGCCTCCCACTTAAAACTGTGTGTGTGTGTGTGTGTGTGTGTGCGTGTGCGCCCTCCATCAGCGAAGTTAATGCTTCAAGGATGGCTAATCATTTTCATTCACATTATTCATGTGTGTATCTGTATGTCCGTAGCATCACTTTTCTTTTGTTATGTAAGGAAGGAGTAATTGGGTTAACGAAGAGCCGGATGGGTGGAGTCATGCTGACCTGAAACCCGACGCGGTCCAATGGGACTGCTGGAATGTGTATTTCCTGCCAGGCAGCTGATAAGAGCAGTCCGAGGCCGTGATAAGACCGGCCTTCACCCTCCCGACCAGACCCTGGCCTCCATCTGACCCCCAAAACACACGACTCCCTCCATATCCCACTCCATCTGTTGCCTCTCATTTTGTTTATCAGTAATTTTGTCAGCAACTTTAAAATTGCTTAGTTTTTCACTTTTTTGTGGTAATTAAACTTATTCAGCCTCATTTTAAACACTGGGGGAATTCATGGATCAGGACCTTTAAACTGCACCAAATGGTCTTTATCACCAGAGTTTTTCTCAGAAACAGACCTGTTAACATTCGAGTTTTGGTTTCATCCACAGATTTATGGACTGTGTTTAAGAACCACAATGATTTATTTATTGGAAATGCATCTTCTGTGGTTTTCTCGGGTTCTCTGGTGTTGGTTTCTAAAATGTGAATATTTGCTAGTTTTCTTGGTCTGTATGCAATCAAACTGAAGATCTTTGGTCTGGCAAAAAAAAATCAGCAAATAAATCTATCATGACAATAACCATTAGTTTTAACCTTAGATTGATTCATCAAAGAATATTCAATACCAACATGCTGAAGTGTCTGAGGTTCCCTTGTAATTGGTTTTTAAGGAACTGCCCACATAATTCACAGTGTCTCGAGTTTAATCCTGGGCGTGGACCTTTCTTGCATGTTGTTCCCCTTTTCTGTCCCGTCATCACTTTACTGTTGACTTAATTATAAATCATAAAATGAAATACTTAAAAAAAGAGCCAAACAGTCTCTACTTCTAGCCTCTTAATTTTGTTGATTTACTGCTCTTCTCTGATTTATATCAGTTTAAATTGAATTTTGGGGCTGTTGTTACTTTGAGCTCTTGGAGCTTGTGATGGCCATTTTTCATTTTTTGTTTTCCTCATTTTATGGACTAAACAATCATCCATGGACACCTGACAGATATTGATTTGGCTATAAAGCAGTGATGTGTGTGATCAACTGTGCTGTTTTCTCGGATGTAGTGAGGAATAAATGATAAAACCTTGGACCAAGGTTGTAGTTTCGGCTCCAGGCGGCTGCTAATGACACACCATCACGTCCGTTCAAAGAACTTTGTTTCCTTGGCTGCATGTCGTTGGCCAAGACATCTTTAAATGTCTCTGGCTGGAAATGCTATCTCTGTTCCTCGGGGAGCCCATCTTTGAAAATGGCCACTTTGGCCACTCAAAGCCTGGTAAGTTTGTTTGCACTTAATAGTGCTGGAGAGTGCTGGTGAATGAAGACACAGTGGAAGACAGAGAGTGTGTCGTCCTAGGGGGATTGTCTCCAAGGCTCTGCAGGAAGAGGTAAAGAGCAAGTAAAATGGCAACAACCTCAAGCCAATTCCAAACGGTGCAGATTTTATGTGGGTGAAAATTTGAAAGGCTTGTTGTGAGGTGAAACAGTAATTGTTAAAGTTAATTTACTTCACCTAATAGCTTTTAATGTTTTACAGGGTGCTGGTGGTTGTGGTAAAAGAGGCTCAGGTCAGCACTTGAAGGAGAAAAAAGGATAAAATAATAATTCACAGTTAGAGTCTAAGAGGCATGCATGCACACGATTGGAAATATAAAGGGTTTGTCAGTCAATTTGTCATCTCTTCACTTTGTCCTGTCTTTGATCTGCGAGCGTCACAGTTTCTATTTTCAAATGACCTTCGTGTCATCTTCTCCTCTCATAACAAAGAGATTTAGTCAGTTTCGATTCTCAGATTTCCATTTCTGATGCTGGTTTTTCATCAAAGCACATAGAAAATTAATTACAGTTTCATTTTTAATAATGAGTTGGTCTTATCCGAGGGTTTTTTGGCAGTAATATTTCATCATAATTTCATTCAAATTCATCCCGTGACAGAGATCTACTTGTTTGCATACTGATGTGTGCAACCTGTGTCTGAGCTTGTGTTTAATTGGTCAGTGGGTACCCAACTTGTTATAGGAAGAACACAGGAAGTTTGTATTTATAGATCCGGCCTTTAAGCTTCAAAACAGGAGGGAACTTCCTGAGTGCCGCACGCAGAGGGGGGTTTATATAGGTGTGTGTTTTTACGTGTGTGTTTACATGTGACACAGAGGAAGAGGAGGCGATGGCAGAGCAAAGGGAGGCTGCTTGTGCAAAACGAGAGCGAGAAATACTGTGTGCGAAAGGCATGTGACTGTGTGTGTGCGTGTGTGTGTGTGTGTGTTTGAATTATTTAGCCCAACGTCCCGACAGAGGAGTGAACGAGGTCAGGAGCTCATTGCTGCAACGTTTTTCCTCTCCCCATCCATCCATCTCTACGCCCTCCACTCAGCAGCGCTCTTCCTCCTCTTCTCCTCCAACGTCGCTGCAGAGCTCCTCCTTTATTCTGCCCGTCTTAATAAACAGGAACTTAGTAACAAAAGGCTTCCCTCATGTTACTCATGTCCCCTCAATTATTGGCAAGTCATGAGGGAAAAACATCGATCCAATTAAATACAGACACTGAAACCCACTGTGTGTGTATGTGTGTGTGCGTGTGTGTGTGTGTGTGTGAGTGGACCCACTTAAATAAACCTTTGAACCCCTGTGCTTTAAAGGACTCTTTCAAAGGCGTTTGGAGTTTGAACAAGCAACTGAAGCTAATGAGTTGTGTGTGTGGAAGATTGAAAAAGTGTGTGTGTGTATGTGTGTGTGTGTGTGTGTGGTTGGGAGGGTAGAGATTCTGCAATATTGCTTGATGGTTGCAGCAGGTTCGTCCTCCCATAAGGCCTCTCTATGAACTCATGCACACACTCAAACACACATTAACACACGCATTTGTGGCAGCAGGTGAATCACTCTTAATCTTTCATTCCAACAGTTGTGGATTAGCCCTAATCTTAGCCAGCAGAGACCTAGGTCTGAAAGGCTGACTGACACTGAGCGTATGTGTGTGTGTGAGGATGCCTCTCTCTGTGTGTTTGTGTGTGTATCCCCCCCTCTAGTGTATTGTTTATAATCCGTATGTGTGACATGATAATTGCTTCCCATGTTGGACTGAGAGAGGAGTCTGTCTGTCAGGACATGATATGACTGAAGCAGATACACATGACAGATTGACAGGTCACACAACACTGAAACATTAGACCCAGCAGGAGCTGGGGGAGGGGGAGGAGGGGCAGGGGGAGGTGCTCGTAGAGGAGAGATATGACTTCTCTTGACATAAAGTCCTTGTTTGACACCTTAAAATTAGCTCAATCATCCAGTGTGAGTTTTTTTTATTTTTTTTTGCTGTGTTTTGCTTTTTTTTATAGTGTGGGAACTTTTTTGTATAACTGATCCTTCTAAGGACTTAATGACAAATGCCCCTCACAGTTTTCCAGAGCCAAAGATAATCATATCAAATGTCTTTTTTTGACCAACAGTTTAAATGTCAGCATCCTCACTGTATAATAATGTTAAGACAAGGAAAACAAGAAATTCCTCACATATAAGTAGCTAAATGCTTGAAAATGCAATTCTGTATCAAAATAGTTGTTGATTACTTTTCTGTTGATCAGTAAATTGAGGCTGCTCTATTAGCAAAATAGCAGAAACATTAAAAAAAATGCATTGGTTTAACAAAAATGGATGAATTAATCCTGACTCTTGTGAAATCAGAGCAGTTTTCTTCTATCCTTTTCTACTAATTTTTACAGACAAATATCTGTCTTTTAAAATTAGTATTGGCCAGGGTTTTGGGCGTCAGGGCACACTATGATAGCATGGATGAATTTGAGGCCTAAGGTAGAGGCAGATCAGTTATACAGCTCTTGTTCCACGACTGATTATGCAGAAGGTTTAAAGTCAATAACTTTTGAGGTGATTCTGTTTTGGGGAAACTGAAAATTACAAGTCAGCACTGTCTGAGAAAATGGACAATATGTGTCTTTATGCCGTCATCCAGTAATGTGGATTTGAACTCGTCAAACAGTCCCCCTATTCACTTGATTTGGCAACCTCAAACTACTGCATCCTCCCAAGATGAAAAAGGAGCAGCGGTTGCAAATTTGACTGTGGTGATGATGTCATTGGTGCTGTGGACCATGTTTGGTGGTCCATGACGTCAACAAAAACCAGAGCTGTGCACTCCCAGACTGCTAAACTAAGTGTGTAAATGTAGAAAATGTCAGCGGAGAGCATAATAAAAAATAAATGTGCTAGGTTTTCTATTTACTCCATCTACCTCAGGCCATGACCTTATTACCCACCAGTCATGTTATTGCATCATCCCAAATTTGATCCCTTTTTTCCACCCTGTTTATTCCCTGATTTTCTGTAATGCCCCAAAAAAATACTTGTGAAGTATGTCGCTTCAGTACTCAACTCTGATTGTGCTGAAGAGAATTTGGTTTAGTCATTGCCGAACATAAATGGTACGTTAACATCTAACAGCTTTTGTTGAAATATCCCCCAAAAATTGAACAAAGCAGAAAAGGTGTTGCGACAGATTTGAAAGTGATTAGATATTGTGTGGAGATGAAGGGAGCGATTTGAAGAGAATGAAAGGGGAATGAGGTCAGAAGCAATCACAGACAAAAGTGATATTAAAGCAGGGCTGGTGCAGCAGAGGGAGGAAGAAAAATAGCAGATTGGAGAGAAAAAGAAAATGCAGCAGCTTCGGAGAGGAAAGGAGGGGAGATGGAGAATAGAATTTGTTAATATGTAAAGGCGGTAAAAGGATGAGTGGCTCATCAGAAAATAGCATGAGATGAATGGGGAGGGATTGGCTCTAGGTGGGGTGCAGTGATAAAAGAGCAGAGGAGCTGACGAGGAGGAAAAAAGGGGAAAATGAAAGGGAGATGGATGGGCTGGATTGGTGTCCTGGAAGCAGCAAAGAGAGAGGGAGAGGCCGGTGGTTAACGCAGGCCTGTAAAGAGCTTAGAGCAGCTGAGACGGATTGAATGGAGAGAACAACCTGGACAGGATTACAGCGAGACAGAAGAGAGACGAGAGAGGAGGGCTGCAAGAGCAAGATCGTATCACAGCCCATATATTCCCCTGTCCTCCAGTTACACATTTCCACTGGTTTACAACGACAGTGACCACAAGCTTCACGATCGCTCCTCAATTTGACCAAGCCCACGGTATTAGGGAATTAATGGTCACCGATTGCTACACCAAAAGCACTGCAGCTAATCTGTGTTGTTAGACAGTCATTCACCAGCCATTAGTTTCTTAAATCCTCGTCTTAATTAATTAGTCAGTGAGTAATGTTGCCTGCAGAGGGATGAAGCTATCTTTAAGTATACTGTTAAAGAACAATTGGAGGTGAATGAACAGACTCGTACCTACAGCTGAGGTGATTCAACAGAGGGAAGATAAAACTGTCTGTGTGGCAACAGGGAGCTCTTATCACAATAATATAATACTGTGATCCATTAATCCTCATTATATATTTGCTTACACCCACATGCTGCATTCATTTGTCAACACGGCTTGATATTCCATCCGTGCAATATTCGTCACTTGTGGTTTTTGAAAGGAGAGCTTAACATGTTTGCGGTATAAGCTTCCATTTTCTGTCTTTTCAAAAGTGAAATGAAGAGATTAAAATCGTGTCTGCGTGTCAAGTTTGAAGCTGGAGTTTGTTAGCTTGGCTTAGCGTAAAGACTGAAAGCAGGGTAAAACTGCTAGCCTTTGTCTTTGAATAGTGAAAAAATACACCCCCAACACCTCTAAAACTTTTTTTTTTACACGTACAGGAGTGTTAAACTCACAATTTGTTGCTTGAGTTTTATCTTGAAACACTACAGTTTACACAGGTTGTAGAGCAGGTTGCCAGATATAGTGGAAGTTTTGCTCATCGTCATCTGCACATTTGCAAAGACAAACCATGAGCCATTAATTGAAAGAAAATCAGGTCAAAGCTAGCATCTTATCTCTTCTCTGGCTTCTGATGTTGGCTCCTGATTTGTTTTAGGTCTTCTGACATTGATTTGTTAGAGTTAATAAGTATCTCATGATAAATATCGGATTAGGTCACAAGCAGTCAGTGTGCTTGGCTGATGGAGACAGGGAACATATGCTGAGAGTTCACTGCGCCGCCAGATCTCACAACCTGCATAATTAGTGTTCGATATCAAGGGCTGTTATGATACATGAAGGATCAATCGGCTATCTGGCTGCACTGACAGTCACTTGGCCTCCAGTTTATTGGCTGGAAACTGCTCTAAGGCACAGGATTGGCTGCTAGTTTGCCAAAGTCAGTCAACCAATGGGAAAGAGCCAAGAGAGCGTAGCAAGGTCAGCTGCTCGGGATGGCCCTGGAGCAGCAATTTGTTTATCTCTTCTGTGTGTGTGTGTGTGTGTGTGTGTTTGAGAGAAAAACAGAGGTATGGCATGATAATAATATGCATCACGCCCTCTGCACACACACTCACACACTTGCATCTTTCCATTCCAGATTGAATTACACAGGGCTGATTGGATTTTTCTCCTCTGCATCAAAGACAAAAACACTCCTCTCTCATTCTCCACACCCTCTGCCTCTGGGTCCATCCAACCCATCATCAGTCCCCGCTTCTCTTTTCCTCTCAAGTGTTCTGCACCTTTCCTCTCTAAACTCTGCCTTTATGCATCGATTTTTCTTCTTCTTCTCTTTGCCGTTCCCTCCTTTGGGTCTGTAAAGTCGCATGACTGTCATTAGCCTGATTATGCAAGCTGTAATTGCGCGCACACACGCAAATGATGCCTTGTGATTCACATCACTGTATATGAGCAGAAATGTGATTCCCATCATCATCTGTTTTTTGTGTGGATTTTCGTGTGTGTGTGTTAAGGTTTTCGATTGGTGCTGAAAAGGGACCATTGATTACCGTTTCTGAGTGTACTCTGAGAGCCCCTCTCTCTCGCTCTCTGCTACACAAAGGCATCATGGTCTGCGGGGCGCTCTCTCTCACACGCAGCCACATTTCTGAGCCCTTTTGAAAAGTTCCTTAGAAACACGAGAAAAGTTCCAGCCACAGGCGCCACGCCCTCCCACTGGCCCTGCAGAAATAGGCCCATTGAGCCAGGCTATAATCACACACACACACACACACACAAACACACAAACACACACACACACACACACACACACACACACAAATCCACATTCAGCTTCGCTCCTTCTCCTCTCTCTCTCCAGCACTTCATAGCACCAACCACAAAAACACAGTCATTGACCCACCAGCCAAACCAGCAGAATTCACCGCTCACTGCAACATTTCTTCAACCAAACATCAATACTTTCACCGACAAATACTAATACACACACACACACACACACGCATACACACACACTGGCACCATGGACAAATTCTCTAACACAGATCCTGGTGAGCACATAAAACACGGCGGTGTATTGTGAAGTGTGGGAGCAGCAGTTGTGTCAGAATCTCAAGGCATTTCTGGCAGCAGGACAGTGACACACACACACACACTCTCACACACACACACCCTCACTCACTCAGAGATGCATGTTTCATAAGGTCATATATAATAGAGGAGGATTCCACGCAAAGAGGCCTCGTGTGTGTCTGCATGTTGGTGTATATATGTGTGTGTGTGTGTGTGTGTGTGTGTGTGTGTGTGTGAGCTGGCTTTGAGATGTGGTCTTTAATCCTGTTGGATTGTCAGATAAGTGTAACAGCTGGGTCTTACATACAGATATACATCTCTCTGCCCCTCTGTCTCAGTTTTACCCCTCCTCCCATCATACTGCCCCTCTGTGCTGAACTGAATGGATCTGTATAGGCATTAGTGTGTATGTGTGTGTTTCTGTGTGTGTGTGTGTGTGTGTGTGTGTGTGTGTGTGTTTGTGTGTGGCGGTCTCACAGCTCCAGTCCATTACACGGTTTCAGACCAGCTGATGTGTCACTACACAGTCATGTGACCTCGACTGAGTCTGTGGCTAGTTTTTTAGTGTCAGCTGCTCGTTTTGTCAGAGATATGGAGACATTAAAGGTTAAACACACTCCGTCACAGAAGGCCTGCGTCGCTGCTCCTTAAGCCACCCGATCAGTCGATCGTGTCCCCTTCAAACACAAACAGAATATTCAATTTTAATGTATAAAGTCATTTTTTTTAATCAATGTGGATATAGGAAGATGGATAGTGAGCAAAAGGGCTGATATCAATAAGATAGATCACCAAACACTGCATTACATACAGGCTTATTTCCTGAGAATCCCTGGCACGCAGGCAGGATCCTTAGCAGGAGTGGCAGACACAGAGGGTAATTACAGGAAAACAGAACAGCAAATATGCAGTTTTCCTGCTTCTGAATGATATTAGCACTGAAGTTTCTTGAAAGGATACATTTTTCACTTTGTCAATGAAAGGAAACAAGATCCTATTATGTTTTTCAAGTGATTTATTTAAAATGAACCCCAGTTCCTCAATTTTAGACCCACCATGACCTCCAGAATCAGTTGTATAAAAGAGGGAGGGAAGGCAGCCTTACACCTAATGAGGATTAATGGTAGAGCTGACAATGAAGCAAAGGCTATAGCCTTTGAGTATTATGAAGTAATTCTACGCTCTGTTGAAGGTACACTGAACACTGCCATAAATGGATTTTGGTCTATTGTTTTGAAACAGATATTTGAGATAAATGTTGAAAGTCTTCCTGCATGAAAATGGATTTAAATTGTCTTTCAGTGATCCAGATGCACGAGTTTTTCCTCCAGCATGCACCTGTTCTCTCTCTCTGCAGCTCTCTCTGGCCATTCACTGTGCCATATACCATATTTAGCAAATGCATGAGTTTCCATAAGGGCATTCATCACTGGGATCATCTTTGTCCTTATAACTCAGTGGAGAAAGATAATATTAGAAAGATAATATTAGTGTGCGGGTGCTTTTTAGCTGTGGTTTGTTGCTGCACTGAGACGGCTTCAGGGCCAGAGTGAGCTGCAATAACAAACTAGAGCCAATGTAATGCCATCCTCCCACCGGGGAATAAATACGGCCAGCGTGGCTGTGATTTGGATCAGCCACGGTAGCACTATCAGAAAATTTAATCGGCAGAAAGAACTAAAAATAGTGAAGGGAGAAAAAGTGTTTCACTCATTTCCTGGCTGTTGTGCACGAACATGTTTACAGTTTTTTCTTGGTAGTTCACATTCATCGGTCAGAGGGGGCACCTGTGTGTTGAAAACTGAGACAAACATGCAGGAAAAGATCATAAACGTGTTTTTTAAGGGCTTTGATCGGCATCTATACCTTCCCACTCACTCACAGCATCGTGCGCACAAGGATTTTTTTGGCGTGAAGTAGCAGTTTTAGTTTTAAGATAACAGAAGCAGTTTTAAATCTGCTCAGCAAATTTATTCTAGTTTTAGACCCCAAATTAGTTAGAACACGGACATTTAACGCACTTTTCTTTTAATCCCCATGTAGCCCAATTTTATCCAGGACCTCAACCCTGAACCTCTTCCCATCTTTTAAAGAGCTAATCAGTGTAAAATTGCTCAGCAGGCTCCTTCTTGCAAACACAGAATGATGCCTACTTATGACCCCCTGCTGCAGCCGTTACTGCAAAGAATCACTTGCTGCTAAATGATAATTTAACTTCAAAATTTAGAGCTTTTTTGCTGGCTCTACTGCTGAAAAAGGATGCCCTGGGTGCTCAAAATATTGATTATTTCATATGAAGAGACATTCATCTTAGACATTAAAACTGTTAATGTAAATATATGTTGTAGGAAAATAGTTGAAAGATCATTCTGACGGGGTTAGGGTTTGTTCATGTCATTTATGGTGTGAAAATCTTTCATACTTCTTATTTTAAGATGCCTTCCCTTATTTTTCTATATTATCCTATAGATCCACATTTTAATATTGAGTTTCATAACATCAGCAGTGAGCTGGGAGGAAAATGTGAGATTCGGGCGCACAGTTAGATGCTGAAAACGATAGATGCATTACTAAACATTAGCCAATGTTTCAAGGGGTCCTTAATGTTTCAAGTTTCAAAATGACATTTCTCATCAGTGAGCTCAGTTTACATACAGCATATTTTTTGATCTGATTACCATTTTTATCAAATATCTGTTGACACTGAAATCTAATGTAAATTTTTATTATACTCTATACTTTCCATAATAAAGCTGTGCAGTGTGTATTTAAGCAAGGTATTAAGGTTAAAGCTGTTTGAATTCATATCCAGAACTGAAGCTCTGCCTAAAGAAACATATCTTCTGCCTGCTGCTTTGTACTGTATTTTGTCCAATGTCCATTGTGAGTGCAAAAAAAAATCAAAACATTAAAAAAAAAAAGAATATGCTTGGTTGAGGCGGAAATTCCAAGTATTGATTCACTCAAAGTGTGACAAAGAGCAGTGGTGACAGACTTTAATTAATCATGACATACAAGAGGCATGTGACATACACATCCAGTGAAAAGATGAAAACATCAGGCCAGTGTGGTGTGATGACAAGACTGTGACCTTCTTCTGATCAATACATGAACCAACCGTCGAGGCTTTTTTTCATCATGTTTTCCTCATTGTTTTATTCCCTGTAAGCTTTAATAAGAGCTCTAAAAACTTATAATTAGATATCTTTTTGTTCCCTTTTCTTCTGTAACTGAATAATTGACACTTCCTGATAAACAACAGTAGGTGGGAAGGTTCAATAATTAGGATTTTCTTTTGTGTATTTTCTGAAAATTTGTGCGACATTTTGATGAAAACCCGTCTAGTTTGTATCTGCTGGGGCAGGTTTTGAGAGGATTAAAACCACATATCTCCGTCCTGAATATTAATTGTATAATTTTAACTAACAACAAAACTTAATTGATAAAAGTGAACCTACAAAATATCACAGAAAAAATATCAAAACAACCACAACAACAATGTGCTCTTGCAAGAAACTAGGGCCCCCATATGTTTGTGAGTCAAGGGGCCCATCGGCTCATCATATTTCCATAAGGAAAAGAATATTCTTCAGGATTTGAAATCACCTTTGTTTACTGAGACAGGCTCTCATCGACCTCTTAGGTTGTAGCTTGCAGGTGTTAGCTGTTTTAAGGTTCACAAAAGTGCATCTGACGTCAGTGCTACAAGATACTGTCTCGACACCCAACCTTCTTTGGTGTGTGTGCGTGTGTGTGGGTTTGTGTGCATGTGTGTGTGTGTGTGAGCTATAAGGTGTCATCTAATGTGTGAGTGGTGTGATTGTGCAGAGCCTTCTGTGCTAATCTGTGCTGAAGGTAGCAGGTGTCTTAACCAGGCCATCACCTGCTAACCTACTCACACATACACTCACACATACACACACACACACACGCACACTCACACACTCACACACTGGCTGCCCTCTATCTCTCTCACGTCTCCTTGTCTGACTGTAAATGTGTTAGCGTCAAGGTTGGCTGCTATCCAAGCTGCCCAGCTGGTAAGAGAGGGGTAAAGTCGGGCGAAGAGTGAGACGAGGCGGAAAAGCAAAAGATGGAGGGAGATTAGAGGTCAGTCTTGACAGGGTCGGGGATCCACTCCGGAAAGAAAGATGGGTGTGGAACAATACAAACAGTAAACAGGCTGCAGTTTTTCCTGTAAGTGTGCTATTAGTTTAAGGGCATGCGCCAAGCGGACTGAGACTTTCCAGATCGAGAGTTATCAACGCTTCATTTCTGTTAGAGAGCAGCTCTGCTCAAACTGTCCAACTCCTATCAGTGTAGGTCAGACTGCTCCGGAGAGGAGTGGGCACAGAGACGGCTGTGAAACAGCAGCGAATTAAACTGCAGGGGAGGTTAGAAACTCAGCCCATAAAGATGACATTATCTCATTTCTGGGCTGATTTAGGTCTCAAATCTCTACCAAATGATAATTGCTGTCATATAGTGCTCAAGTGCCTGATTGAGATGTTTTGACATCCAGCACTTCAACTCAGTCAGGACACCCACATCGAAGGTTAAGTCATTCATTGCAACAATAACACACATTAAGTTTTGGGGGGTTTGGTTCTTCTCATATGAGGCTTTGGATGTAAATTTGTGCAAGATTGACACAGACTGTCAGATTTGACTGAAGCATGAGGCTGAGGTTTTGTGATTTGTCTGTTTTTGTCTTAATTTGGTTGCTTTTTTATAAAGATTCACTCATGGACGTACATCCTGTAAGGCCTCTTGATAATGCTTACATTTGAGAGGATTTTTAAATAGATTTCATAACTTCCTGAGCAGTGTGGTATGAAAAATGGACCTGAAACAGGAATACAATGGATGTGACCTCAGTGTCTTTTCTTATTGTATTTCTGTTCTCTCTCCTCCTCCAACACTGTGGATGCAGTAAATGGAGGGACAGCGAGAGGAGTGGGACTCACAGATGGTGCCAGAAAGCAGAGGGAGTATTCAAATTATTCTTCACAGTTTGAGAGCTCAGAGATGCTGCAGCATTTGAGAACATTCTCCCCGATAAAATCTCACATATTAAAAAGTACAATTAACGATTATTTCTCCAAATCAGGGCAGCGTTGTGTCTACTGTATCAGTGGCTTAAAATGAGTGTATGCACGTGTGTGTGTATGTGTGTGTGCTTGTGTGTGTGCGTGTATGCCAGGCATTGTGCAGCAGCAGAAGCCTCTCGGGTTACTGAGGAATGCATTTGAAGTCAATCACAATGAAGCTTTCTATCTGCCCAGCTAGCCTGAAGGGGATCTCCAAACTGAACTGAACTGGACCAGCAAGAAAATCAGCCAAAAAAAAAATCATATTCTGCCAGTTAATCCTCAAACGCACTGAGTGTGTGTGTGTGTTTGAGAATGTGTGGTGTGTCTGTATAACTACCTCTGGCTCCTATTGTTATCTGGCTTCCTGCATCTTAGTGGTAGCCGAGCCACATACGCCCATTGTTCCTACAGACATAACACACAGACACTCCATAGTCTTTTTATCTCTCACACTCGTGCTGGTAATTGTCATATAACCTTTAGACATACACACCTGCCAATTGTCAGGTTGCTTTGGTGTTGCCACTTTAACGTCACAGACTTATAATCTTGTGCTTTTTCATCCTGAATTCAGATCCGGAATAGATCAGCTCCTGAACGTTAACATGTGCGCAACAGTAGCATTGTCAGCTTATGTATAAAATCTAGGCTTGGTAGCTGTAAAACAGGTTCACACACACACAGACACATACACAGGGCAGCTATAGCGTGTAAGATCAAAAGTGAAAGACTGATGTCAGCTCTGGATCAGGTTTCTACCTGAGTAACTGCAAATGTTGCAACACCCGTCAGAGGACGCACCTGTGTTTGCTCTGTCAGAACATGACATTACCCCAACAAGCACGGATTCTTTGTCTACCTCAGTCTTTTTTTTTGTCCTTCAATTCTATGTTTTCCCCTTCTCTTTTTACATGAGTATACATAATTATATATTCCGCGCTCCCACATTGTTTTAGAATGACTCCAACTGGCTCCGCATGTCTTACAATGGCAGTGCTTCACGCGTTGCCAAAAACCAGGATTGAATTCACTCCACAGATCCAGCAGAATATGGCTGTCGCCTTACAGTTTCCTTTTATAACCAATGGGAACAAAATGTAGTGGTGGAGGGAAATTGAGGGCAACATACAGATGATTTTGGCCCCAGGTTATGCGTGCGGTGGAGGAGAGCTCATTGCGTCTCAGTGTGGTTAGTTAGCTATGTGGCGCAGGGAGAAAGTACAGCTGTTTATAGCTCCTGAAATGGAGGCAAAATGCAGAGTTGGCCCTACTCGACTCTCCCGAAAATCACGTAAAAACACACTCACACACACCCACACGCAGATACTGTAGGTCCGAAGGGCATTTGTGTGTGCATGAACACATGCACCACAAACAAAACCTGTGATTATACCCATCCAGACACACACAAACACGCACACACACTGTAATTACATACAATGACGCACCGCTGCCCGCCATACTGTGAATTTACACTTATAATATCGTCTCATAAATTAAACATGTCGAGGCAAAGAGAGTGATTACATATTACTGTTGGGATAAACATAGATGATGCACATTTAAATGCACACCAGTTCCAAATTTGAAAATAAGCAAACAGCAGACCAGCCTCTGCAGCTACAGCATGTCCTGGAGGTTGTTGTGTGTGCAGAGGGGCCCCTGGGGTGGGCTCTGGTGACGCCTTCAGGGTTGGGTGTGTGTTTATTTAATTATGTGTATGTGTGTTTTTCATAGTCACGCCAAATTTAGGGGGCTAGCCTCAAGATAAGAAATGGAGTTTAAGATGAAAGGAAAATGGGGCGAGGACGGGGGTACACTGGCACGGAGTTTGTGGACTTGTGGGGGGGCGCAGAGAGGGAGGGACAGATGAGGGGGGAGACTGGAAGAACAGACTGTTTTGATGTTGGTTTTTTAAGGTTGTTTATCTCACGTTACATAACACCTTTGCTTATATAGTTACAGCTCTTATATGTGTGTGTAAGTGAGTGTGTGTTTGGTGTTTGGTTTTTGGTGTTTGGTGTGTGTGTGTGTGTGTGTGTGTGTGTGTGTGTGTGTGTGTGTGCCCGGTAGCTTCTCACTGAGAGATGGGAATTTCTGTGAAAAGC
>JAQMCX010000019.1:2564255-2589205 GCA_029814765.1 Acanthurus leucopareius | reverse complement strand
ACACACACACACACACACACACACACACACACACACACACACACACACACACACACACACACACACTTGCACATGCTTGCACTGAGATGTTTTTTTTTAATACTTTTTGGCACTTTCAGGGTTTAAGATCACACACATTTTCTCTGAAAGTGTGAAGCACACACACACATGGACACACACACACACACACACACACACACACACACACACACACTCTCTCTTCTTCTACTTCATGGAGCCAACCAATATCCTCTGCGTGTCAAGGCCCCAAACGACTTCAAGTCAATTTCATTTTCAGGAGGTACATATAGCGTTTCAGCTTCACCTCATGCTGAGATGTGATGGACTGAGATGCTCGTGTTTCTAGATTCCATTATGCTTTTATTGGCTTTCAAAGGCATCAGGTTTCCTCTGTCTGGAGCCGGGGAGGAGCCTCTGCCTCTGTCTGTGTGTGTGGAGCTGTGTGTGTGTGTGTGTGTGTGTGTGTGTGTGTGTGGAGCTGTGTGTTGTTGTGTATGCATAATAAGCATCACACAGGCTAGCAAAGACACAGCTCCATAGGGCCTCAGGATGGGCTTAAGATTGCTGAGAAGATAAGTTTGTTTTGGTCACATTTTCAGCAGTGGACTGACTGTTTTCCAACACCTGAAGCAAAACTGAGCCTTTTTGTTCATCACAGCATGTACTACTTACCGAGTACTGAGCTGAACTTAGGTAGAAATTGCAGTGATGAAAGGAATATTCAGCTCCTTTATTTTGATAAAAGCAGTACCACACTGTAAAAAATGCATTACAAGTTTCAAATTTTTGTACTCAAAACTTAATAAAACTTCATAGCATAAATATTACATTTTTTTATCCACAGTTTGGTAGTTTAACTATAAATGTATGTTCTGTATAAAACCTTTTGATCCATAAAGTAACTGGGAACTGTAGCTGTCAGATGAACAAAACAGCATAAAAATAGTAGCATCTGGTAAAAAAAAAAAAAAGGGAAACATGCAAATAAAATGCCTCATAATTCTAGTTGGGAGCTGTTCTAAAGAGACAGTGTATTTTTGAATGAGTACATGGTGCAGTTTTGTGCATATTTTTAATCATGAATATATTTTAAAGCCCCAAAAGGCTAGAACAGTTAAAGTACTCTCTGAACCCGTCATGAAACATTGTGTAATATGTACCGGCTGACATGTATCTTTGCACTGCAGTACGGGTGGTGTCTCTTAAGTGCATGCATTTGATAGCCGTTAGCTGACCCTGTGTGATGGGTTAGTGCTTAAGTGTGTGTTTAAACATCACAGGGAAATGGGATTGAGGTCAGGAGAAACAGAGAGAGAGAGCGATGAATGAAGATAGAGGAGGGATCAGCCTCAAAGTGACCGGAGACTAAGGTCATCCACTGCGGAGGTTCAACTGAACGATCTGTGACTAATCTCTCCTGCTTGACCCTGACGGAGGTCGTCAGGCGAGCTCGCACTTTCCCCTCATAGTCGTAGAAGAAACAGGATTGGATTAAGGTGCAGTGATGAGCAGGGAGGACGCTGTGAAATGATCCATGAGAGACAGTTACGGTCATATTACAGGCAGAGAGCCTTCAGAGAACTCGAAAGTACAGCAGTTGTTATTCAGGGGACATGATGTTTTTATCCTCCTCATGGTCCACACAAGGAGCCGAAAACACCACTGAAATAACTTACTTCCGACGATACTGATTCAATTATTCAGTCTAAGTCATTAAAGCAAAATACTTGCTTGTGACAGCCTCTAAAGAGCAAGGATTTGCTTCTCTTTATTGCAACATATTAGAGTTTCTGACAAACAACCAATTTGAGGATGTTACCATGAGCTCCAGGAAACTATGGCGAGCACTTTTAGCCGTGCTAGTCCCAATGAATGAAGCATTTCATGTTTCTTTTAGGTTAAACTGTAAAAACTTTAGCTTCAGGTGATCCCTTAATGTTTTATGTAGCATCAGATCAAAATCTCAATTTGTCTTTTATGACCAAACACAGCCAAACTAACAGTTGGTCAGACAAAATTAGATCTTGCAAGACGAAAATCTTTAGCTTTAGGAAAGTTAACTACATTTTTCACAAGTTTTTTTAATCATTTTATGGTCTAACACTTAATTGATAAATCAGACATTAGTGTAAGAAGCGACTTGAGTTCAAAAGTTAACTGCTTCTTTATACTCGGCTACTTTGCAGGCTGAGCATCACTCGTAACTGACACGTAAGCAGAGACTGAATGAAACCCCCTCTCTCCTTAAAGGCTTTGATGTTCCTCTGCATAAAATCCTCAGCTTCAGATCAACTCATTAACTATTCTCCTCCATAGACCCACAGACGGACAGATGTTACTCTGTCCGCCATAATGCTGCTGCCTTCCCCCCTCCCCTCAGATGGTTGTGTGCGTGTCTCTGTGTGCATGTAATCTGCTAAAGTGGTCTCTCTTTTAAATGAAATGACGAACAGCTCAGTCATTCATGATGAATAACTCTAATCTCTGTCATCTGTACCCCCCCAACCCCCATCCCCCCTCCTTGTCTCTCAGGGACAGACTTGGTCGCCGTCTATCGATGATGAAGGCTCGACGAGAGATGAGTTCTACGACGATGAAGATCTCTACTCGGGCTCCGGCTCCGGCTGTAAGCATGTGTTTGTGTCTATTTCAGTGTACGTGTGTGTGTGTGTGTGTGTGTTTGTGTGTGTGTGTGTGTTTGCCCTGGTTCTTTCAAGCTCGACAGCTGCTGGGTTTCAATCTGGTGACCCTTAAGACCCCCCCCCACCCTTCATTGTCCTAAAGTCATGGTCGCTCTGCTCACCAGACTCTCGTGCATGACAAGGCCACGCACACACAATCACACAACGCAAACGCAGCATTTGGCAGGACTGACAGGTTTCAATACAGATTTATTGAAAAGACCTTTAAACACAGACACACCCTCGCAAACAAGCAGCAACCAGGGCTCGATTCCCCAAGATCTTATTTACTCTAATCAGATTACAGTCCACACAGATTAGACAATCGCACACACACACACACACACACACACACACACACACACACACACACACACACACACCGGCAGTTGTGTGCACCTATCTGCAAACGTCTGTCTGCATTTGAGTGAGCTGGCTGTCTGCGTGTGTAGGAATTACCTACTTAACGTAAATCACGTTGGTGTAATTCAGGCTGATTTTCTGATCTAGCTGTTGAAGCTTGAGCATGGCTCTCCTTATTAAGCATGACTCATTGAGGGCTGCGCAAGAGGAGAGCATCACTCAAAATAAATTACAATACAGAGCAGGAGAGTGCAGCAGAGGCACCCCCTGT
Source organism: Acanthurus leucopareius (assembly GCA_029814765.1). NCBI lineage: Eukaryota > Metazoa > Chordata > Actinopteri > Acanthuriformes > Acanthuridae > Acanthurus > Acanthurus leucopareius. Next base: position 2,585,869 of record JAQMCX010000019.1, on the reverse strand, counting down.
GGTTAAAACAGCAGCCCAGCAAATTGCTTTATCTCAAACAGTGATACAGAGCTGTCTGATCTGAAAGAAAAGCTAATTTTCTACAGACAGATGTGCATTTTGTGTCGCTGCAGCTTCAGAAAGTGGCATTTTGAGGCGTCTGATAAGTTTAACAGAGGCTGCGTTGTTTGAGTCCCAGCTCCTCTGTCAGCCTTCATGTCTTTGTCCCTGTAAATTCAATTTGTTTCTACTTCAACACGGGGAGCCTCGCCGCACAAAATGGAAGGTAGTATAATACTGTTATGAGATTTAAGAAGAGAATGGATCAGTCAGCACCGTTGTGCTTTCTTCTCTTTTCTTCTATCGGTTTCTCTTTTCTCCTCTTGCCTGCTGTGGCTCAGGAGGTAGAGGGAGGTTGTCCATTTATTAGATGGTTGGAGGTTCGATCCTCAGCAGTCTACAAGTGTCCTTGTGCAAGATACTAATCCCCCAATAGCCCCCAATGGCTGTTTCATTGGTGTGTGTGTGTGTGTGTGTGTGTGTGTGTTTTTTTGATGAGCAGGTTGACACTTTGGTACAGGAGGCCCTGCCATTAGCGGCTTTTTGGATCATTTACTTAAAAAATCTCAATCCCCTCTAAAACACCAAAGATTAAAATCTGCTCCTCTCAGTCCTTGGACAGCCAACGATGAAACTGCACATCACAGCCAACATCTGGTCTCAGTTGATTAAACCTCTGTTCTGTCCCCTCCTGCTGTTGATGTTTTAATATGGCTCAACACATAATTTACTGTAGCTGATCTCATTTACATATTTTTCCATTTCTGTTGTCAAACAGTTAAACGAGCAGTAAAAAAGCAATTTGATTGTGGCTCTGATTGCGGCAGTCCTCAAAAAAATCACTGCTAAATGACCCTGAAGTCATTTTACAAAACAAACAGAGTTGCGTTGTGTGATTTGGCTATACTGGCATTTAAAACAGTGAGAGGGGACAAAAAGAAACAAAATCTCAGCCTCTGTTTTACAGAAATGATCTAGTCTTTCTCTTTTCTGAGTATCACCAGTGCTGCAGTCTTATGGATGTGCAGTGCTCAAGTACTTAAGTGCTTGACTACCCCTCAAACTTTCCTACCACACAGTCCTTGACCAGGCTTACGTCATAGATCAGTTTTTCCTGCCCACACTTAAAGGCAAGCCAGGTGTTTTCAGATTGATTTAGTGTAAATATAAATCCAAACCAAAGGGAAGAGAAAGTTAAGGCAGTTTAGGGCCATCATTGAAGGAACTGTGTTTCCATCACTCTCCCCTAAAATTACCTGTCAAATTCTGAGCTATACCTTGTCAAATGAAAGCAAAATTGCCCCAAAATAATAATAAAAAACCTTAAGATTAAAGTGGACTGTATTTATTATAGCTACATTGTAAAATCAGTGCAGCATTTTCTTAAAAATCCGCAAAATGAGACAAATTGGGTGCTTTCCATCACCGGCACAGTGCATCTCATTTTAGAGATCCTAAAAGTTGTGAGGAACCTGTTAGTGATGATGCACAATGATAGGTGCTTAGTGTCGTAAATTTACTGCTCAATAGAGAAAACATTATTGAGTATTTATCGCACAGGAAGCAGAGCCAGAGTGTCTAAGGGATTGATTTTCAATGCAGCCACAGTCTCAGTTTGTGATTTACTGTTTACTGTGTGGGTGAACGGAGAGCGTGGCTGTGTACATGTTTTGATTTTTGTTATTCCTCTGCTTGTTGTTGTTTAATTAAGTCATTTATTTAATTAAAACAATCTTGTCTCCTCTCCAGTTCCTGAGATCAAAATGAGGCCGACATCTGTGGCTGTGTCTTTTACCACAGAAGAGCCCTTCCTCCTCTCCACCACCCAAGCCACCAGCCCCGCCCCCTCCGCCTCACCTGCAGCTGAGCCGAGTCCCAACCCGGAGGACTCCACCGCCATCCCGCTCCCCACCGAGGCCGACGGAGAGAGCGGTGTGTTCTGGGAGAGAGAGAGAGAGATGGAGAAGGTAGAGAAGGAGAAAGAGAGGGAGGAGGAGAAGGAGAGAGAGAGAGAGCAAGAGAGGCAGAGGGAGCTGGAGAGGGAGAGAGAAAGGGAGAGACAGTTAGAGAGGGAGAGGGAGAGGGAAAGAGAGAGGGAGCGGGTGAGGGAGATGGAGAGAGAACGGGAGAGGGAGAGAGAGCGTGAGCGAGAGAGGGAACGTGAGAGAGAGCGAGAGAAAGAGAAAGAGAGGCAGAGAGAGCGTGAGCTTGAAAGAGAGAGAGAGCTTGAACGAATCAGGGCTGCCGCCCAGACCACCGCTGCCCCACGATCCCCTGCTGCCGTCCCTGTCGTGACCACCAACCCGGCAATCAGCACTGCGGAAAGTGCAGCGCCATCTGCTGGTTCCGATGACTTGAGCACCACAGAAGAAGAAGAGGAGGACGTCTACCTGTCACCTGAGCCCACGTCGTTTTACCCGGGCTTTGACTTGAGCACCATCACAGAGGAAGACACGGCCACCACAGCAGAGACCCCAGCAGAAACCACACCCGAACCCACAACAGCTGCACCCACCACCACCACCACCGCTGCAGCCACCACTGTCAAGACCAGGCTCTCCTTCAGGCCCAGGGTTCCCATGACGACAGCCACTCAGGTGGCGCCAACAGAGAGAACGACACGCCCACAACAGCCCACAACTACACAGGTGAGCACAGTTAGTGACCTCAACATCCCTCACAATGAAAAACAAACTCAGCAGAGCAGGGAGCGACAGGAGCAACTTCCTCCCACAGAGGAGCGGAGGAGGACAATTTGTGGCTTTAGGGGGAGTTATGTGGTGAAACGACTTCTTGATGATGACATGATCCTGGGAGGAAATATTTACAGGACGTAACTCCCTCAGAAACCACAAATTGTTGTTTTAACATCGCGGGTTGTGTTTGGATTAAACAGAGTACAGCATGTTTTCCACTGAGTCTTAAAGCTTCTTAAATGTGTATTTTTGTTAGGGCAGTACTGATGGAGCTGTTTCCCTTTTTTCCTGGTCCCTTTGCTCAGCTAAACTCATCACCTGAATCTATTGCTACACATGTGACACACAGACAGAAGAGGGGTACCTTGTCTCCCTCTCAGAAACAGAGTAATCAATTGTATTTTCCAAAATATTAAACTACTTACTCAACAAAAGAAGCCAAATTTCTGTAATGTGAAAGGATGAGACTGTTGTTATCTGATTTTTCTGAATGCGCATCACTAAAACACTAAAAACAACAAGACATAAGTCAGTTTAATACTACAAAATACTTCCCCACTGTGTCAGTGGCAATTAACCTCAAATCCATTCATTCCTACTGAAGACATAAATCTTGCAGACAAAGATCGCAGATTAATAAGTTTCTAAGATTGTTTTGTCAACAACCAATGTTTGCTTTTTTTTTCTTTGAAGGCTGAGCAAAGCTAAGCTTTTAAATGAAATCTATCACACAGAAGGTTACACAGACGGTTCATTGCAGGTTGTGGGCATTTTTGAAGGATTCTTTGGCAATATTAAAAAATAAGTATATCTTTTTCTTGCCCTTTAAATGTTGCATAAACAAAGGCGGCCGTAGAAGAACCTTGCTTTAATAATATATCATCTAAAACTGGACAAAATAATGATTTAAACAAGAAACTGTCTGATCCAAAAAAAAAGTTAGTAGGATCTCAAATCAAAGCTCATTCTGGCCTCATGCATTTGCTGTTCTGATAGACTTATTTATGTCTGTACCAATACGCTATCAAGGTTTTATCCCAAACCCCACTCTGACTGCCTCTTCAACACTGACAGCTTAATCTTTTACAGACCAGAGTCATTTTTCTGATTAGTGTGTGCTTCTGTTTATTTGCAGCAGCGCTGTGTTACAGCATGATGCCATTAGATTTGTCTGGTTTTCCACAATGAAATTAAACTGTCAGGTTTTATAAAGTGTGTATATGTGTTGGACGATGTGAAACTTTCAGGCAATAAGAACATACAGAGGCTCATTGTTGTAAAGGCAAACATGTGCCATGGAAAGTTCTCTGTTTGTTTTAGTTTGGACATTTTTCAGTGGAGCGACTCCATGAAACAAATGCGATTAAATCAAATGCAAATTTCTTCTTGTTAGTCTCACTCTTCTCTCTGTTTTAGGAGAATAACAATGATGTGGGTGCTGCAGGACCAAGTGGAGATTTTGAGATCCGCGATGATCGCCGCAATGATCTCGGTCGAGGTATAATGCCAGTGGATCCCGATCTGATAGGCAACACAGTGGACGCAGGGAGCTCTGCTGCTCAGCTGCCACAGAAGAACATTCTGGAGAGAAAAGAGGTCTTGATAGGTAGGAACCTGTCTGTAAAGTTAATGTATTGTATTGATTTTTCACTGTGTACAGTACAAATACCTGTCTTGGTTATCTAGCTCTGTGTCTGTCTGCCTCACTGCACGTCTGCCTGTCTGTCCAATGAACCACTTGGTAGACACCTCTTAGATCAACAGATGACATCTCCCCGTTGCCTCCTGTATGCTTTCCTTGCTAACTAACTGGGAGCTGCTAGGATAAACTGGCAGTAACTCGCGTTCACGTAGTGCAACTACTTAGCCCCGTTTGACCCGTTGAGAACAAGCAATCCTCTTCTTGGGTTATCCAACCCCTCCTTTCGCCCCTCTTTTTCTCATCATTTTCCCTCTGGGCAAATCCAATTTCTTTTCAAGTGCCCCCCCTCCCTCTCCTCATCCCAAAGAGCTGTTGTAGAAAGTGAGGGAGCAGCCAACTTGCCTGACCTGACTGGCTCTCTGTCTCTCCTTCAGCTGTTCTGATTGGTGGACTGCTGGCGGTGGTTTTCGCTGATTTCCTGGTCATTGGTAAAGAGCAGGAGGCAACAGAATTTAGACTAGACCGTCTCTGTGATAGAACCACATTGTAGACGGTAGACATACATATCAGGCTCATGCATTCAAACAGTAAAGTGTTGTACATGGAGAGGCACTGTGGTCACTTTCATCTATAGGAGAAACATGTTAAGCAACAGGAGACGTACAGGGATTTGCAGTTTTTCAGCATCATTACCTTTTTACACTAATTCAGTGGAGTTTATGGTTTAAACTTTTTGCCAATGTTTAAACAAAGATCGTTAGACCATTAATTCTCAGTTTTCTTTATAGTTCTAAGATATAAAACAATAACTTTGCCATTTCAAGAAGAAGTACGTTTTCCCTCTTCGAATTACCATTAATATTAGTTTATTGACAACACTGTAATTGTCTTTAAAGTAAAATACAGGATGACAAGAGTAGATATATTCATGCACAGTATGAAAACAAAAAAATAATGATTTGACAAAAAAAAAAAATCCCTAACTGATTTCAAATCCAAATATTAATTTCAAGGAATGGTGTGAAAAGTCAAGAGTAGCTAATACTTTTGCATGGTGAAAAGTTCTGCTTTTTTAGATAGGCCTTCCTGTGCACTTTGATATTGGCAGTAATGGACCAAACAAAGCAAACACCTCCCACACAGTGAATGGAAACAAAATGTTCCTCGAGCCTTTTGAAAAATAAATGGTTTGTTCTCTGTTTTGGCATCAATACCAATTAGTGCAACAAGGAAAAAGCTTTTTTTCCCCATTTGATAACCACTCATTAATCTATCGCATGTAGCAAGAGTTCATTAGCGTGTATGCAGAAGATGGTACAAAAATGCAGCTGCTGCAAATTTCTAACACCGCCCTCCTTGAGCTAAACTACTGTGCGATACTGAAAGGCTGCAATTTAGCACAAAGCTGCACAGACACACAACCTATGCTGAATATTAAGGCGCAACAGTCTTCACTTGGCAGCTAGCTCATAGTGATACTGTGGTAGTTTTGCAGTGGTTTCAGACTAGAAGTGTCTGTCTTTGCTTGTAGTGATGTAGTGTGCAGCAGGATGTACCAGTGGCTCTAATGGTATTTCAGTGTTTTGACTTGTTTCAATGTTACAATGAAAGTTTCTTTCTGTCTTTCTTCAGCGGTGATAGTTGGAGGAGTAGTGGGCGCCCTGTTTGCTGCCTTCCTGGTGATGTTGCTGGTGTACAGGATGAAGAAGAAGGACGAGGGCAGCTACACGCTGGAGGAGCCCAAACAGGCCACCGTCACCTACCAGAAACCAGACAAGCAGGAGGAGTTTTACGCATAACGCTCGTATGCCAGAGAGACGCACCGCACACTGATGGAGAGAGAAAGAGCGAGAGAGAGAAGAGAGAAAGATACTCTAAGCCCCTGTCCTCCTCCTTCTCTTCGTCACTTCCCCCTCATCTGCTCGCCTCTCCTCATCCCTCTCTCCTCTCGTCTCCAAAACACTTGAGAGCGCCTTTCTCTCTACGGACTTGGAACTTTCTTTTCAATGAAAATGGAAAAAAAAGAGGACAAAAAAAGAAAAAAAAATCCAAATATATTCTGAAAAAATAACACATACACACGAGATGTTTTTAAAGTAAATGTTGTTATTAATATTCTGCAGATTCTCTTGTTCTGTATGTAATGATATGATTATTTTGTAAAAAAAAAAAAGAAGACGACGACAAAATGAAACACAAGCTCTTAACCTGTGTTTTCTAGCACAAAAAAATCCTCCTCTTGTTTTTATGGAGCGACCGAAAAAGCTTAAAAAGAAAGAGGAGAGGAGAGGGGTGGAGCGAGCTGAGCGAGACACAAAAGAAAAAGAGAGGGGTGGGCTCGCCTCGGACCCTCAACTCCCCCCAAAATAACACACAGAGCGCCTGGTTGGCCGCACAGAGCCCAGGGTCAAAAGGTGAGAGGAAAGGTCTCTTTTGTGCCTTCCATCCCTCTGGTGCTCAAAGACACATATGCACATCCGTACGGCCACATAAACACACGCCTACACACATGCACATGCATACACACAGACTTGTTTCTGCTTGAAGGTGGCTCTGACCTCTCGCTCTGTGCTCGGCCAACCAGAAAACGGCGATCAAAACCTCGACTTGTTTCACAACGTCAAGGAGCCGCTGTGGAAACAAAGGCTGGTCCGTCTGCTCCTCTAAGCTGTACAAAGACTAGTAACGGATAGTAATAATAACCAATAATATATCAATGTTTTGGGCTGGATGGTGAATAATAATGAAAATAATACCATTATAATAATAATAATAATGATTCTTAAACAGGAGGATGTGTATTTAGCAGTTTAAAAAGTTTATATGTAAATATCAGCGTATCCTTTCCGGCATCACTAACCATCTGCATGATCATGAAGAGTTTTTATTCATAACATCCGTCATCACTTTAGATGAGCTGTGCTCTCGTCAGCATCATGCACACACACACACACACACACACAGGCATGCACGCACACGCACTCACATACACAAACACACTCACACATACGTGCAGAGATATAACATGCTGTGCATTTAAATACACCACAATGACTTTAAATAAGCTGTAAATCATATCATTCAAACACATATCAAATTTATCATCATCATCGTCATCGTCACTTTGGTCATCATCATCATTGTGATAGTCATCACTCATGCTACGAGCTAGATCAGGTGGTTTCAATATGTTATTGATTAGTTATGGATCAGTTGCCGGTTGGTTTAGAGTTTGGTCTGTTTGTGTAAAAGCACAACTTCGTGTCAAATCATCACATCATCCGTTACCTTCCCCACCTACCACACACACACCTTTTTGCATGCCTCACTTTCTTTTTCTTTTTTTTCCACCATTGGCTCTCTGTTTGGGGATGGGAGGGGGCTCTGGGAAGCGAAAGGGGGTTTAATGAAAAACAAGAAGTGTGTATTTGTGCAGGAAGTTCCTCCAACATGCACTAATTCAGTCAAAATCATAATTTCTGTCATTAAACTTTTAATGATGAAGAGAAAGAGACAGAATTAGTGTTTTTGGGGTTCATTTTTACCTGCTGTTGGATTTTTTCTTTTTCTCTATTTTGGGAGGGGACAGTGGGGAAAATGGGGGTTAGGATTCGGTTTGGGAATGTGAGGAGACAGGAGGGCTGTGCTTCTATCTAAGAGATTGTAACAATAACCACACCAGTGTGACTGGGCTAGTAGCTTCTATTATACTCAGTACTGTAGAACAAAAATGCATGGGAGTCAAAAACTATACTAGTCTGGGTGTGTGTGGATGCCTGCGTGTGTCTTTGTGTGTGTTTGAAAGAAAAAAGAGGGGTGAGTTAAAGTTGGAATGTACTGTGGTCGAGTGTGTGTTTACCTACTCCAGCAGTTCTCACGCTCTTCCACAGACAGGTAACACACCTCTTCCACTGCTGTGTGTGTACGTCGCCTGCCCCCTCGCCAGTGTGAGAATGTGTGTGTGTGTGTGTGTGTGTGAACACCTAAACCCACCACCTATATGGATGTGTTTGTGTGTGTGTGTTTGTGTGTGTGTGTGTGTGTTTGTGTGTGTGTGTGTGTGTGTGTGTGAGTGAGTGCTTCACCTTGGTATTTCACAGCAGACTCTTGTGTACACTGACTAGCCTGTCGATGTGTGTGAGTATGTGTGTCTGCGTGTGTTTAGTCTGCTCACTGCTGAATGAGGGGCAGCTGGTCCCTCACAGTGGCTTTCGCACACACTGACTGTCTTTTCACTGTCTGTCTGTCTGCCTGTTTGTCTCCCTGCCGCAGGACAGACGGACAGGCAACACTCCACTTTCTCACAGGCAGGAATGATCTTAACACGTACTGTCTTTTCTAAAGTGACTGTCGAAGTGTAAACATGTGTGTTTGTACCCATCTAAGCCTGCGTAGCCAAATAAGATGTGTATGTATGTGTGTGTGTGAGGGTTACAGAGTGTGTGTGTATGTGTGTATGTGAGTATGTGTGACAGTTTAGGTATGTGGGAGTATGTGAAAGTGTGTGTGTGCGTGTGTGTGTATGTGAAGCCCATTGGAGGCTACACTACTCTATGTTTGCTGTTCCCATTCCTGTTTTTATACATTTGCATTTTTTTAAGGCTGAGTTTCTGTCATTGGCTGAGTGAGCGAGAGGAGGCGGACCCTCCACGCCACCGCCCTGTCACTAATCTGCCACTCTGTTCCAAATAAAAAACCTGATTGGGTAAATCTGTCCTCTTTTGTCATGTTTTTAATTTGAGCATATGAATCAAAGACACCTGTAATGTTGTATCCTGCTGTTAGTGTCAAGACACCCCTCGGTGCATACAGAACTGTGTTTGAACTGGGTCAGACTAATAACCCAAAGAAAGTAAGAAAGAACAATCACGTGACAATTTCTATTTGCATTACATCATCACTCCTTTGCATGATTTTTATCAGCAGTGGAAAATGTCAATTTACAACTGTAAGTGTCAGAGGACCCTGAGGTAAAAATGTGCTGTTTTAATTTGTGTTTATTAAGTGTGCAGCCTACCACATCTTTTTTCCCAGTAAAACAATAGTTTGATATTTTGGGAATTCCACTTAATCACTGTGTTGTGTAGAGTTAGATGAGAAGATTTATACAACATTTATGTCTGTCTGTTAAATATGAAGCTAAAGCCAGCAGATGGTTATCTTAGCCTAGCATAAATACTGGAAAACTGAGTTATAAAAAATAGATCCATCAGCACCTGGAAGTTCAATAATTAATTAAGGTAAAACAATGACAACTTGTGGTTTTACTGGCAGTTAAATGCTGTACTATTTCTTACCTGGATGGAGTGAGCTTAAGCAGTGTAGGTGGGCCAAGGTAAGCTGTTTCCCAATCCCTCCACCAGGCTAAGCTAAGCTAGTTGACTGGTGGCCATAGCTCATATTAATCTTCTCTTCTCGCTCTCAGCGAGAAAGTAAAAAGGTGCCAAACTAGACCTTCTAGCACAGTACACCAAAACACAAACAAGTACCTCTGTACTACAAAAACACTTCCTTGTTTTAGAATTTCTGGGGGTCAGCTTGCGTCACTTGATTAAACACGACTTTATTTCAGAATGTGCACCGTGTGAAGGTTCCCCTGCTAAACTGGGCTAAAAGTTTTAGGCAACAATAACAGACTAACTTTTGTTGATACTTTACATTATTCCCTCTAAATGTCTAACATATGCACCATTATTGGAGCTAACTCAACCAAGTTACATTCAGTAAAACTAATCATTTCTGAAACTTTTAGGTATCAAGGTAATCAAGCTTCATTAATATAATTAAACATGTTTTTAATATTAAATACATTTTAATAATATATTTCAAGTGAAGTAATTCTGCTCTCACTGAGGCATATTTTTAATGATGTATTGTATTCAATACTTTTAAAAAGCCGCTTTTGCAAAATGGTCCAGGGTCCGAATTTAGAAACTTCTGCAACTGTACCAGAAAAAAAAAATCTGGTATAGATCAGGGTTGAAAGATCTCCCTGAAAACAAGCTTCTTTTACTCAAAAAGCACATAATGCAGGCTTTACTGCAAAAAATAAATTGAATCTCACTATTTTGGAGAGCAACAGAGAATAAGAGAGGAATGAAATTAAATTAAAAGAATGCCACAAGACACACCTGCTTTTTGGAGTAGTTTTCAGAAGAGCTGCTTATGTGCTGTAACTTGGAGGTAATGAATACTTACCCTGATTTTACTTAAATAACTCTTAAGTTAAACAGAATTGCTTGACTTTATTAAAAGTATTACCCTCAGTTCCCAGTTGAAACCAGTGTTTTTAAATATTCTACATAGATTAATGTGATTTAAAGGGTCAGATTAAAAAATTCCAAAAAAGAAAATACTGTTTTTCACATTTCTTCTGCTACCTTTATACAATTTGTGGTGCTCACAGCAATTCTAAAATTAAAAACAGCAGCAGTCCAGCGAAGAGCCTGTTGTCAGTGTGGTCTTTGGATTATCCAAGTGTTGAATTATTTAAAAGTAATTTTTCAATGCTGTAAGCATTACAAATGAAATTCCATTTGTCTTCCACTTCGCTGGGCCTAGAGACAGACATCTCAAAACGAAAAACAAAATAGCTTGCGCTGCTCAATACTACCAGATGAAAACGAGAAGAAAAACATGAGTTTTGTATTTGGGTGAACTGACCCTTTCGATCTTCAGCCTTGACTATGACTCAACTCCCCCCTGGTGTTTTGTTGAACTCAATCCTGAGGCCCAGGATTTGTTCACTGGTTCACTCTGGGAGTAAATAAAGGCTGCTCAGGATGAAAATATATCTAAGTAACATACATTCAGAGGGACTCACATGCAGACACGAAGTCTCACTCTGGTGTTATCACACACCAGCATTAGCTTGGCCCTCATACCATTTCTGACCCAGTTACATTACACGCAACCCTTTATGTAGAGCTGCTGTATATGGATGTCTATGATCTCAGCCTCTTAACAGCCCATTTACACTTGCATAGCTCACATAGATCCTCATGGGAGGAGAAGCCACAGATGTTTTTATTCTTCAGTTATCCTATAAAAATGTACTTATGAACTGATTAGATAAACTATCCATTGGGGATTGTGAGCATACAAGAAAGGAAATTATTCTAAACAGGTCTTCAGTTTATATTGTTGCACCAAACCAGATGAAACCAAGGTCAGCTGATGTGGAGGAGTACTGGGGGAGTCTTCAGGAGCTTTCTGTGGGATTCAGAGAAAAACAACAAGCTGCTTTGGCCTTGGGTAGTGGGCTGCTGATATGAAAATGTACCTCACACACAGAGGATTGGGGGGGTGGGGGTTACTTGAGCTCTTCTCTGTTTGGGAGGGGCAGAACAGTGGAGTAAAAGCTGTATGGTGGAATTTAGTTAGACAGAACAAGGTTTAATGGTCCAGTCATTACCCCATCTGCTGGGTAACAGAAGAATAACTGCAACAAGACCAGAGCGTGATCGTAACATTGCTACAGCTGACTTTAAATGGTCTGGTTCAGGAGCTGTGCACTGAATAATGGCTAGTGAGCTGTTATATGTACAATATGTTCTACAAAGTGTTTGTGTTGTGACCAATTGAAGATCTTTATGGAAAAAACAGCTCAAATGATCACAACAGTCAGCTCTGGTTCCCAATCCAGGGGATGAGGATTTCCAGAATAAATATAAGGGGTTTCAAGGTTATCTAAAGAAAAGAAGAAGAGAAGATATGTTCTATTTGCAAACTTTTCCCTTTTATTTGTTAAACTTAATGCTTTTTTTTTTATATTGTAAATGACTAGATATTTTTACCTTTGCAAGCCTAATTAAACTGTTTTATATGCTTTCAGTTTAGTTAAGTACAAATAAGTATGTATAAAACCTGCAGCCCATCAGTGTTTAACATTTGAGTCAACTTGCACTGAAATCCCAAAACACATTATAATGCACCAAAGGACTCAAGTTTTATAATAGTCTTTTATTAAGCCACTGTATAATTTTATGGGAATGTGATCCACAGGGGTATGATTATTTTTAATTATAGGCTACATTGATTTTTAGTTTTTACACCTTACAAAAAGCAACACAATAACCTAATAGTCGATTTTATTGAGCCTTACAGATCAGTCTCAACATAATCATAATCATTTTTGCAAATCATAGTAATAGCATGGAAGTTAAAAAGAAATAATTGGGATAGCTTTTGAGTGCCACAGTTGTGCTATAAATATTAGTGACGATGAGAGTACTTAATTCTTGCAAAATATCAACATCCCATATATATCCACATATATAAGAGTAAGCATTTTAAGTTAAACTTCCATTAAAAATCCTACTTAAATAAAAGTACAGCAGTACCATGAGTAAAGTGTATTTAGAGTTTTAAAAGGAAAAGTACTCTATTATTAGATTGTTAATGCTGATGCATCTGATACACACACGCACATATAAATTTAACAAGTATACAAAAGTAACACACTATACATAAAACTTATGAACATGTCAAGAGGACTGGGACAATAAAGGACTATTAAATAAATACCTGGAAAGCATAAAGATGTTTTATTTTTGGCAGCTTTGCCTTCATTTAGCTGCAAAATCTGACCTTGTTGATCACAAGTTTTGGGAATGATAATAATTATGAATGGAAAATTTGGCCAAAATGACTTAAGTAAATGAGTCAGAATTTTCATTATATTGAGTACATACAAAAAATAGGCCTACTTTTTATTAATAAATGTAAATTGAGGGTAAAAGTTTGTAATCTTTTCTATATTGTGTGCATCAGACTGTATCTATAGATTTTCAGTTTACCCGTTCTGGTCACTGATTGGCTGTTTCAGTTTCACCCTTCACGCGATAATTCTCCGTCACACTGCTGTGGGAGGTAATCAATCAATCAATCTTATTAGCCTGCAGTTCAGGGCCAATTCGTGCCGTAACCCTAGGTGCCTTAATTGATCTTTAGTACAAGTTTATTGGTTTTGACTGGTGAAAGTCGCAATGGAGGACTGTGATTTAGCTGAAGACTTCGGTAAGGACATTGAGGCTGACATTTAATTGTTTTATTGGCTAGCTTTTCACCTGCCGTTCAAAGACAAACTCAACATCATTTTGAAACTTTGAAAGACTTTTAAAACTTCACCAATGTATTTATAGCCATTATCTTTTCTGTAAGGTGCAGCTCCCCGCGCTGCCCAGCCCCACAGAGACAAATTAAGAAATTAAATCTTAGTTATTAACATTCATGACCCGGTGTTTGAAGCTGGGGAGAGGCTAGCTATGCTAGTTTAGCAGCAGCTAGCCCTTCAGAGTTAATTAACGGTCAGGTGAGGTGGCACGAGGCGCTGCACAGCTGTCAGTTGGGACATTAAGTCACTGCAGGCAAAAGCTCCCGAGGATGACGTCAATTAGGTTTAATTCAACCTGCAGGTCAACACATGACTCTGAAATATGAAGGACACAACTCCTCTTATCAGCTATTTCTTACAATAAAGGCACTTTTTTTGGGAGAAATAATCAATAATTTGTAGACTCCAGGGGCTTCAACACTATCAGCCACAATGTTTAATTCACTGATATTAAGTCATATAACATGGAATGGAATAAATATCGTAAAATATCAAAAAAAGTGAAAATAGGGTAGGTCACAGTCAGAAATCTATTCCCCTTAATTTTTAAATTTAGTATACTGTTGTATAACGCCATTCCTACACAATGTTTTTTCAATTGAAATAACCACACAATTATCTGGGTAGTGTTTAATGTAGAGCTAAAGCGATTGAGTTAATTTATTTATTAATCAGTTGATAAATAAGAAAATAATGTTACACAGTTTTTTAAGAAAAAATGCAGAAAACTGTTGTTCCAGCTTCTTGCATGATAATATTTGCTAGTTTTCATTGTTTACTATGGTAATGAAAAATCTAGTGATTTTGGATAGCTTTATTATACATATAACATATTATGGATATATTTTCTGACACAGATTCAATTAATTTATGAATCAGTCAATATATTTTTAAAAAATGAAAAGACAAAAACCAATAATAATAGCCCTAGTTCAAAGTCTTTGTTGAAGTAATGGTTAGTCTTTTTTGTTTTAAATACTGGGATCAGCCTATTATATACCCACTCTGTGATTTAAATAAAAGGTCTATTGTTGAACTGTTTTTGTCTAATCTGTTGATGTTAAGGATATATGGCCATATAAAAATTATAGCTGCTGCAGCCTGGCACAGGTTACAAAATCATGAAGTTCTAGAGACAAAGTGCAAATGACTGTAACAACTTTTATGTCTGTGAAAGTTGTAAGGTCCTGGACAAATGTAAAAAAAACAACAACCTCTCACTTAATTCTGCAGACTGTCCAAGCCTTCTGTGTGAGGAACTGGAGGATTTGGAAACAGAGTACGATCCAGGGAGGAGGAGGAGGCGGAAGAGGAGGAAGGATGGAGAGGAAGAAGTGTTTAATCAGATGGAGGATGAAGTGGTTGGAGAGGAGACGAAGCGAGAAGAGGAGGAGGGGAATGAGGAAAAAGAAAGGAAAGTTGTGTTGGACAACGAACTAATAGTGACAGAGGGAGAAGAGGAGGATCAGGTGAAGCCTGAGAGTAGGCTGGGAGCGGAGGAGGAGGCACATGAGGTGCAGATGGAAGACAACAAAACTAAGAACAAGAAGAATACAATTACTGAAAAAAAAGATGATAAAGAACCAAGAGGTTTGGAAGAGAAAGAAGAGAAGAAAAAGAATAGGAAGAGGCGAGGTAAGAAGCAAAGTGAGCGAGTGAGAAATAGAAGAAGTTCAAAAGATGTTAGCGAGCCATTTGAGAAGGAAAAGAGGAGTCAAATACAAGAGGTGTCAGTGATGAGTTCAGAAGAGGTCTCGTCTCTGTCAGAGCCTCCCATTGGACTGATGAACAGCTGTGACTTGTCTGATCCTGTCTTTGTGGGCTGTGGGGGGACAGGGCTGTTCTGTCCCCCAGTCCCTGTACCTTTACTTTACTCCTCATCACAACCTCCAGTCCCGATCCAGCCTGCACCTCCAAAACCCCACGGGACCAAAAGGTCACACAGTCCTAATCTATATCACAGTCTCCCCCAGCAGGGCCCACAGCCTCTTGAGGTGAGAATAGAGTGTCACAGTCTGACAATAACTTGCCATCACTTGGTGAACTGTGAACATATATAACAAACCAAATTGTGCCTGGACCTATTTACAGCACTCCTTGCACACACTTTTCCCCTTTTATTCCCCCTTAAGAGTGCTCCTCTGATTTAGCGTTGCACTCCTGTAAAATTGTCCAATTTCAGCTGGACACTTAAGGAGGGGTCAGAAAATTTCATTTTTTTCATTCCATACATTCTTCTTTCTTGTCAAGACAGGATGCCTACATTACTCACAGTACTCAACTATTGACAGTTCAGTTAGAGATTCAGGGGTGTTATGCTAATAGCAGCTAATGTAGCGTCATGCTGCTTGCCTGAGATATTGAGCTCCACTTCTCTCCAGCTCTACACTTCAGATTTTTTTTTTCAGTTCCAAACTTCTAGTCTTCAGCAACAACACAATTTATCAAACTTCCTGAAGCTCCCTCTGTGGCTACAAAAAGTTTTACACAACTTTTTTTCCCCCACATGTGCAGTTATACTTTTCTAGAGCTATTAACACACTTTGATGTGTATAATTGGTGGAGTTTCCTCTTAGGTGGCTTTAGAATTGAAAAATGTATGTTATAGCAGATGGCTTGACAGCTTATTTCACCCTAGGTGGACACTTTTTTAGGTTAAACTGTGCAATTTCTTGCAGATCAGTACAACAGCTTTGCCATAAAATTTACCATCATAAATTGTATAATGTTTAGTTTTTGGAGACCTTGTTGGGCATTTATAAATTCAAGTATATGTTTATGAATCAGGTCATAGCTAGTTATTTGAGTTATTTGCACTACATTATATCAAGGTTTAAATTTAATGTTCTCCCTATTAACAAACATGAGGTGGGCAGAATATTAGAAACACCTCTGAATTTAAAAATGCCCACTAAAACACCACTAATCATGCCCTAGATAGTAAAACATGTTATTCAGTTAACATCTCACATTTCCTTTATGACAGTGTTAAGAAAACAAACAACAATGTGGGCATTATAAAAGGAGACTTTATGGCAGAAAGGTTGTATCAGACCAAATCAGATTTTACAGATTTACCTAATAAAGTAGCATTGAGTGTATGTTCTGTATCACCTTATTGCAGCTCTTCATTTAAAATATTTAAAGTTTACACCATGTAAAATATTAAAAATCAAAATTCATCATTTTTGTTTGACTTTTCCATTCAACAAAATGGAAACACTCTGCGTTTCTGCTGCTTCATTTTGTTTCATTTCAGATGATGCCTAACTTCAACATGATAGATTTGAGATCTTTAAGAACTTTGCTTTGGGACGTTAAGCATGTTTGGGGGGGTTTGTGTAATGGCTACAGAGCGAGAAGTTTAAAGACTTCAGCCCTACAAATAGCTATGCATGTTGTAGTGCAGATCTCTAGGGAACTAATTTGTCACATATATCACAGTGTAATGTGTATGACATGATTCACACCTACAACCGACTAGTTGTGACGTAGTTGTGAAAATAGTATCCAGGATTGGAATAGTATGCTCAGTGTGTGATGTAGTGTCATATCAGCAGGGGAATGGGCTTCACTGATGCACTGAAACAAACACATTTAGAATCTGATAATGACAAACTGTGGCAAATCATTTTATTCTGAAATAGGGGGAAACAAAATTGATTATATTGTATTATTATTTTTATTATGACATATACCTACACCATAAAATTTTTCAGCAGTCTATGTTTAACACTGTGAATCACAGATAATCATAAAGTCATGGGTTGAGCAGCATCAAAAAATTTCAGGCAATTTCAGCATTTGCTGTACCTTATATGAGGATTTGTTGCTTTTTCCGGTTTGTGGAGGAGTTAATATCTTAAGATTGTAGGCTCACAAACATATTAAGACATTTGACATTGCCTCGTCTTTGCTTTTAACTTTATGTCTGTATTTTCTAACAATTAATAGACCAAGCAATTAAATAAATAAATAAAAACATAATGGCAGATCAGTTAGAGATAGAAAAAATCAGCAGTGTGTTTGCTTTTGGTTTAAGCCATTTTATTCAACATTAAAAAAAACAATCTGATTATTGTCTCTGCAAAATAAGAAAATCATAATTGTAAAGCTGAGAAACACAGTTAATCCTATGATATTTCACTGAGTTAATGAGTGCTGAGGTAATTTGTTCTGGTAATGGCAGATGGAGATAACCCAGGTCTACTCCACTCGACGCTCCATTCGCTACAGCACCAGGGGCCGAGGCCGGGCCCTCAGCTTCTCTCTGCTGCCGGGCTTAGAGACTGTTGACAGCTGCCTACTGCCACCTGCACGGAAGAAGAAAACACGAACACTCTACAGTGCTGGTAATCAAATTGTCAATTTTCCAGGTGTTTCCATATTTGACAAATAGTTTACCTGCGTTTGGTGTGTGTGTTTGTTTGTGTTTGTGTGCATGCCCATATGTGAGCAGATCAGTTAGAGCATTTAGAAGCCTTATTCCAGGAGGACCACTATCCTGATGCAGAAAAGAGGAAAGTCATCGCTGCTTCAGTTGGTGTCACACCTCAAAGAATTATGGTTAGACAGTCATCTTCCTCTTTTGATCTTCTAAGAAATTTCCCTAATGACTTCTTTATATTACTTATTTGGTGATGTACCTCCTAGATGAAAGAATAAGCTCAGAGCAAACAGGGAACGAAGATTTCTCACACTGTCTTTTGCATTTACTGCCTTCTTTCATCTTTCACCACCTGTTTCTATCTCCCTCCATTTTCTCACCACCATCCTTAATCTTTTTTTCTGATATCACTTGTCTCTCTCTCCATGCGTCTTTGTCTCAGGTCTGGTTTCAGAACCGTAGGGCCAAGTGGAGGAAAGTAGAGCGCTCCATTACAACAAAGGTTGATCACCGAAAGAGTTCAGCTGGATGCAGCAGCAGCCCCACACATCAACAAATCAATCCCACGCTGCCCACCATGGCACCCAGCTGGTATTACAATATTGTCCCTATTTGATTTTGTAGTGTCTTGTCCTTACATTGTGAAAAAAATAAATTAAGGCTTAATTTGATGTATAATTTATTGTTACTGCTTTTCTCTTTTGCAGTATGGGAGCTTCCTCTTTTTCTGGAAACTTTGCCAACAAGCTGCCTCAGCTCACCTCTGCAGCACCTGCTTTCCCCAGCCTGTCCAATCAGACTCTCCCCTCCTACAGCAACCTGCTGGCCAACCTCAACAGCCCAGGTGATCATATCAGCAAACGCACACACAATTTTTCAAAACAGACAGGTCTTGAGACATCAGGCCATTGTGGTTTTTTTTAGATTTTGCTAAATTATAAAAATCTAACTACTTTAGCTTCTTTAATGAATGCCTATCTGATCAAGAGGAATGATGCCTTCTTCATAGCTGAGGGTTTAATGATCTTTGCTCACAAACCTGGCAGTAACATTTTTTTGTTAAAATGATTTCTTGAAAAATACTACAAAAATAAAATCCCATCAATAACATGGCCAACGATTGTGCATACAGATGGGAAGGGCCTTGTTTTGTATACAGCCACATTAAAATGTCCAAAAACATCTAAATCTTTGTTAAATTTTTCATTAACGTTATGTTTTTACATTATTCCAAATGTTTTAAACAAATGCCCATCTCTGAAAAGTTGATAATTTCATTTAAGTTAATGCTGCGTTTTTGTATTTGTTTTTTTTTTCAGTCCTCTGTCGCTAACTTCTGGGTAACAGGGGGAGTGAGTAAGAAAGAGAGTGAGTTAGAAAATCAGTCAGTGTGACTAAACATAAGTTTAATAAACCTTGAATGCATTGACCCGTCCTTGAACATTTTTGCCGCAATCAGTCAGTTAGATTTTCATCTGCAATGGTGGCTGTTCAACAATGAAATAAACAAATCACTCAATTCCACACCATCTTAAAGCTCTGTCTTTATTTTTCACTGCTTTGATTGAGAGAGAAGCAGAAATTACATATTGTGCTTTTGATATGAGTATTGGCAAAATAGGACTGTTTAGGCTGAGGGATTCAGCACAAAATAAGGGTACAAACTTGAATTTGGTTAAACCTACTTTCCAAGTTTTAGAAGTTGAAAACCTCTGTAAAACTTGTCTTACAGTAAAGCTGTAGCTCTGTGCATTGTGATGATGATTTTTTGTTCTGAATGCCCGCTAAGAACTAAGAAGTCAAAGTCCTCTAAATATTCGTCATCTACTTCTGCAAAATAAAACCAAACCAAAAAAAAACGACCTTCCTGTGTTTTCTTTCTGTAAGAGAAGTCTATATTTACATTATGTGAATCCATGTATTAGGTTGAGCTAGGTTTAAACTCAGCTCTGTGGACCCTTACCCTGCTTGTTTTATTTCTGTTATCTTCAGGTCATTCCAGAGTGAGAGATGCAGGCCACCACCAGCTTTCATCCCAGGGGAGGTTGGCAGGGTACCGCCCCCGCCCCATGCGCAGTCCTCCCCCTTTGCAGCGAGCTAGTCTCCCCCTTTTCTCAACGCCTTACAACTCCACCAACCCTACCCAACCTCTCCTAAACACTCTGTCTCACGCCTCACCTCTGTTCCTGGATGCTGTGGAGAGTGGCTCCTCCTTGGCCCATCGTGACACCCAGTCTTTGCAGACAGATCCCAGGTCAGCTAAGCTTACTGCTGCCTGTGACATGAATACTAGAAAATCATTGGAACAGGGACAACAAGTACAAGAGTTGACAGGAGGACAGAGGGTTGGCAGGCTGCAGACACAAGCAGGGATCCTGTGAAATACTGATATAATGATGCCTTAGACAGTGTCTGTAGTAGTGGGAAGTCAGTTTCAGCTGGCACTTTGAAAGATTTCTGATGTCATGCTGGGAGATGTCTCAGTTCGTAATTGATGTGCGCCAAATTATGTTTGTTTGTTAAACCGCCTCTTAGATAATGCATCACTAAAAATCCCCAAATTCAAGACAGTATGAAAAAAAAAAGAATATTAATGCATTTATTTTCAGTCCTGCTGTTAGAAGAGTTAAAGGTGCAGTTCATAAAAAAATGCAGAAGAGTGTGTGTTCATTGACACTACTTTCAGCAAAAATAATAAGTTCATTTTAAATTGCTTCTGTAAAGTAACTGGGACATTCTGTCTCAAACAGTGTTGCTTTTAAATTTTTTAAATGCCATTTTATTTATGTATTGGAGTGGTAGCAGCAAATCTCAGGCTTACAGCATAACCCAAAAACTACCTGCAAGCCCAGATATTAGAGGTAGATGAGAAAATACCTGTTTTTATTAATGTTACCTGCATGTTCCTGTGAATAGCAATGTTGGTCTGTCAGTTCAACACACAAGTCCAGACTCATGAATCTCAGTAACTATTAGATTGATTGCTATAAATGAGGATGAAACCTGTGGATTTTGGCGATACTCTAACTTGAACATAGTTAACATTACCCGTAGATTATAAGTTAGCATTGTCATTGTAGGCATATTAGTATGCCAAAGTAATCATTTAGTTCACAGCACCACTGTGCCTAAGTGAGCATAACCTCATAGTCACAATCAGATATAAAGTAAGAGGCTTTTTTTAAAAGCACATAATTTACATGTGCTGCTCTCAGAGATTTTTTTGTTTTTTACCCAGCCACTTGAAAATACTCACTAAGACGTTTTCCTGTTTTCATTTCTTGTTTCTCAAGAAATGAAAACCCAGACCAGCTTTTTACGTTTCCCTTTTTATAGGGTACACTCATCTCTTAAGTATGTATGTGTGAACAGCCTCAAGGTCTGGTTGTAATTTGGTTAAATTGGCCAGTTTTGAGAGTGCTACCATGAAAACTAGTGAGTTATTCACACAATTTTATATTCATATGTGTGTTATATATATATATATATACACACGCACACACGCACACACATACTCTACCAGTCAAAAGTTTTAATACAGCTTCTCATTCAATGTTTTTTCTTTATTTTTACTACTTTCTACAATGTAGATACATGCTGGAGACATCAAATATATGAAGCATGATATATGGAATTATGTAGCAAAGAAAAAAGTGTGAAATAACTCTAAATATGTTTTATATTTTAGATTCCTCAAAGTAGCCACCCTTTGCTTTGTTGACAGCGCTGCAAACC
>JAQMCX010000019.1:2531350-2551255 GCA_029814765.1 Acanthurus leucopareius | reverse complement strand
TTTTTTCTACACATCACACACAGCACTCTATTTTATTTTGGACAGTTGTTACACACCCCCACCCACTTTAATTTCTTCCTATTTTACCACCACACCCCCCCCCCCCCCCCCCCTTTTGTAGGAGTTTCCCCTGGGTCGCTTTAACAACAAGAAAGACCTGAAGGATGCTGTGAAGAGGATGGCCTACATGGAGAGGGGAACCATGACGGGCCAGGCTCTCCGTTATCTGACAGACAGCAGCTTCAGCCCGGCTCAAGGCGCCAGGCCCGGAGTCACAAAGGTTGGCATTGTCTTCACTGACGGACGCAGCCAGGACTACATCGGAGATGCCGCCAAGAAGGCCAAGGAGCACGGTGAGAGGGACAGGATAGATTACTTCCTCATGCATGGGTTTGGTATGAGTATCATCTAATTTCCATTTTTACCAGCCAGATGATGATAACCTGCGTGTTTTTATGCCACAGGTTTCAAGATGTACGCTGTTGGAGTGGGAAACGCAGTGGAGGACGAGCTGAAAGAGATAGCATCTGAGCCAACTGGAGAGCACTACTTCTACACTGCTGACTTCAAGACAATGAACCAGATCGCCAAGAAGCTGCAGATTAACATCTGTCAAGGTCGCACATTATGATTGAATACAAACATTAAAAATACTGGCATTATCACCAGTTATTTCACTGTTAATCCTATAACTAGTAACTAAACCTTAAAGTTTGTTTTTTTGTCCCCACAGAGGAGGACCCCTGCGAATGTGACTCCCTCGTAAAGTTCCAGAAGAAAGTAGAAGATGCCCTACAGGCACTAACAAAAAAATATATCCTTCACAAAGGGTCAAATGGTCTGAGAAGATAATGCTGGAAGGGGGTGGAGTCAATGTTATGTTTTATGTCTTGTTTTTTGTTTACGTGGTTGCAGTCCTTGACAAAATCTTACTAGAGAGCATGTCGAAGAGGATCGCCTTGCTGGAGAACAAAATCGTCTGAGGGCTCACATCCCACTCCTCCCTGTTCATCTGCACACACACCCACTAACACACCACAACACACACGAGCAGTTTTTAATTCCTGTAAAACATTGAAGAGGAGTACGTGTGTGTGTGAACCCTGACCTCTGCTTGTATTCTGAACTCTCCCAAACCGCCTCTGCCCCTCCTCTCTCTGTCTTACCTCTTCCACCCTTGGGTCTCCTGGGACACGAAGCGCCGGTTGCCATGGGGACCACGCCTTTGAGTGTGTGCTTGCGCTCCAAAGGTCTTCGCCATAGCCAGCCTGTGTGTTTGTTAATAAAAGTCTTCCCTCATAGGGAAACGGTATACTGAAGGGTTTTTCTTTGTTGCTGCCACAATGCTGAATTTCTCCAAACCCCATTGAGTCTGTCATGTCATGTGAAACGGAGCAGCACATCACCCTCACCTGTCTGTCTGATTATATCCATCTCTGTCATCTTTCCCTCTCTCTTATCTCTGAAGGCTTCATCTTTCTTCTCTTACCCCTGAGCAAAGGTATCTAATATTATACATGGTATATATATATACAGGTAAATTAATATAAGATATGTCTGATAATTTGGGTACATCAGTGATGTTTTTTTTTATTTTCCTAAATAAAGGTGATTCAGGAAGTACATATTATAAATTGTGAAACAGTTGTATGCAAAATTAACATTACAGGCATAAATGCACACACACAAACAAAACAATCATTTTAAATAGTTTTAGTTATTAATTTAAAATAAATTGGTGTAAGTACAAAGACTGTTCCTATGCTCTTTTGCTACATAATGTGGGCTCGGAGGACCACAAGGGCTTGACAGGTCCCCCCAGCAAACAGGTTAATGGTTCCAATTCATTGTCAAAGATTTCACCAACAGCATTACTTTATACTTTTACAGTTTTATCATAGTTCTGCATAAGGTTTGTGAGATGCTGACATTCCAAGGATTAGATTAAAGTTGGATCCATATTCCATCCTGGATTTATGGAGCTACTGACATAAAAGGTTTTCTCCTGTTTTAGAGTGAAGAAAAAAGTGGTTATTTATTGGACTGACACAAAATGAAGTCCTTATTTTTTGATTATGTTTTAAAGGTAACAATGAAAAAATATCTTCTTTACAAGATTACAAAGGTGTTAAATTACAAAATGGAGGAGAAAATAAAAATAAAGCCTTGGGCTGTGGTAAGCATGCTAGGCTATCACCATCATTGTTGATATTATAAAGACCACATGGCTAACACATGTAATAAAGGGTAATAAATATGTTGTTACAAGTAAACTGGCATCTTTAGACAGCTAATATCAATTAATGCAAACATAGTGGTACAAACGTTTCAACAACCTGTTTTTCAATTGTATTTTAGTTTTAGCATAACATAGCAACATGCAATTAGGTAGATAAATGCATATCCATTACAGCTCACCAAAATAGTAAAAAAAAATAGTAGTTCCGAAACAGGTAGGAAGCTAAAGTCAGAAGCCACCACACTAAACTAAAATATAGTTGTATAAAATGTAAGTATATTAAAGAAAACATTTGTAAAAACAAGCCATTTGACTGGACTTCAATGCACCCTGCAGTGCGGTTAATTGGTGAGAAGTTTGGTACGCGTCACGATGACGTCGCACGGGAAAAAAAAAGAAGATGTCCAACTCAGAACTGCTGAACGAAACGAGCGAATAAAGTCTGTGAATTTTTCTTAGTGCATCTGAAAAAAGGGAATTTAAACTTGAATAAGACTGTGCTCCGGCCCGGAGGTCCAGCGTACACATTAACCACTGGCGCAGCGTGGTTTTTATTAGCGAGGCATCGTCAAAAACGCAGTTAGAAAGAGTTTGCAGCATTTGCTAACAGAAGCTAGGCTAGCTTAGCGAGCTATCCGGCAGACTGCCTGAACGATTGGGCAGCCGGGTAGGAGGCTTTGAAGGTGGGCAGTCGGTGTTAATGATTTGCGAGACGAATGCTTACGCAGCGAATGAATGAATACAGGCCATTGGCAGTTCGAGAACTCGGCCGTTAAGAGAACCAACGTTTGCGACAAGCTAGCGTTAACGGTCAGGTTAACACTCCGGCTAACCGCGTAGCTAGCGGTAACGTTAGGTGTTTGAACCCAGGTGCATCGGGACCAGTACCACAGATGGCCAGTAATCCCGTGGCAGGCTTTGCCTGCCAGTCTAATGGGGAGAGCACACCGGGTAAAGTGTCCGGTTCCGTCCGCTCAAATCGCCTCCTGTCCGAGTCCGATGTTGGCCCGACTGTCAAAAGCTTAGCACGGTTGTGCAGCAGGAGCGAGGACGAGCGAGCCGCGGCTCTGGAGGAGCTGAGCCAAGAGGTCCTGGTCTGTTTAGGACTGGACCGGCCCGGGTCGGCGCGGCTGAGTAAACAAACACTCCTACATCTGCTTCGGTTGTCCAGTTCGTGTCCACTGCAGGACGTACGGGGGAGAGCCACGGAGCTTCTACGAACGGCACAGGTGATGTTGTGTTATAATTGACTGTCTTTTTTCTGCTTCATAATGTCTGCAGATAAGCAGCAAAACAGAAAAGAGCTGACTAATCCAACAATAACACGGTTCATCTTCCGACAACATGTATTTTACTGAGAGACAAAAGGTTGCCTAATCTTTGCAACCAGTGGATTTGCCTCTTACAATTTTATTTCAGCATGAGGCGAATGATTTAAAAACAGTTATGGTAATCTTGCATTTTCATCAGCTGATACTGTTTTCTATCAGATTGCAGGGTATTTCATCAGTGGTTTAAGTGCAGGTGATGCAAGACTCCGCTGCGATGTGCACAAACAGGCAGGCCGGACACGCCCCCTCCCGGTGCCCTGAAAAACAAACTAGACACACCCCCGTGTATTTTCACGGCTCGCTGTAGCTTCTAGAAATAAAGAGTCAGACGCGAGTGGCGCAGGTTCAGTTTATTTGTCATTTCTGTCCTTAAAAACAAGCTTACGGTGCTGCTCTGCTGCCATTTATTCCGATGATGTCGGTGAGTTTAACGCAGGAAAAGTTTGGTTACAGAATTTATGGGTTGCGAGTTATGAAACGGGTCTCTCCAGTTACAGTACAGCTGCTACAGGCTATGTAGGTCTGGTCAAGTTCAAGTGGGGTTGAAGCTGTCCGCACAACCTCTCTTTAGTCTTCAAACAGATTTTTGTTTAAAAAAATCTTGGCATAGTATATAGTATCTTAGTAAACAGTGTTTATTCATTGACAAACTAACCATTTAGTTGTCTGCTTTTAAACTATAAAAAGAAGTTATGTATCTCATGTGTGGGAAGTTAAATGTTAATATATATATGGAAAGATTAGTCAATTGATTTATTTATTTGTCAACCAAAGAGAATCAGCAATTAGTTTTATGATTGATATATTGTTTGATGTTTTTAAGCAAAAATAATACAACTCTCCTAGAACCCTAGGAGTTAGGATTTCCTGCTTATGTGATAATAAGAGCGCATTTTTGTGAAATTCTGTGGTGAATTCCTCACTGTATTTTCTAATTTTTGATAAACTAATTTTGAAAAGAAATGGCAAATTAATTAGAAATGAGACTAATTATTGTCTCACTGTAAAATTCTGTCTTCCTTCTACCATCAGGAACAAGGAGTTGAAGTCCCTCGGGCTCTGACATCAGGTCCAAGTGCCTTTATCCCGGCAAAACAGGTGTGTAGGATCTGTTAATAAAAGTACATTTATTTACACAAAGTGAAGGGGCTTTTTTTAATTCATTTAATTTCTTTTAAAAAAAACTTCTAAATAAAAATTAGAATAAAAATGTTAAAAAAAAAAGAATTTCCTCTAAATTTGTGTTTTCAAAGTAACAAGTTGATAGTGCAAAGTCACAATTGGTTGCATGTTTCGTTAAAATACGGGACAAGTATAAACTTTATCACCATTTTTTTCTCCTTACCATATAATGTTTATTGAAGAAACTGCTCATATTAGAGGTTTCACAAGCTGATTTAAGTTAGTATAGAGGAAGCTGGCCTTCAGGCTGGGATCATGAAAACAGTGAAATTGTCAAGGTTGCTAAAAAAAATCATGATTCAGTTCTCTTACAAGCGGTGTTACTAACTTTTCTGCTGCAACACTCAAGTGCCTGTTGCTTCATTTCATCAAGAGAAGCAACACCAGGCATGTGTTGCCAAAGCTGATGACTGAAAATGCTGATTGCATCTGTGACTCACTTCAATCTTTCCACCAGAGAAAGTGGGAGGATTTGTCAGTTTTTCAAGGCTGCTTATTTCCAACTAAAAGAAGAACCTTTTTTTTAAGTATAACCTTACCAATGAGTCCTCAGGAATCGTGAAAATACTATTATAGTTTAATAGTAAAGATATGAGTTGTCATTTGGACCTCATACACACCTGCTAATGAAATGGGATCTATATCTGTGCATGTTATTCAGATGAGGAAGTTAATACTAGGTGAATATGCATTGTGATCTGAATACGATTAGATCTGTCTAACTGCATCTGGCAGTAGTCTGTGGGAACTTGGGGAGGTGACAATGCAATCAGAACATTGTGCTGACATCTGTTCTCAAAATAACGCATACATGTATTTGTTTTTAACTAATATAAGCATAAATCATCAAAATTCAGAAAGTGAGAGATCAAGTAGGTTGAAAGAGACATATCTGTCAGTACTTGTTATATGCCTATTCTGTGCCACAAAAACACCAAAACATGCATAGAATGAAAGCAGTATGGGGGGGAAATTAATGATACTGAATGATAATGATACACAGCAGGAAATAACTGTATGCAGCAGTGAGTGTTGTATTAACCCCGCTAGCTAAGTTGCCGTTAAAAAAAAGCATATAATTTAAATGGTAACAGAGTCGCTACATGCCGGTACTGCAACACCAGGGCAAAGTGGCACAGGCATTTTTTGTTTCAAGGAAATGAATAACCTAATGTATTACATTTTATGAATTTACAGGAGGGGAAATTAATTAAGAATTTTTCGTAGTCTGTGTTTTGCAAAGTGTATAAATTTTCCTTTAATTCCACAACTCACTAAACTCTAAGATTTCCTGAGGGACTTTGGGACTGATTTCCCACCTCCTCAAATCACTCACATGCAGTTTTTTCTCTGGAGGACGGAGAACTGATCTCAAGGAGGATAATGAGAATGTATTAAATATATCAAGTACAAACCCAGTGATGTATTTGGTATTTGAATACCACTTGATTATTGGGTGTAAATGGGGTGTTTGTTCAGATTGATTGTTGAATTTGAACATGTTCTTTTGTCTGTTTCTGTCTCTCAGATATGGAAAGAAGGGCCCGACCAGGACATACTGATTGAATCATTTCTGTCACTGGGTCGTGTGGACCACATCACAATGGTGATGGCACTGCACCCAGCTTACCTCAGCTGCTTCCTGAGGACCCAGCATGCTTTGCTGGAGCTGGACGGCCCCCTACCTCGCCACTGGAGACATTACATTGTTGTTCTGGTAAGAAAACAGCAATATGATGTAGTGACGCCTATTAGACCTTTCAGGTCGGTGCTAGTCACTTCAGTTAGGCCCTCAATTACACGTGGATGTAAAACTTTAACTATATCTTAAACAGACATAATAGTAAAATCTTCAAATAAAGATTTAGGTGACAATCAAGTAAAAAAAAATAAGAAGTCAACCGTATCCAAATAAAGTAAATGAGGACCTCGATGATCGGCAGGGACAATGACTCATGGGCCTGTTGTTCGCAAGAAGCTTGACTAGTTAACATTGTTTGATGACGTTAGTTTGTTTCTTGACCTTTTACAATCAATTTACAAGACAAAAGTAAACTACAGCACTGTATAATGGATAGTAAAAAAACACACACACACATTTGATGGAGCTGTATGTGTCAACAATAAAAGAAGTTATCCAGCTAAGCCAGCTCAACGTGGGCAGAACTTTGTGGTGTTGTGGTTAATCAGCTGCCAAAGAGGCTGTAGTCCTTTTATAAGTAACAACAGCTGGATAGGTTATAGCCAATATTTACCCACTGAAGTGTTCACTAAGCTGGGTAATTAATAAATCAATATAATATACAGCACTTAAATCTTGGAATTAAGCACTTAATTACTTTCTTAACACTGTTAATTTGAGAATTTATGGTTGTATATTGTGAATTTCATTATTCAAAGCCTCACCTCTTAAAGATATTCTTCTGTCTGTACTGTGTCTTGCATGTAGATCTTGCTGCATCACTAATTGCTTTTTGGAAATAATATTAAAAAGCCGAGGTTGAAGCACCTAATGAGATGCAGGCACTGAATATTAGTTTATATTAAAATGGAATTGGTCATGGAATGATGAGTGTATTGTCGCCTAAGTTATAACTATTTTTTATCTAACTTTTTTTAATTGATCCAGTTTTCTCCCACATCTGGAAAAATGTAAAAATAACTAAGTTAATAACTAATAAACATCACAATAAAATAATATTCAGATCTGTAGCTATTATTTTCTCTCTTTGTAAATGAATCAAGAGTGTATAAGCCTTTTATGATTTTTTTTTTTTTTTGGTTTTTATACACACAAAATAATTTTGGCTTTATGCTGATACCATATTTACTTCCTCCCCTGGTAGTTTGACAAATAGTATTGGACTTAAACAGTGGTATCAGTATCGCTCTAATGCCACAGCTTTTACTGTCCCAGTCAGTTCAGCTGTTGTGAACAATAAACTAATACAATCAGACTGGCTTATTGGCTGAAGTGGCCCTCTGAGTGAAGTGATACGACTACACCTCTGCCTCTGCTTCTACGTTTCCAACAGAGCCTTCCACAGTGCCATAGCTGGATGGACACAGCTGCAGCTAATAAAATTAAATGAGTGAAGTTTAAGTGTCCCACTTACACTGACAATAATGATTTTCGTCGGTGCTTGATGCTTCCAATCAAACCTCTTGTATATTTTATGAGCTGCAGCTGTGAAAAGGGTCACTTGACAAACAGTTGCACCTACTGTTGCAGCTACCTCTGTTAAACACTTTGTTTCTTCTTCATTTTTAAGCATTTTTACACTTTAAACTACGGAGGTTTATTCAGATGTTTGATTTTTCGCATTATTGTGCTCCACCTCGGAATCATGTCCCAGGTTGCTATGCCATCACTATTTTCAGTGTCCATTATCAATGGTTGGAGTCAAGTTCATTGAGTACTGACTTAATACTTACTGAACAGTAGATTGATCCCAGACATTCCTCGATGTATAAAAAGATCTACAAGTTATGTTATAAAGACATAGAGAATATATATATATTCTGAAATGTTTCCAGCGAGGCGTGTCTTTCTTGTCAAATGTGCTCATAGATCTAATTTTCTTCCGAAACAGTCAGACCAATCAAGGGACCAATATGTATGCATGAAAATGTTTCTGTAGATATCCCACTCCATAGTTGTATGTACATTTAGGGACACTGCAGTAGCTGAAGTTAACTATTTCACTAAAATGCTGATTTTGAAAGCAGTAGAAAAATCAGGAAATTAGATAGTTTTAGTTTGAAGGAGCCTGAAAAAAATAATGAAAAATTAAATAGAACAGGGACAGATGCAGAATGGATTTGGCAGGTCATTCTCCTCTTGAGGGTTATTTAGCTGCTGTATCATAGCGAGACACGAACAGGTCTGCCAAAGACCTATCCTCTCATAAACTTTTTATGACTCTCATCGCTCATATACTGTATAAATATTAGCTATCCTTTAGCGTCAGAAATGGCATTCGCCAGACAAAAGAATGATGTAGAGAATTTTTGGTTGTGTTGCTTTGACCTCTGAGCCCTTGTTTGTATGTGTTCGGACAGTTCTTATACATTATGTAATGGTCATATACAGACTAATAATTGAGCTTTCTTTTTAATGGATTTGGTGCCATGTTTGTTTACCTCACGTTAACTCATCTTGATGTTTCGCAGGCTGCAGCTCGACACCACTGCTCATACCTGGTACAGCAGCACAGCGCAGGCTTCCTGGAGGCTGGAGGGGAGGAGAGCTGGCTGAGCGGCCTCAGGCATGCTCCCATCAAACTCCGCAGCCTGCAGACACTTAACAAGCTGCTGGCACACAGACCCTGGCTCATCACACAGCAGCACATCCAGGTCAGACACAGCACCCACTCACACCATGTCTCTCACTATGCACCTCTCCCTCTCTTTTGCTCATAATCTGTCATCGTATAATAATGATATATGATTTGATATACTGGATTCATGTCTTAGCTGTCATAACTGAAAGCACTCTGAACAACAGAACACTTGGCACATCTGTTTTAAGGGAGAGGCGGTAGGAGAAAAGGTGCATGAATGGGAATGGATACACACAAAAGTTGCAAAACAAACTATCTTACTTGCAGTGATATGTTTAGTTGTAATGTTTTGGTGCTCACGAGGCAAAAACAAATAAATGAGTAAATCTGAAATTAATGCCTCATTGACTCACTTACTGCTTCCTATGTAATAGACACCCAAGAGTTAAATCTCTAGCATCTCATAAACTTCTGAATCATCACTTTGTGTCATAAGGTGTAGTTCTCCTCTGTAAAACGTGATGCTGTGCCCCGTGGTACTGTATTTTTAGAGGAAAGATGTAAATATTTAGTATATTTAGTATCTTTTTTTAGAACTGTGGAGAGCACTATATATTAGATGGATTTACATATTCAAAATTTAGTCATTTGAGTAAGTGAGTACACAGCTCTTCTGAAGTAAATACCAAGTGATTTTGGACACTATTAGCTTTACTATTAGAAACTAGCCTAACTGTTGTCTTACACAGAAAAGTTATCACATGTACTCAGATTTCAAGTGGCGTTAAAATGAAACTTAATTTTGTATTTGAAATACTGTATATATTCACTCCTATTTAATATCATAGCAAGCAAATTGTTTACCTTCACAATGCAGGAAGGTTTTGTGACTTTGTTTTGTGATATTGCATTGAGCTATGTCTTGAGATGTTCTTTTCATTTTATCCTCCCTTCCACACATTGGTTGTAAATTAACAACAGTAAAAGATGACAACGTGGTAGCAGCTTTGTGAGGCTGTATGTAGACACAGCTAAATGCTAATGTCAGCATGCTAACATGGTCACAATGACAATAGTGCTGTTTAATGGGTATAATGTTTAGCACGTTCACTGTCTTATTTTAGTGTGTTCACATGCTAACAGTTGCTATTTGGCATAAAGCAGCTGAGACAGATAGGAATATCATTTGTATTTCAGGTATTTGGTCATAAACTGAAGTATTTGACAAATTGCTGTTTTGACCAGATGACACTTGATAAAATCTTAAGGATCACTAAAATGTTTGCAAATTGTTCCTGAGGGAAACAGTAATATCTGAAAAAAAAAAAAAAATCCCACAGTAGTTGTTGTTGTATTGTTGTTAAGATGTTTTAGTCAGGACTGGAGTGATGTCCACCAACCCACACCTGCCCCTCTGCCCTGCAGGAGCTGGTGTGTCCCGGCGCAGAGCCTCGCTGGTCATTGGCTGAACTCATACATGCTGTGGTCCTGATGGCACATGCTCACTCCCTCTCCTCTTTTGTGTGGGGCTGCGGGTTAAACCCTGAACCCGACCACATCGGAGGTTATACCTTCCATCCTCCATCACCAAGCCACCTCCCTCGCAGCCCTCACAGCCCCCACAGCCCCGCAAATGAAGACGGTAGGCAAGAGGTGAGTCTGACAGTCATTTTTTTTACCACAGGTTGTACAAGTGTAAACATGTCAACAAGAATAAGGAAATGAAGGAAATTTGTCCGATCCAGCCTTGTTTAACTTGACAAACTGGTTAAGTAACAATAGAAAACAACGCAAACATCACATTGTTGATTTAGAGCTACAAACAAAGTAATAGGTAAACTTCCTAAGCTTTTCTCTCTTTTTATCTCCTTGCCAGTTGGTTGGTGGAGCGATGGAGGTGGAGGTGTTGATGAAGAGGATGGTGGAGCTGCAGCAGCAGCAGGAGGAGGAGTGCACACAGGAGGAAATGGTTACTCGCTTTGAGAGGGAGAGGAGCGAGAGCATACCAACAGGTTCAAACATACTCATTTATGTTATGCATCTCTCTTTCATTCACTCAGTTGGCATTTGTTCACACACTGCTTCCTCTTTGTTGTGTTTATTTTCAGCTGTGGTGCGGGGAGCACCGCCTGACCTGGTGCTCCGTCTGGTGGAGGATCCAGAGTTCAGATATGAGGACTTTGCCCCCAGAGGAGAGCAGTCACCACCCACCATGAGAGCCCAGGTAGTTTG
Organism: Acanthurus leucopareius; assembly: GCA_029814765.1. Classification (NCBI taxonomy): domain Eukaryota; kingdom Metazoa; phylum Chordata; class Actinopteri; order Acanthuriformes; family Acanthuridae; genus Acanthurus; species Acanthurus leucopareius. Next base: position 2,539,988 of record JAQMCX010000019.1, on the reverse strand, counting down.
GAGCATTTCTGTGTTCAAGTTCACGTTGACTATATTTTGCAGATAGACAAAGACGCACGTGCTCATTTATTTCCTCATATTTTTTTACAATGCACAGCACGTGTTTATTGTTTATTGTAACTTTATTGATGTTGATGTGTAATGTGTGCAGGACTATTCATGGGAAGACCATGGCTTCTCTCTTGTCAACAGACTACTGCCAGACATGGGCCAGCTCCTGGATGAAAAATTCCAGGTAACCTTACTGTGTACCTAGTTAAAATACACACTTTGAACAACAATTAAGTGTTTGAAAACCTTAAGAGACTAATGAGTGGATGACATTACAAGTCTGTCTACTTCATGGGTTTTTAGTGGGTGATACACAATGTTAACCAGCAGTAGTATCTGGTGAAAATAATATAGACATGCATGCTTGTTTATGCCCACAGTATTTTCTTTGAACTCAGTGTTAGTCTGAGAAGGAAATGCAGACTTCATGAGAACTGCTCACACAGCTGTGATGTGTGATGTGCACCCTGTAATAGGAGCCATGGCTTTGTGCCAAGGTGTCACAAGAAAAGAAAAGTGTAAAGGACTTATGAAAGATACACACATGTCTGCACTCTACACAGACTAACAAAAAGCGGCACTCTGTGCTGCCTAATAAATATGACCAATTTTAGTAAAATGTGGGGAAAAACATTGAAAAAGTTCAAATGGGGTCCCAGCAACCTGATGATGAGATTACTTCTTGACACCTTGTTTTCTTGACAGTAATTTATTTCAGAACAGATGGATTGAACTATAATGAGATGAAACTGTGTTTTTGCAGGTTGTGAGCAACCTGACCTACCACAGGATGGCCATGCATGAAGGTGTGGATACTCACACACTGAGGAAAGCTCTGTGGAACTACATCCACTGTCTGTACGGGATACGGTCAGTCTCACATACCCTCAGAAATCATGTCATCGAATGAGTTTGAAGTAAGGTTTTTAACACAGCTATGTCACTAACTTTCTTTTATAATTGCACCTGTGCAGCTACGATGATTATGACTACGGCAGTGTGAATGTGCTGTTGGAGCGCTCTCTGAAGCTGTTTGTTAAAACCATGGCCTGCCACCCTGAGCAGACCACAGCACGTATTTACCATGCCTTCTGGAGACTCTTTAGACACTCTGAAAAGGTACGAGTTCAAACCCCACCTGACCCAGCCCCTTCAGCAACCATTTGACATTTTAACATGTCATCTCTCTATGGCACTCTCTCAACAAAGAATGAATTCTTTGACATTTAAGCTTGTTGTCTTGCTTTCCTCTCAGAAATATCTTTAGATAAAGCAGCATTAAAGACAGGACTTGGAAAGTGTGCCACCTGAAAGTAACATGTTTTTTTTGTTTTATTATTTTTTTATTTGCAGATTCATGCAAACCTGATAGTGATGGAAGCCCGGCTTCAAGCAGCTCTTCTTTATACCTTACGAGCCATCACACATTACATGAGATGATGCACTCAACTTACACATTTTTGCAGATGCTGAGCCAGCTGTGACATACCACAGCCAACGCATAAGACAACACACACAGGCAATCTTGCACAACACACACACTACAGCAAATGTTTGTATATGCATATCCTGTTTCAGTGTTAATGTTCTGACGCTGCTTTGTGACTGGGATGTATGATATTTAAAATTTGTTACTTAGTTTGCACTGAAATTGATCAGGTTTGTTTCCCCACTTGAGCCTCAAGTTTTGTTCTGAATATCTTGCACATATTTCTGTCCCACAAATACAAACACACACGTTCACATATCTTTATATGGCAATAATGCATATCCAACTAAGTCATCATGATCCAAGTGTTTCAGTTGCATAATTTTTGCTGTTTATTCGACATGTCTGTCACCCACAGACAACCGCTGTTTACCACAGCATGACTACTACTCATGAGTCAGTCTTCTGTGTCTGCAGCACACAGAGGCTGACATCAAAAAGACAAAATTACTTGTATTTTTATATACAATAAAATGTTACTTTATTATCAAAATCAGAACAGTCTGAATGAATTCTGTCTCATATGCTGTGTTTAAGGCACTGCTTTTTACTCAACAAGAAAATACTGATTTGGGGTTTACTTTTGTGTGATTGAATCGTGATTTTAATATTATAAAGTCTTATTTGTTAATAATCCTAGAAACACAGACAGCTCGATACAAACCCAGACTTCTTTGCCTTTGCAGCAGTTGCATTGATACGCCTCTAGATGGAGACAAAGACCTGAAGAAATGTAAAATGCCACCACGGTTCTCTTTACGAAGTCAACTCACTCTTCAAGGTGAATTGTAACAGCGTGACTTTACATGTGTTCTCTTTCTTTAGTCGGGCTTAAACCTGAGAGTGAATGATCAGGTGATGATCCACTGATGTTAATCTATGATGTAATACGTTCTCAATGTCATAACGGCACAAACAAGTGGCATCAGTTCGTCATCGTTTTTTTTCGTTTCTGCACAGCATTTGAATGCGGATATCACACATTTCATTCAGTCTTCCTGCAGTTCACACCAGAAAGTAAATGTGTCGCAACTTGCTCTTGCTCCTCGGTTTAATATGAGGAAACTTCTCTGGTTGGATGTGTAAAGTCACCGTAATGTTTCCTTGAACTGGTAAGACATTATTTCTCGGGGATACGTTCTACATAAATACAGACTAAACATGGTTTGGATTTTCCGCATTTGTGAAAAATAGACATTAATAACTTTAAAAATCACATTTTTTTTAATCGCGATAGGTCCTTTTTACAGCTGTCCACTGCACGCGCACGGTCCTCTAGGGTGGAACTTCTTTCGCGCGTGAGGTCCGCCTTGGTCAAGGCGCGCGCTCACTTCTCACTTGCGCTGCATAGTGGCGCGCAGCTTTTCTTGTTACGTCCCGCAAGTCACCGGACACCGCTGACACCTCGGCTCCAGAGCGCCAGTGTTCGCCGGGATATCGACATATTTTGTGGCAGGTATGTCTCCTCAATTTATCCTGTAATGTCTGACCATGAAATGAACCGTTATAGTAAAATAATTTAAGAACGAGTGGTTTGATTTTTTGAAGAACAACATGTTTAAGTATTTTAATATGGAGAGGTACTTTTCTCTGCTCATTTCTTATTGATTTTTTTTTTTTTACTTTAAAGTGTTTCACCACCTTGCTCTGTATGTGAGGAGGAAGTCGCCTATAGTTGACATCTCCGTAGAAGACACTGAGAAGAACTTTAAATTAAACCGAGGCAGGTAAACAAACCTAGATACTTTTTTTGTTCAGGCGGCCCCCCGGCACAGGGCTTCTTTTTAACCTTTTTAAATTAAGATAAAAATAACCACAAGTTTGTTGACCATTTTCAGTGTCTCTGGATATTGGGTAACTTTGGAGTGCCTACTGTTAGATAAAAGGAAGTTTAGTTGTCAGAAGAAGTTAATAAAGTGCAGTCACCAGTAATACCACTCTTTATGCTGGAGGGACACCACACAAGATAATATTTAGAAATCAAACCGCAAACATTGCAGTGTTGAAGAAGTGGAATTTACCAGAAGTTTTTTTTTTTTTTTCAAAATAAGATATTTAAATTAGGTTCTCTTCTTGTCAAAGACATATTAATTATAGGCAGGGATAATCACTTATCAGGATGCGCTTCATTAATTTTCATGGTTAAATCAAAAGGTTTTCAGAGTCAACAATAGCTTGGTACTCTCTTTACTGCACATTTGTTGAAATTTCACTGACTTTCAGAAGTCATGGAGACTCAAGGCCTTTCGTCAGTCAGAGTGTATAATTTACTCAAGTGGCAGCATATTCCTTTAAAAGTGACTGTGATTTATTTGGCATCGGGCCTTCAGGAAACCACCTTGAGGAAAAAGCAGGGCTGGATGTTTCCTCAGCATGTTTCTCTACCTGAGGTGTTTCTGTGGTTTCAGTGTGGTCAGATTGCCAGAAGTGTTTATCCCTTCATCATGAAGGCCTGCACTGAGGTGGCATGATCACACCTCAACCTTCCTCTAAAATAATCAACATCCATTTTTGTTTCACTTCTGATTTACAGGTAGGGGGGCTTGTGCGTCTGTGTGAAGGAGGTATCGTGGAATTTTGAGGGTGGGATAGGGGGGAAAAAATGCGATTAGTCTATCCAAGGCCGGACTTCATCACTTCCTGTTTCTTTACGAGGTCAGTTCCTGTCTTTAGCCTCAGGGCTAGGCAGGAAGGAAGGGGGCGTGGATGGGTTTTTTACATGGGGGTTGTGTGTGTGTGTGTGCTTGTGTGTGTGTGTGTGTGTGGGGGGGGGGGTGTTAGAAAATGGACGTTAAGGTCGTCACACAGCATTCCCACCATGCAGCTGAGGACTGTGACAGTAAGGTGCTCGTCCAGGATGAGCCTCACAGTGTGATGTTTCACGCGCCCCCCCCCTCCCCGGATTTCCCTGGATGGAAGGTGTCAGGTGAATCTGTCATTTCGATCAGGGGCTTGTTGTGTGATTGTTGGAGGACTCATCTATTATCTCCCAAAGGGACGGAGCCCCTGACCCCCTCATGCTGAAACAACAGGGTTAGACATGTAAATGGTCATATGTGCCCTCCAACAGGCCACCTCAGTCCTCTGTATCTGGAGGATATGATGACTTCATGTGGAAACAGGACGTCCCGATGACCGGGACACCTTACTTTTCCATTGCCCCCCCTCCCCCCAAACACCAGGGTTTCTCTCCTGTTCCTGCCTAAGTGTGTGTGTGTGCGCATGGACTCCATGAGTGTGAGGGTTTAGTGACAGCCTGCTTCCCATTGTCCTATCATTCCTGCTCCACTCACACTCTGCATCCTGTGGGGCTTCCTGCTAATGAAAGAGAGAGAAAGAGAGAGAGAGAGAGAGAGAGTCAGAAAAAAAAGGTAAGAAAAAGATGGAGAAAATAGAGAAGAGAAGGACTGAAGAAAGTTTAAGCTGAGCACTGAACTGTTGTAAAAGTACACATGGTCAACAGAGCTGAACAATCGTGTGTGTGTGTCTGTGTTATGTGTGTGTATTGACCCGTGTTCCTGCAGTGAATTCCCCGCTGGGAGCAGCTTATCGGCAGTCCTCTGTGCAGGAAAGGGTGTGTCATTTGGATTTGGATGTTTGTGAGTGTGACGATGGAGGGTGATGTTATTGTGATTTTATAAGAGCGCACTGAAGGCGTGCAAATGTTTTGTGGGTCAAAATGTATTCGCTTCCTCATATTGTTATAGAGCCCACGGATACACTGCAATTTACTGTTCTTCTGTGGCTCAAAGTAACTATTTTCTCTTATTTCGGGACCTAAATACACCACTAAGTTGCTTATACTATCTCTTTATTTTACCCCACAACATTTGATAAGGAGATATTGTGCATTCATTTTTATATATTCATGCCACAAGTATAGATAAAGTATTAGTTACTTTTTCTAATCAAGATTTTACATACAAAACTATGCACAATGTATGAGACCTGGAATATTGTTACAGATCAAAGCTCCGCCTTGACAAACAACAGAATTAAAGTAAAAGGGCCATTTGGCTCATGAGTACTTTTGTTTGTGGTACTAGAGTACACTTTTCTGATAATACGTCTGCACTTTTACTTACATAAAGTTTGAAGGCAGGATGTTTGTAATGAAATGTCGTACTGCAACTTTTTTTTTTTTTATCACTGCTGTTTTTTGATAGGTTTTTTAAAAATGCTGCCATGCAGATATTTGTGATAATATTCAAGATATCCGTCTCCAAGATCTACACCTCCGACACGACACAAAGGAGGTGAAGTAAAATTTATTTATGTGGCGCTCGCAGGACTGAGAGGTAATGTTGACAATTTAGCAGTGACAACTCCTTCACAGACGGTTTTCATGTTACTCTGAAAAAAACCCATCGATCTGATGAAGACAGTGTTTTCTCAGAAACGTCTTCTTATTAAAGAGTATTTTCAGTGAAGTCAGTGAATCACAAACTTCACCTCCACCACACCAGAGGGGAGGCAAAAGTTTCAAAACAAGGGCAAAAAAAAGCATCTTTCATGTTTTAATACCACCAGGAGTAGGTAAGATTTTTTATATTTTTATGTATAAAATTTGGTCAGGAACATAAATGCTGATGCTTAGTGTCTTGTGATATGAAGGATAAGCCTGAGCTGTAAAACTGTGTCTTGTAACAGATAGACTTATCGCAAACCACTACCACACTCCTCCCCACCAGAGGAAGCTGCCTCTGTTTCACTAAGTATTTCTAATTATTTCTCCTCTGTGTTTGACAGCTGCTATTAAAATCTGCTGTGTGACTGTCAGCAAGCAGCCAGTAAAGTGAAGTTTAGTTTTTCTGCATCTAACAGAGGGGAAGCTGGTGTATCTGTGGAATGAGTGTGGTTCAAAAGTATTTGTTTTTGGGGGTGAGCTGTGGGGAGAGGGAAGCTTTGATGACAGATGCATCATGGAGAAATAATGGCTGTGACATTTTGTTGTTGCACCACATGCGAGTTTTGACATTGGTGGCAGGCTAAGTTATATTTTAAACGAGGTGAAACACAGAGTGTGTACATGACCGAAGATCCTTTTAAACGCAACATTTCGGTCTCGTCACATCAGATTACTTTATCTATACAAGGAAATTACTCTTGTGCATTACTGAGACACTTGTATGGTTCAAACTAACAGTAAGTCTTCCCACAGCTAACTTGAACATCGTGTGTGTCTGTCACACACTGCAACTCATTTTCTCTACTTGGTTTCAAAAAGACAAAGAGGAACTCAAACTGTTCTGTGCAGACTTTTGTCACACACCTAAAGAGCAGCGACAAATACGATGTGTGCCAATTTTTGAATGTTCAACCCCCATCACGACCACACACGCAAACACACCCACACACTTCACTTGAATACCTTTAATGTCTGTGGCTTATTTAAAGAGAGAGGGTAATCAAAAAGCCCAGACAAAGGTGAGGAAGTACACACAAACATGTTGCTTTGAGTTTAATTCTGCACTGCGGCAGCTTAAATACCTTTATGTTGCTTTAAATTTGCGTATTTTAAATCGCTCCATGAGGCCGTTGTCCGTTTGGCCGTGGAAATGTGCTGTACGTTCGACTTTTGGTTTTTTGTTCTTGTTGTGGTTGTTTACTTCATGCATTAACATCTCAGGTCAGCTACTAAGTTATCAGGTGGTATTTATGAACTTTCACAGCTTCTGTGTGCAGAAAGGAAAACGGATGAGAGCGAGAAAATTTGGTCAACAGGAACCCAACAGAGAACAATGAGTGTGTCGCCATCCTGAAGCAGCCCTCTGGGTGTGTTTGTGTAAATCTGTCAATCTTTGAAAAGCAGAAAAAGAAGAGAGAAGAGATAAAGATGAAAGATGAGAGTCACTTCTGCTTTCTAAAGTTTATCAGAAAAGATAGATGGTGGCATTTTCGGTCAGTGGAAGGTTATTGTCGGAGGGTGTTGGCATGTAGTAGAAAAAAAAACAGCCACAGAGAGAAAGATGTGTGTGTGTTGGTGGCGTTTTTGGACCTGCAGCTGCTTGATGTATGTATGTGAGTGTTAATGTGTGTGTGTGTGTGTGTGTGTGTGTGTGTGTGTGTGGATGGACTCTGTCCTTAGTTTTCAGGAAAAGAGGGGAGCCATCAGAGGGCAGGACAGGAAACTCTAACAGGGCTCTCTTCCTGTAGCTCTCCTGATGGCTGGCCTGATAGTGAATGAGTTAAATTTTTGCATATTTTCTCAGACTCAGTCTCAGACTCATGTGGATGTAGCCTGTAATAGTTTTCGTTTCTGTTGAACAGGAATTTTTGGGAATCTGTGGTGTGGTTGGGACAAACTTGAGCAGCCATGCTGCTTACTGGGAGCTCCAGTGTTTTTTCATAATGAAAGTGAACTACTCTCGTTGTTTTTCATCGCTCCCCGCTGTAACCTGTATTGTTCTAGCTGAGTGTGACTTCCCTCACATTCTTCAGTAGGTGGGGAGATGGCGGTCTGAAGTTGAAAGGTTGCCAGTTTGAATCTTTAGGTCACTTTACACTCAGTTGCCAGTTCATTAGGTACACCTACAGCAGATTTAGATTGATTCAACTTTATGGTTGTTTAGAGGCTGTGGATCTTGTTTCCTTTGAACTGTATTGCATCATAATGAAAGATATTTCTAATATTATGTCCACCTTAGTTATAATTACAATTACAATTACAATTGGAGTAGGCTTAACAATAGTAAATTACAGTCTCCATGCAAGATAATCAAGGGCTGCATTTGAGGATTATTTTCTTGTCAATGAATCTGCCATTTCTTGAATAACCTATGGTTCAAAAGTATATAAAAAAATATCACAGAAACAGACAAAATTTTCTGGTTCTGTCCAATCAGTAGCACAAAACCTGAATATTTTTATTTTCCATCATATAAGACAATGAAATTCACCCAAAACTCATCATTTAGAAGCTGGAATGCGATCATTTAGGATCTATGATTAATTGCAGGGCTTTTGCAGCAGACTGCATCATCTTAGAGGAATAGTATGGATTTTAGTTATTGGAGATTAGTGATCCTTAGAGCTGTTGGTGGATGGGGGGGGGGGGGGGGGGGGGGGGGGGGGGGGGGGGGGGGGGGGGGGGGGGGG
>JAQMCX010000019.1:2476807-2531340 GCA_029814765.1 Acanthurus leucopareius | reverse complement strand
CCTTTGAGCTGTTGGTGGATTCCCCCCCCCCCCCCCCCCCCCCCCACTGGACAGATCCAGGCTAACCCTCCCCTGATTTCCCCAGAATTGTTTTTGCTAAGCTAAGCTAACTGGCTACTTGCTTTAGCTTCGAATTCAACCATTCAGACGTTACAGTGGTATCAACTATATCATCAAACTGTTCACAAGAAAACAAAGAAGATAATAAGGAATCAGTTGTACGTAAATGACTGCATACAGGCGTTTTTGCACCCGGTCTTCCCTGTGTGTTATTTCCTCTTGACTTTGGAACAGGCTTTCGCATTGTCAACACAAGTTCGACTCAAACAATGCAGTTCACTTAAAACTGGAAGTCAGGACTGAGTGCATGCATGTTCACAGTGATGGTCACTTTGTGTCAGTTATCACTCTTTGACATATATTTCCCCACAAATGAAACACACACACACACACACACACACACACACACACACACACACACACACTCACACACTCACACACACCCTCACACACACAGCTGTTCACCAAAGAGTGTGACTGAGTGTCCTCTCTCGAAATTGCAAAGCAAAAAGGGAAGTGGCTAACCTCACATCTCTCTCTCTCTGTCTCTCCTCATCTCGCACTGTCTCATTTTTTTTTTAACTTCTCTGTCTCCTCGCGTCTCCCTTCACGCATCTCTTTATTCACGCTTTACCGCCCTTGAGCCTTTCTCTCACACTCTCTATCACCTTTTTTGTCTCCGGTTCTCTGCCACTTATCCTGTTCTGTCCTGCTCTCTCATTCCACCCCTTGTCACTCACCTCCTCCCCTCTTTTTTTCTTTCCCCAGTGGCGATGGTGGTTAACAGATGATCTGACAGAGGAAGACATCAGGTGAGAACAAAGTTAACTTCTCCTTCCCGCCTTGACTCCAGCCCTCTTTCTGCTCTCTCTCCTCCTCTTCCCGCTTGAGGGAAGTCAATTTTTTTTTTTTTAGTTCAAAGATTGTTACTTCTCTCTTTACAGTTCAACTGTTCACACTCTGGTGCTTTGTTTCACCTGGGTGACCCTCTGTGTGTTGTTGATGCACGTTGCTTTCACTTTCTAGCAGCATGTGTTTGAGGTCTAAGGTTTGCGTGAACAGGAATTTGGGGAAAATTAAGAAGAGTAAAGGCAAAATCGACTTGTTTTTTTAAGTTTGACAGTGTGATAATCCTACAGATTCTTTTACTTCAATTTCATGGATAAGCTGTGATACGTTAATTAATTTAATTGTGGGTAATTACTGTATTTAAAGTGACAGTTCGCTGATAATTCACACAGAGTTCAGTTTGCAAGAGGAAATACTCTGTCTGTATAAATTTCATTAAAATGTCCTCTTTGACTGAAGACTTCCAAAATTAAAAAAAAAACCCCCAACCCAGATGACGTTGTGGTGATGTGATCACGTAAAACAATGACATTGTCAATGGTACTGTGCTCGTATCAGGATAAGTTTTAGTGATTAACTGCATATAGCTTTTATATCGCTAATATAGCATCAAGAAGCAAGAAAGAGAAGTAAATTGCACATTTGCATGGTGAAAAAAGTTGTGGCATGTTTCATCATCTCTACTTGCTTTCACAGACGCCGTCTCTGTGCTGGTTATTATGGGGTGTGCCTGTTGCAAGCAGAAGAAGTCCGCTAAAGAAGCAGCAGTAACATCAGCAGCAACAGGCCTGTCTCTTAGCAACGCAGATGGAGGTTTGTCCGATGCTTTGACTCAGGGCCGTTATTGTCCCGACCCCACTGTGACCATCCCAGACTTCAACATAGGCCCCAGCACCATCTTCTCCAACACCAACCCACACCAGCGGTCTGGAGGCATATCAGGTGGGACTGTGTGTGTTTGTGTGTGTAAGCCCCAAGTTGAATGGGCTTACAATATAAAATCATGACAGTTTGCCATTACTCAATAATGAAGTGAACTTGGCACCTCCTCAGTGACATTTGTTTCTACATAAAAAATTAGGTTTTTCATTTACATCTTTGTTTGTACTATGTGACAATCATTTTCAAATCAGGAATTCTATTTTTTAAATGCTCACGATAGCATTCTGTGATCATGTTTCACCACCAGACATCATTTAAAATGATTAAATTAACATGGAGGGAAGAAAAAGCTATGTTATTTGGTATGTATTATTTTCTATGTTGAGTCTCAAAAACATTTTTAGGAGTGGGTTCAAAGTCTGCCTTAAACAATGCTCATATGTCTTTATGCACTGTGAAGGAGTTATCGATCACTGTAGTTGTTTCTTCCTCCATACTGGCAATGAAGTGATCAATTTCAATGCAAAAGATGAGGGAAAAAAATCTATAGCTTTGTGCAGAATTTTGCTGCATTAAATTTCAACTGAAGCAGTCTCATATGGAAAAATGCAGTGGGTCTCTTTAAAAGTTACAGTCTGTTCAGGATAAAATTCACCTAGTGTTCTCTTACTGTAATGCAGTAAAGGAATAGTTAGCTTCATATCAGCTCTTACAACACATCTGGATGCCTTTTTTGATTAAAAAGGGACTATTTTGTTCCACACACCGAATTCATGCTAAGAAGGCTTTGGACATGAGAAATAACTACCCAAATGTACGATATATTTGGCCGTGTGAGTGTGAAACGCATGTGAAGCCACTTTTCAGATCATTAAGAACAGTAAAAATAACCATGGGTGATTGTTTGATTTCAGTGGTATGAACTATAACTGGAAACTGATAGCTTCTCTATCTATTGTCTGTGCATACGTGCGTGCTTGTGTTTGTGTGTGTGTGTGTGTGTGTGTGTGTGTGTGTGTGTGAACACGTAAACAGGTGGTGGAGTCACTCTCTTCGTGGCCCTCTATGACTACGACGCTCGCACTGAAGATGACCTTACTTTTCAGAAAGGAGAGAAATTTCAGATCATCAACAACACGTGAGCACCAGTGTCCGCCAACACAGCTGTTTTTTCAACAACATCTGTTTGTGGGATTTTGTTTGTATCACAACACATTGTCATACAAATGTGTGACAATATGCATCGGGAGCTGAATGTTAACTATATGTAATCAGTGTTAAATGTGTTAAATGAGATGAGTTATGACTCCCAAACGGTAATTAATTTTGTTTGCATACATTAAATGCCGCAGGCTGCAGTTAAATGTCACCCATTAACACTGTGAACTGCTGCGGCTCACATTCTTTAACAGTGTTCCTGTCCTTCTCTAGAAATCTAAAATAAGTTCAAATGATGAGGTTTAACTTTGGCTTTAGGGCCAACAAAGGTGTACCGAGATGCTCTTGCACCAATTTTGTCACACATTTGCTCTTTATCTTCTTCCTCATCAGGACGCTTTGCACTCTTCAGTTCGTTTAAATGTGTGCGGGGTGCATTTGAGACTATTTTAGCAGGACTTGTGAAACTTGGCGGTTCAGTTCTTACGTATTTTAGAGGAAGAAAGAAGTATTTTTTGTGGTCATTGTTTTCATTTCAGCATTGTTAAAAATACGATTCGCCCATATGACTTGTGTCATGCTAAAACATAAACTGACTTTTTGTAACATAGCTTATGTTTTGCATCTCAGGAAAAAATGACATTTTGTGTGTGTTTTTTCATAGAGAGGGCGACTGGTGGGAGGCTCGCTCTTTGGACACAGGCAAATCAGGTTACATCCCCTCCAACTACGTAGCTCCTGTCGACTCCATACAGGCCGAAGAGTGAGTGCACACACACACACACACACACACACACACTTATACACACAGTGGTGAAAGCTATGTTAGACGCCATGTAAGCACTGATAATGTTTGAAAGGTTTCTCAGTGATTGACATGTACTCTGAGGGCAGAGGTTGCATGATTTGTGCTGTTGCTGTGGTGACCCATGTGTTGTTGTCATGGTGACAGGTGGTATTTTGGGAAGATGGGGAGGAAGGATGCGGAGAGACAGCTTCTAGGCCATGGCAACCAGAGGGGAACTTTCCTCATACGAGAGAGCGAGACCACCAAGGGTGAATAGGCCACACTCACACCCACAAATAGTCACAACCACAAACACACACACCACAAACACAAATACACGTACACACTCTCATACTCTTTTTCCCTCACTCCATACTTCTTTGCCCTCCATCCCGCTCCTTTCCTCCTCTCTCTGACCCCTTTCCAGGTGCTTACTCTCTGTCTATTCGTGACTGGGACGACAACAAGGGAGAACATGTCAAGCATTACAAGATCCGCAAACTAGACAACGGTGGATACTACATCACCACGAGATCTCAGTTTGACACAGTGCAGCAGCTGGTTGAGCACTACACAGGTAACGCACATAGATACAAGCACACGGACACTGATCCATCCTCTTTTTTCTGCTTCTCTTTTAAGTGAAAAAGAATTTAGTTTTTGTCCTTTTCACATGGACTTCCTTGTCCAGTTATTGTCTGCCCAGATGCGACAAAGAGTTTAAGGCTAATTCTGTCTTTAGTTCAATCTGTAATTACACAACCGTTAGTGATAGACAGTGATAGACAGTCAGTACTTTTATTTTATATAAGTTCAGCTCGAAGGTACTTTGCTTTAGGATTGCTTATTTAATGCTTCTTCCTGCTCCACTTCTGGGGCACAGCTTCAGTTTCAAGTTACTTTACCTCACAAGCAGATTCAGGTTTTGTATGTAAGCTCTACAGTTTCATCAGATTGCAACCACAATGCATTGTAACAGAGCTACCCCATAATACAGTCAGCGGTTAAAATTAGTTCCTCTTGTACCAACTATAATATAAAAATTAGGCTTTTCATGTCAGTGCACCTGAAATAATGATCTGTCAGTTCAACAGTGAAAAACTGTTAGGGCGGGATTCAGCTAAATTAGTACTTTTACTTTTATGACAGAGTAAATAATTCTGACTCCGAAACTTTACTTGTTATGAAGCAGTTTTACATTGTGATTGACCTACTTTCACTTGAATAAACAATTTGAATATTTCTTGACACCCCCACTACTGACTTTTATAGACTTTTTAGACTTAGTATAGAATTACTGTAACAGGCAGGGTTCACACCCTCTGCTTCCTCTGCTCCCTCTGCTCCCTCTCAGTCTGAAACTGCCCCCTAGTGGCTTGTGTTGACATAATAAGTATTTTGAAGTTAGTGACTTCATATGAAAGCAACCTGAGTGCTTGGCCACTTATTTCACTGCCTTTTCTTTGTCAGTGTTTATTTGTTTTTCTTATTTGCTTAATTGTCCCAGTATTTTTTCATATTTGTTTGAAGCTGCTGCTCAGAATGTGTATTCATGTCTGCTTAGCTGAACTTTTTTTTGTGCCTTTGCACTTTTGGCTAACTTGACACTTGCATAAGTGCATAATCAACCTATCTTGTTTGTTCTTCATTTCTGTATTTTCTGCTTTATTTTCTTCTGTTCTCTTTCTCTTTTGTTTCCCTTTTTCCTCCCGCATGCTTGTATCTCCTCTCTCTCTCAGAGAGAGCAGCAGGACTGTGCTGCCGTTTGATTGGCAGCTGTAAACGGGGCATGCCTAAGCTGGCCGACTTGTCAGTGAAGACCAAGGATATGTGGGAGATTCCCCGTGAATCCCTCCAGCTGATTAAGAAACTGGGCAACGGCCAGTTTGGAGAAGTCTGGATGGGTAGGAATTGTGAACTGTGTTGCAGTGGTGGAAGGTATAGCTGGAGCACACCTGGATAAATAAAGTTTTAAAAGATGAACGAGGATAAATAAAGTTTTGGTCCTGTTCAGTTGACAAGAACATCAGTAAATACACTGTAAAGCCCTGTTTATCTGTCTGTGTTCTTAAGTGTCTGTCTACAAATATAAATGTAGATCAGATCACAGAAACATAGACAACACACAGTTTATAGACATAGTCTGCACTAGTTTTTAAATGTTTTGTGTCGAATAGAAACTGCAGAGGTGAAACAAATCCTAAATAAATTCCTGTATGTGAGAAGAATGACATAGAGGCAGCAGCTAATAAATAAAGATGTGGCTTTGTTTTACATCCAGGTGTGCTTACCTGCAGCCTTCCCCCCCTGTTTTTGCATGTGCATGTTACATCATCTCACCCCATCTCTTTGTCACCCCCCCACCCATCTTTCTCCCATCTTTCCACCCATCACCACATCCTTTACTCCCCCATTCTTCTTCGCCCACTTCAACTCCTCCCTTTTTCTTCATGTCCACCCTCCTTGTTGGGACCCACCTCCTCACCCAAATAGGATGCAACGATGGATTGTGTTATTACCTGACCATGCCCTGCCCCAATAGCACCCCGCTCACCATGGGGCTTGGGCGGGATGCCTGGGAGGTTTCCAGGGACACACTTTCAATGCACAAGAAACTGGGACAGGGCTGCTTCGGGGACGTTTGGATGGGTGAGAATGACACCGCCAAACTCTGACTCCCTCTAGAGGCTCAGAGAGGGAGCTGTCTGTCCAGAATTGTTCTCTGTCATGTCCGTTACTGTCCTTTAGCAAAAGATTGTTTGTTATGCTAAACGTCTGGCTGTGGCAGACACATTTAGTTAGACCATCAGTGTATGTAAGTATGTAAGTTTTTTTGTTTTTCACAGTATCGCTTGGTAATCCAACATGATGTACTTACAGTTACTGTACATGTTTGACCAATTCATATTGAAACTGTCACACAGTTTCAGTGGCTAAATCTGAGTGTGTTGGGTTTTCTGAGCCATGCAGACTTTTTCCCTGAAGCCAGCCAAGCTTTTGTGCCGGTTCGTGTAACTCAGGTGCAGCTGGTATTGATGTAAGACCAATAAACCTCACTCCTTCCCTCCTAACATCACCCTTCACATGTCATGCATGCTCTCCAAAATAACAATCATTTGCATGCAACAGAGATTTGACCGTGTGTGTGTTTGTTGCAGTGTGCATATTGTGTGTCTTGTTTTTTTCTGTTTTTGATGTTTATATCTATATGCAAGAGTGCCTGTACCCCTATATAAATAGCATGTACATACATATACAGCCATCGCATAGTCAGTATGTATGCCTACGCAGTATGCCTGTGTGTGTGTGTGTGTGTCCATGTACTATGTGTGCATTGACATCCTCTTGTCTGTATGCCAGGCATGTGGAATGGTACCACCAAGGTAGCGGTGAAGACTCTGAAGCCGGGGACCATGTCCCCCGAGGCCTTCCTGGAGGAGGCTCAGATCATGAAGAGACTGCGCCACGACAAGCTGGTGCAGCTCTATGCTGTTGTGTCTGAGGAGCCTATCTACATTATCACTGAGTTCATGAGCCAAGGTATTAGGCTGAGTAAACTGTCATGCCTGTGAAGAACTGTAAACACAATATGACTGAGTGTTGTTGGTAGGCAACCTTACACTGACTCTGAAAGAGAGCTCAAAATCATGTTCTTTTTACCTGAAATGAGATGCATAGTTAGTAAAACTTTTATTTCAAAGAGTGCGTACCACCACTGAGGTTGTATAATCTTCAAAGATCCAAACTATCAAATCCAAACCAATTCCAGGGATTCTTTTTCTTAAGCTGAGCATGACCTTTAACAAAAGTTGACATTAAGAAGTATTAATGCAAAATAAAACCTGAAATATTTAGAACTGAGCTTTTATTTACACACACCGTGATTCACAAAAGATGTTAGTTAACTACAGGAAGCATAAGGGGGCAATCATGATGATCCAACCTTGGTTTTTCAGGAAGTTTGTTGGACTTCCTAAAAGATGGGGAGGGGCAGAATCTGAAGCTGCCTCAACTGGTTGACATGGCAGCACAGGTGAGCTAAGCACAGACACATACCCTGACAGAAATAGAGGAATCACACACTTTGACCATCTATATGAGCTTTATGTCTCTTTGTTGAATGTAGATTGCAGCTGGAATGGCGTATATTGAGAGGATGAACTACATCCATCGTGACCTGCGAGCAGCTAACATCCTTGTCGGAGACAATCTGGTTTGCAAGATTGCTGACTTTGGTCTGGCTCGGCTCATTGAGGACAACGAATACACAGCCAGACAAGGTAACAACATGTGTATGAAAGAGAAGAGAAGAGAAAAACCACACATGCACAATGATTAAAAGTGTCTGCCTCGGCCTCCATGCCTATATTTTTATACATAACCTGCCCTAATTATATGAGTATGCATCTTCACTGTGTTGCCATGGTTTCAGGGGCGAAGTTCCCTATCAAGTGGACGGCTCCAGAAGCTGCACTGTATGGACGCTTTACCATCAAGTCAGATGTCTGGAGCTTTGGCATCTTACTAACTGAGCTCATCACCAAGGGACGGGTGCCATATCCAGGTACCGGATGATACCCTCTTTGTTCAGAATTTGTATATCTCCTGCAGTTACAGGTTGATCATCTTGGAAAGCAAAAGATCCTCCAAGTTTTCTATCAGATCAAGCTGTACTACAGCAGAGTGTAAGTTAATGGTCTGAATACTTCAATTTAAGTTCTTCAAAAGTGGACGGAAAGGAACTGGAGGCTCTTTCTCAAACACCTGCCACCCGGCTTTGCACAAACAGCACATGTGATGCTTTTCCCTGCCTAAAACATTCCAGGTTTAAATGAGACAACAATAAAACACAGTAATTTATCCATAACATGTTTTTATAAACTGGCACCAAGTAAAGATAATTATACAAACTGTGTGGACTAAAAATTCAACGCAGGAATTTACCTCTTTTTTCCAATTGAGCTTAAAATACAGGGACATGAAATGCAAGTTGTATCATTAGATTTTTTATTTTGTCAACTTTATGAAACAAGGTATTGAAGTCTCTTTACCAGTAGAGTTATGGCCAAGAATGTAGCACCACATAGGACATAAAAACAGAGGTTACAAAACATAAAATTCTAAACATAATATAATGATCAAAATCCAGTAATACTTACAACATAACAGGAATGTAAAACATGATTGCAATAGGTTCAAATTCTTAAGACTAAATATATAAATAGATAACCAAAATCCAAAAGAAAAATAACATTCATAGTCAGGATTATTGCCAGTTTGTGGCTGTTTTGTATTTCAGTACAGTAACATATAAACATGTTGCTGTGTACTTAAAAGCTTTGACTTCACGCACTTTTTTATACATTTTTCTTGATAACTCAAAGCCCTTTATAATGCAGCAAATAACAAATACAGCTGCATTCAAACGGAAATTTATCCTAGATGATTTAAAATGATTTTTTCCAGTAAATTAAGTACATACAAAGCTGCAGAAAGTCATTAATATGTCCTCTTTGCTTTGTACCATGATTCCCATCACTAATGTTTGGATGATTTCTGAGGATTTTTTTTTGTTCCTTTCTCTTTTTACTTTTCTCAATATCCAATATATTTTGGGTTTTTTTTATTGTTGGTTTTCATCCAACAACTCTCCCCTTCTCCTGCACCCTCATCCCTCCTCCCTCCTCCATCCCTTTAGGCATGAACAACCGTGAAGTGCTGGAGCAGGTGGAGAGGGGCTACCGGATGCCCTGTGCCCCAGGCTGCCCTACCTCGCTCCATGAACTGATGGTGCAGTGCTGGAGGCGGGAGGCCGATGAGAGGCACACTTTTGAGTACCTGCAGTCCTTCCTGGAGGATTACTTCACCGCCACAGAGCCGCAGTACCAGCCCGGAGAAAATCTGTGACCACACATGTGTAGGACAGATGTGGAGCAATAAATGGACAAAGAGAAAGACAGCATATAGACAAATGGACTGATATCAATTTATACATGCAGATACACTGATAGGCATGTCATAGTACGTGCACATGCTTTCGCTGTATTTGTTTCACACATACTGCATACACAGAGAGAACATACACATTGACATACATATCATTGCCTTGTTTAATTGTTTAAAGACAGTTTTCCTGCTTTCTGTCATTGATCGCTGCGAGCCGTTTGGGACAGATCAGTCAACCATGTTGAAGAGCAGAGTCGGAGCTCTGCTGGTCAGGCCTTGCAGTAATGTTACTTTTCTCAGTAACCATGACAACAAGGAACTGAAAGAAGATGTAGATGGTTGTGTTGAGGTGGGGGGAAGTCGAGTTGATACACGATCTGTTCAGCTGCCATATATGTTAAGGTCCTTAGATTTCTGTGTCTGAGAAGAGTGATTTCGTAGGCCGACGCTTTACCTGAGGTGAAGATGTCGATGGAGAAGTGAAAGGGGGTTTCAACAGGTTTCAGACGACAGTTGGAACACTGTCTTTGAAAAAAATGTCTAAATGAACCTTGTGAACCTGTGTGGTAACTGAGTAGATTTTGTACGCAGACACTCCTATGTGAGATTCCTCCGCTTGCAATATTCTTACAAACATAGAAAAAGACTGCAGAGCTGATCCATGTCTATCACCTGAAAGGCAGGAACTGATTTCAAACATGAACCAATATGTGCCTTCAAGTGCTTGGGGGTTTTGTTTGTTTATTAGTTTGTTTGTTTTTTTGTTTAATTTTAAGTACTTTTAATACTGTGTTAACAAAGTCTGAGAGATGGTGAGGAATGCTATTTGTGTATCTGTTGATTTGTATGACAATTTTGTATGAGCTGTCTCTTTTATTGTCTTAATTTAACTTAGATTCTATATCTGTTGCATCACAAAGACTTCTATAGGCATATCTAGTTAGCATGTATACAGTTTTCATTGGGAGGGCAGGGTGAGATGCTAAACACATAAACGGTAAAGACTGATATGTTTTTTTTAAAAGTTTAACCTTTATGTTGAGATTTCCCTGTCATGTTATTGTAATAAAGATCAAATTTTTTTTCTGGATTAAAATGTGTCTTATTGTATATTCGGCCCCTTTTGGTGTTTCCTCACAGGTATATATGGGATGTATGGTAATTTCCTTTGTTTAAATATTGTTTTAACAGTTTTCCTAAAGGTAAAATTCAAGGGCTGAGGGAATACTTGGTGTTATATTTTGTTTTTTAATCGAAAAGTCAAATTTCTGAATTCTACAGCAATTAACATTTCCAGTCACACCAAATATTTGATAAATAAAGTTAAATTAGTTTATTAAAATTAAGATAAATAAAATGTTGCTTTATAGCACTCTAGAAGTTTTACCCGCCAGACTTTTTGTTAATCTGCAAAATATCACATAATGTTTGCGATATGGGCATTTCTGGCACTGGCAACTTTTATCAGTCCCCCGAAATTCCTCCCACTCCCACGCTCGTCTGAGTCTCTCGCTCCCTGCTGCTTTCTTCATTCACACTCGCTCTCTTCCAGCCTTCAGTAAACTACTGTTCCCATAGTTCCAGAGGTGTAAAGTAAAGCCAGCTACGGGTACCCGGATGCGTTTGACAGTCAGGCACGTTGGAGAGGCACAGCGGAGACTGGGGCGCACGAGAGACAGAGAGCTAGAATTGCAGAGGCAGAGGCGCACGGGCGCACGGTCGATTTTCGCCTCCCGCATAGTGGGGAGTCCCATGCCTGTCACCAAAACCGGAGCACAGAGCTCGAGCGCGACCATGTCAGCACCTTAATTGAGGACAGGGCTGTGAAACAACATCCCTGCTCCCCATTTGATGTATTTTCCCTCCTTTTGTGTTTTTGCTTTCCCATCTTTGTGGATGCAGATATTGATGTGAGCCAGAGGAGCGGTTTTTCGTTGAGCCGCACGAGACGGTGGCGCGCGACGGCAGGAGGAGACAACGTTTACATTGATGTGGGAGGACTGTTTCCCTCCGACGCGGGGAGCCCAGATGAAGGGGAAATGCTGCGCGTTGACGGCTGCAGCCGTCAAGGCAACGGCTCCGTGACCCGGACCAGGAGAGGAGTGAAACACCACTACCGACAGCCGCGCGAGCCCACAGCCCCGCCAGCCAACGTTGACACCGCAACAGCTCCGGCAGCCAGCGCGAGCCCCCACACTCTTGCTCTCTCCCTTGGTGAGTGCGCGTGCAGCGTCTTGTGTACACAACACCACAAAATCTGCCTGCTGTCCGGTCAGGCAGTTGTGCTGCGCACCTCTGGCTACGTTTCTTTTTGAGTTTTTTACATTTACCTCATCAGTGCCGCTGACGGACGGAGCTCCTAATTCGTGCCGTTCGTGCTGTTGGGTCATCTGGGCTTTACTGTGGGTATGCAGCGTGTGTGGTGAGCTTTTAAATTGTCCAAACACACACACACACACAATACATACACACATGTAATTTGATTGAATGTGCGCGCAGTGAACCCTCACCTGTGTAAAAGTATTTACAGTCTTCTCGCCCATTAGCCTCATTATCACTGAATTTATACACAGTGTAGGCAAAGCAACAGTATACAGAACCTCAGGTACTGTCACTGCTGGCACACACACACACACACACACACACACACACACACACACACACACACACACACACACACACACACTGTTGTCTTGTTTATTTGCTGTCTCCATAGACTGTGGGTGAGTTTAATGGGACTTTTCTAATAGCTTACTAAATTTACATACCAGTGACACATACCAGAGGTTTGACTGTGAGCCCAGCTCCTGATGATAGACAGATGTTTGCTTTACATATAAACAGGAGACACGGAGAGTCCCGGTGAGCATCCGTCCAGCCCCTGGGGCTTCCATCCCGGCAGCCCCCCTGAGTTGTCAGGGCAGTTAGGCAGGACACAGCAGCAGCAGCAGCAGCAGCACATCCTGCAGTGGCAACAGAGCCAGTGTGCTGGAGAGACACGGCGTGCTCATGGTGGTGATTATCAGTTCTTGTCTGTGGCTTAGTGGGGAGGGGGAGAGGGGGAAGGTTGGCTGGTATAAAGGAAAAAAAGAGTGCATGAGAAACTGAAGGAGAGGAGAGGGAAGTCAATGTCAATGTCTGGGCAGTGACAGTTCGTTATTTAAGGGCCTCTCATAGACGTGCACAGGCTGCCCTAGTGCAGGTGCCGTTAGTATGCTGAGTGATGCTCTGTCTGTCTGTCTGTCTGTCTCACACAGTCTCACTCCCTAAGTCGCTGGTTGAAGAGTGAGTTTTCTTATTGGCGGGTACACTTGGACAAAATGAATAATTTCGCTCTGAATGCTGGAATGAAAAGGAAATGGCCTTACTCTGGCATGCAGCCGCTGTGTGTCAGACTTGTCTAAAGTGCATGGCCCTGTGTGTGTTTGTGTGAGTGTGTTTATGTGTGTGTGACAAACAGCGAGAATGTGAACATATAACAGCTTAGGCCTATTGTGCTTCCTACCTGTGTGAGCTGGGCTAGTTGTCATAGCAACGGCCTTGTAGCTCCGTTGATGTTCCTCCTGTCCTCAATGGCAGGGTCAGCGCACCTAACACACCATATCTCGTCTCAAAGCTGTGTGTGTGTGTGTGCGTGTGTGTGTGTGCGTGCGTGCGTGCTGTGGAAGTACCTTTTGTTTGTGCCTTGCTGCAGTTCGTAGGTGTGTGGGTTGATGGCATAGACAAGCCAGTGTGTGTGTGTATGTGTGTGCATGTGCTTGTGTGTGTGTGTGTGTGTTACAGTGTCACAAAGATACACCCTGCTGATATGACAGCCGACAGCTCAACCAATCACCTGTTTTCTCTCTCTGCCTATCAGCATGTGAGGTTGCCGTAGTCAGACGTCCTCTTGATATGGAGGTCGTCATGGAGATGGAGAAGACAGAATGGACACACACATTCATGTATGCACACGCACACACACAGACACACACAGACACATAAAACATAGATCAGTGCAGTGTGTTTATTGACTTTACTAATTATCTGGTGTTTTGGGAAGTTTTGAGTTAAGTTTGGGATGGTGCAACCTGTTGAATGGTTGAATAGTCGTTCAGAAGAGTGACAGTTGATGCATTGATGTATTAGGTCAAACATGGAGTAGTTTAAGAAACAAAATCAGTTATTTAGTCTCTTTTCACTCACACATTGACACTAGACAGAGTTTTAGTAATCTAAATAAGACAGTATGTCCTACCAGAGATAAAGACTTGTTTAAACGCAGATTCTCCAAAAACAATCTCAAGCTTCTTCTCATAGCTACAAAGTGCCTAATTTTATGACTTATGCTTCTAGCTTTGCACAAGATTTGCAAAAAAGCTGCAAGATGCTCGTTTTTATGTGTTTACAGATGTTTTGTTAAAGCCATCTGAAGATCATCCTGGCACTCCCTTTTGAACTTATTACAACAAATATATTGCCGCCATTCAGGAAAACAGAACTTACACCAGCGTTGTGAATGAGTCAGGCCATCATTACTCAGCACTTGAAATTGCTCCCAAACACATGAGAAATTGATTTTAGGGCACAGATTCACATAAACAATTCACATCTATTCACAGTGACAAAATTTGGTTGGTTAGAGCATAGAGCTATTCTCTGATGGCTTTAAACTTAATGTTTGTATGCAAATGATATCAACGTTTCTGAATCAGAGATGTTCTGTGCTGCAGTGTTTTCCATCTGCTGTGAAAAACAACCAACTTTGTATGCTGTAAGAGCTCTTATTTTAATATTGAGTAATAAAACATTTTAGAAATATTTTACAATTTATAATTTTTTCCACTACAAGCGACTGGCCAAAAATAATTAGTCATTACTTTGTCCTTGGAGTAAAAGGGTCCCGTCTTTTATGACTCCTATTAATCTAATCGTCACCTGAAGTGAAATAGCTTTCGCCACAGGCAGGTAAACAAGGTTCAACTCCCACACACATACACACACACACAGGCAGACACACACGAATACAGATACACACATATGCACCCACACACACACAGCAACCATTTAGAATTAGTGTAAGCAGTGTTTGTATGCTCCATTCTGTCACCTCCCACACGATACATTCATAAAACGGCTCCTCCGCGCCAAAGGCACTGACTCAATAGAAGACATCTCCCCTTCTCTCTTCTCCCGCCTCCCACCCTCTTTTAGCCCCTCTGCCCCCCTCATGTTTCTGTCCTTTAGTAAGTCCTTTCTTCCTCTTCTTCTTCTTCTTCTCCTTCCTCTTCTTCCTCTTCTTCTTCCTCCTCCACTTATCTCCTTCTCTCCTTCCCTCCCCTCCTTCCCTACCCACCTCCTCTTTCTCCTTGTCTCCCTCACACCATCCCTCCCCCCCTACAGGGCTGGTTGCAGCCGGTTTGAGTCTGACAGTAGAGAGGAAGCTTCGACCTCTCACCTCTGGAGGATAGAAGGAGGGAGGCAAGAGGAGAGGGATGATGGAGGGCAGCGGGGTGGAGGGGGGTGAAACTGCAAGAGGCAAGGGAGAGGTCAAAGAACAGGAGGGATTTGCGAAGGAAGAGGGAGAGGAGAGCTGGGGGAAGGGACAGAGATTCAAGAGAGAGAGAAAGAGAGAGAGGAGGAGGACAGAGGGGTCAGGATGGAAAAGGAGTGATAAATGAAGGGAGAGTGGCAAGATGGATTGATGAGGAGGGAGAGATAGAGCGCATGAGAGGATGAGAAGGAGAGAGTGTGAAGCTGCTGTGTACCTCCCTAACAAGCTGGACAGAATCAGCTCAATTATTAAAGAGGAGCGAGAGATGGGGAAAACACGCAGACGTACACTCACACACACACGCACAAAAGCATCTTTCGGTGTCTGGCACACGACACATACCCGCCGTCTCTCACACACGTGCAGACTCACGCACAGACAGACAGACGCACACACACACACACACACATCTATCTGCAGATCAACATACTTGCACATGTACAGTGTCTGATTTTTCTGTTTCTTATCCTCGTGCCTCAAAGTGTTAGAGTTATCTTTGTTTTTGGCGGTGTGTGAGTGTGCGTATACATGTGTCTGGGTATGTGTGTTAAAAACAGTGAGTCAGAGGATAAGCAGAGACTTGTTAGTGATTCTCCTCAACACCCCCGCCCCCCCTCCACACTACCCAATTTGGCTTCAGCGCCGTCTCAACGTTCCACCAGCGTGGCTTCAATGTCGTCCCATCAATGTGAACAGATAATCAGAGCACTAAGGGGTCTGTCTATAAATCCCGCCGTGAATATAGTTTTCCCTCTCTTCCCTTCCACTCTCCATCGCTTCCTTTCCTTCTCCCTCCTCCTCCTCTTCTTCTCCTGCCCGTTCCATCCTTGTTTCTAGTTCTCTTTCTTCTTTCCCTTTTCCCTCCTTCTCTGAGGAAGTGTATGCCCCCAAGGGACGCAGAGATTCGCTACCTTCCAGGAGAGAAGGAGATTGTGTGTGCCTCCCTCTGTGTGTAAATGTGTGTCCTCCACATGTGTGTGTATGTGCCAGGATGATAGTGTGTGTGTGTGTGTGTGTGTGTGTGAGTTAGAACACACACTTCCTGAGACAGAAAGGGAGAGAGGCAGGGATGAGCAAGTGAAGAGTGAGTGAGAGAGTGAAATCAGGAGGCTGTGGAGGGGGAGGAGAGAGAAAGAGATAAGAGAGAAAGACAGAGAGTAGACGGGGAGAAGGGGGAAGATGGATGAATGCACTGCGCACTGATAGTGTGTGTGTGTGTGTGTGTGTGTGTGTGTGTGTTAGAGAGAGAGAGAGAGAGAGAGAGAGTGAGAAGAAGAGAGAGAGATGCGAGAGAGAAGCAGGTAGACAGAGAGGGACGGAAGGGTTTCTTATCCTCTCAGCAGAAGTCATAATTTCTTAGAGCGTGCACAGATGTGTGTGTGTGTGAGTGTGTGCATACCTTAATGTGTTTGTGTCTCAGGCTTGAGGCCAAGACTCTGAGAGGTACACTGGTGTAGCGTCGGTGTGTAGTGTGAGCAGCATGTGTGTGGTTGAGCGACGTGTATGTTGAGGCTGTGGCTGATGAGCTGTCAGTACCTACAGTTGGAATGTTCACAAGGCGGCCATTGTTGTTCAAACAGCCAGCAGCCTTCTCCTTGGCAACGGGCGCTGCAGCAGCGTCTCCCACAGCAACTGTGGAACAGGAGTATGGAGGGAGGAGGAGGAGTCAGGAAGTCAGGGCCGCAGCACAGAGGCCCCTCTCCAAAACACTGGCCTCAAGGTCTGAGTGTGTGCCGACGTCCAAGCATCTGGTTTGTGTGTCCTCTGTGTGTGAAGTAGAAATACGTGACTCTGTTTATGTGTGTCTGTGTGTGTAGTTTCTAAGTTCCTCTTGCCAGCCTGACTACGTGGAGTGTGCGTCAGTGTGAGCGCGCATCTTTTGTCACACTTGTGTGTATCTCAGTATTTGTGTGCACATGTCAGCTCATCTTGTGTGTGTGTGTGTGGGGGGAGGTTCGTCTCTATGTGTGTGTGTGTGTGTGTGTGTGTGTGTGTGTGTGCACCTGCATGAACTATAAGTGGGAGCGTTTCGGTTTGCACTTACCTAAGTACTTGGTTTCATCTTACCACATTTGCATGTGTGTCCCTGTTTGTGTGTAGTCCCATATGTGCTTTTGCATGCGCACATGTACACACTCCTAGCTGTTCCCAGCTGGAATGGTTGGTCACATGACCTGACTGAGGGGCGGCCATCAGCAGCGCCAGGAAACTGCCTGCAGGAGAGAGAGAGAGAGAGAGATGTAGAGGAGAGAGAGTGTCAGGCTGAGTTGAAGATGAGGGAGGGGTGTTGGGGAGTGGGAGCGTGTGTTGTGGGAGAGAACTGGGGGGCGGGAGGGGTGAGGGGGGTGCGAGAGAGATGAGAGAGGGAACAGTGGAGAAGAGAAATGAGGAGGGGGGTGGAGGAGGAAGAGGAAGGGGTAATATAGTCCTCCTTGTCTTAAAATAACTACAGCATGTAGGTTCCTGCAGAAACAACAGGAGAGAGATAGTCAGATAGTGAGACAATCAGATGGGGGTGGGGGGTCCTGGCATTGTGTTGTCTAGTGTTTCGAGCTACTTCTCCAGTCCCCTGTGTGCATCCTTGGCTGAGCTGCCACTGTATCTGGTCTGTGTGAAGTCTGTTTACGTTAGATGTGTGTCTGTCTGTCTGAACGTCTGTCTGCCTTTTTTGTTTGTCTGCACATATGGTTTATGTGTTACTCTCTGTTCATTTATATGCTTTGTGTGTGTGTTTGTTGTGTGTGCGCGTGCATGTGCTGGCTCTTGGCAGGAGATACAGCACGCACACTGATGATGGAGATCATTAGGAATTTCCTGCAGCTGGGGAGGTGGTGGGGTTTTTTTTTTTGGAGGGAGGGGGACAGGACGGGTGGGATGTGAGTGGGTGAGAAAGAGAGGAGAGGTCAGAGTGAAGGAGAGAATGAGTGGGCGGGGGGGTGAGGGTCTGTATGTAAAGTGTGTTAGCAGGGCTGTCTCAGTTTGACTGACGTGTGTGCACATTGAGCTGTAGCCCACCAGAGCCCAAAGTTCAGAACTGTTTCTGAGGGATGTTGGTGGTAATTTGTGTGCAAACATGCCTGCACAAGTAATACGGTATATGTATGAAATGTTTCTCTCTCACAAAAACCAAAAAAACCCCAAAAAAGCCAGGTCTGTTTATTAGGAGTATCAGTGTGCTTGAATTCGAGCTGTTTAGTGCATTGTGTAAAATATTGGACCAGAAGGCACTGCAGTCAAAGAAAGACCGAATACCTTAAAACTTTGTACAGTCAGGCCGAGTGTTGAATAATATTGAAAACTGTCTTCCCTCTATGGGAAGAAAAATGCAGATATGAATCCAACATGTGCACCTATCAATGTAAGATATCTCTAGATTCTGTTGTGCTCTGGTTATATTAAGGCTCTGGTGTTCTGCGATGCTGCTAAAGTTGAATAAAGTTTGTTCTCTCTATTCTCACGCTGATCACATAAACATGCATTAAAAATACATTTCTGTCTACTTTTCTTTTTTAACTTACACAGCTACTAACTCAGTGGCTGATAATTTATGGTTAAGTACTTGATTTGATTACTTCAAAGAGTGAGTTTACAGTTCGTTGGCCACATAAAAGTGATACCTTTGATGACATGTAAAGCCAGATGCATATTTATCATCTATAATACAAAAAGACACACTGAAAACACCTTGTGGTTAACTTAAAACCAGTCATTAAGTTGTATTATAGTTTTGTTGATTGTATTTTGCATCAGAGGTCTTTTGTTTCTGTTTATCGATGCTGTTTTGTGGAAAAAGTTGTGCATTGTCATGTGTCTAATGCAGGTTTCAGGCTGTTGGAGCTGCAGGTTGAGGTTGAATCAGGGTTGAGTTGGTGTGGAGGAACGAGAGGCTTGATGGTTGCTGAGTTTCTGCACGGTGTCTCTGTGGAGCCCCCTCCCCACCTCTCTTTCTCTCCTGGCCTCACATACACTTTCTCCATCTCTCTCCCTCTGTCCCTCTCTCTCTGTTTTATCCCCCCTTCTTCTTATCTGTCTAAACCTCTCTGTGGAGCCCCCCCCCTCCCATCACCACCTCTCTCTCTCACTACCTCTCTCTCTCTTTCTCTCCCCTCTCCTTGTCCCCCTCCCTTACACCCCCCCATGCTGTTTCGGTGCTGCTGCCTGTCTCTTAGCAACAACTGCACACCCGTTGGAGCTCAGTGAGTGCTTTTACAAACACACCCAGATAGACACTCATACACGCGCACACTTGCAGACACATACACACATGCGTGCATGCACAAACACATACACACTCTCACACACATGCAGGGTCTAGTTCCTCATTGAGGGTTGCTGCTGGCAGGCCTGTGAGTCTGCAAGCCTTTGTGGCAGTGAGATAGATGGGAAGAGAATAGATATGCTGTACAGCTACCATGTGCAGAATGATTGTTCCTCTCAGACTATGCACAACAGGGCAACTGCCCAAACTGGAAAATGACAGGTTTTTCTCTCTAATTTCAAACTGGCATGTGCGCACACACGGTGTGGTGTGTTGTAGTGTTGCCTTTCCTGTAAGCACACAGTAGCATCAAAAACTTTTATGTGCAGATGAAAAATGTTCAAGATCAAAAATTTTCAAAAGATATAATTCATATGAGAGCTGCTCTTTGTGAAACAGATTCAACAGATCATCATGAGAGACTAGTGCACGCCATCGGCTGTTTTCACAGAGACAATACTACGCCACTGTGTGTTCCAAAGCCCCAGAGCCATTCACAGTAAAATGCCCCATAACGCATTTGCTACGTATGACAGTGAATATATCGGAATGGTGGCTGATGGATGCCAGGACTGTTTGCTTAAACAATGAATCAGAGTGGGAGCCTTTGATTGGCTGGCATCAAAGCCCTGTCAGAATGCCCCCCGCCAAGCACAGTGGAGGGATATTTGCATGTGTGTCTTTGTTTTGTGTACGGTCGTGCATGGCTGTTCATGTGTGCGTGTATGTGTGACATGTATGTCTTTATGTGCAAATCGATGTGTGAGTGTGTGGGAGGATGAAGCTGTGAGGGCATATTTGAATGTGTCGCTGTGTGTTGGTATGTGTCGCTTTGTGTGTGTGTGGGTCTGTGAGTGACAGTGTGTGCATGTATGTGTAAGCACATGTGCAGCAATGTTTAATTAAAGCATGTGTTCCTCTCCTTCTCTCACACGCTGGTCAGATGGAGCTTTAATTAATGAATGCTGTTAATTAGACAGGAGAGAAAGTGAGAACGAGAATGGGAGAGAAGAGAGGCAGGGAGAAAGCACTGGGCACGGGAGGGAGTGGGTGAGGGGGTTAAAGAAAGTATGTGTTGTGTGTGTGTGTGTGTGTGTGTGTGTTTTTTTCCATGTGTGTTTGTCCCAGTTGTGTCATTCCTCAGAGCAGCACAACATTGAGGTTGGTCTGCTCCATGTGTGCAGCCCCAAACTCAGTAACAGCTAAACTCTCACGTTTCTCCTCCTCCTCCTCCTCCTCTTCCTCCACTGTTTCCTCCTCTCGCCTCCTTAAACTTTTCTTCCTCCCTCTTAAATCTGTCTGCCTCTGTCTATCCTTCCACTTACCATTCTTTCCCTGTCTAAATCACGTCTTTCACCTCACCCTTCCCTCCCTCTTCTGTCTCTCGCCCACTCTCATACTTTCTCACCCATTCATGCACTCATTCTAGTGTCTTTCACCCCTCCCCTCCCTGTCCTTCTCCCTCCCTCCTAATCAGAGCCATATGCTGGTGAGGGAAGCAGGGAGATCTGAGGATGGACAGAATTGTGTTGTATGTAGACAGTGTGGTACAGTGTCGGAGCCAACAGTGGGCATATATGAGTGGTGCTCTGGCATGCATGTTTGTTTTCGTGTTTGATTGTGCATCCATGCAGTCCCATGTGAGTCTGAGAGCAACTGGGGTCCAGATTTCATAAGACTTGTGTCTGCTTTGGCTGTCTATACCTCAATTTCCTCTTCGCTTTTGGTCTCTAATCCCTCCATCATTTCTGTCTTTCTCTCACCTTCATCTCTCCATCCTCTTAACACCTCTCTATTCATCACCTCTCTGCTTCCCCCTGGTGGCTGTGATTATTCACACATTCTCATTCTTGTTGCACCCTCTAAGTCTAGAGCTTTGTAATGCATTTGAATAGTTTTGGTGAAATTTGGCATGAAGTGTAAGTTGTGTGTGTGTGTGCGTGTGTGTGAGTGTGTGTATGTCAGTATGTGTGTGTGTGCATGCTTTTTATCACTTATTCCCTAATTGTTTATTATAAATTATGAATTTTTACAACATGTATATCTACTCACTCAAATATGGTAAGATGGTATGACTTATAAATGTGGCATAAGTCTGGTCATCATCATGTTGTGGTGATCCTCAGAGCAAACATGCACACATTGAAAATCCAACAGAATAGATAAAGTGACACTGGCTTACATGTGTACCAACAGTGTGCTAGTGCACACTGAAATGAAATACTAACTACAATTAGAGTTGAAAAAAATTATAATGCAAGTCATCCTCCAAAATAATTGCGTCTAGAGTGGAATGGTGCAGCTCTCACCAAAATACTGATTCTAGTCTGGTCTGATGCGTGCTGTGACATCATGTACTAATCTCTTATTCTCTTTTTCTTTCTTCTCCACCCTCCTCCACACTCCTTTTTCTCCCACCTTCTTAAACTCCCTGTCCCTTCCTTTGTCTGTCTGCCTTTCTTTCTGTCTGTCTGTCTCTCTTTTTTTCTGTTTTTCTCTCACTCCAGCAACCATGGGCAAAAGACAGGAGCAGAGGGGAGAGAGAGAAGTATGTGAGCTCTCCACTGCAGTATTGATGACCCAATGATCCCCTGCAGAACAGAGCCAGTCAGGCAAACAGAGTGAGGCTCAACTCAGAATCAAAATCAGAATCAGCACCACAACCACTCGGTAAAAGCAACCAATTGAGCAGGATATGAATGGTAAATGTGATCTAATGTCGTAATGCTGCTGTGTGGGTGGCACAGTTAATAGAGTAGAGTGCAATACGGATTAGGTTTATGGCCTATTGCCAAAAATGTTGACAATTTTACCTCACAACCATGGTTTCATCTGCACTGTAAATCTTTGATTGTTTTGATGCCTTAAAATAACCAAAATACTTGGAAGTAAGGATTTTATATAAAATATCTTAAATGAAACAAGGAGATGTTACTCAATTTACAGACTTCCTATCCAGTTGATAATATTGTTTTTATGTGTGTTCTCAGGTCCTTGAAGCTTCTTACCGGCTGTTAGTAGAAGACAGCTTCATAGAAACACTCATTTTCATAGAGCAGAAAACATCACCCTCTTTTTTCTCCCTCGGTGGCAGAGAGACGGTCCACTGAATGAGTGGCTTGTCAGATCACCTACATTCAGGCCAAACTGGGGCTCCAGTGGGCTGTGGTGGGACTCAGGCAGAGGGAAAACCGTGTGTGGGGGGACTGGAGGGGTTGGCAGGGCCGGAGCTCTGGACCAGAGAGCTCGGGCTCCAAGAGGGGTCCCAGGATCCCTCTAACGATGGACTGGCACCGGTGACTTGTGACCACTTCCCTCCCCCTTCTCCTTCTGCCCTGGCTAACGGCCTCCATCTACAGAGAAGACTGGGGCACAGTACCTGCCGGCGGAGGCAGACGGAGACTCATACCACCACTGAGACGCATATATTAGCAGAGACACTTAGAAACATGCAGACACACATAGACCCAGATGCACATGCACAGGCAGTTTCACACTCACACATGGATAACTGTGGACACATGGATATCAACACACATTCAGGTTCTGTAGCACCAGAACTCTCCAGAACTCTCACACCAGAGGCCATACACACAAGCTCACCTCAACCTCTGTCTTTGGCACTTGGCAGTCATCCTGCATCCACAAGTCAGCTGGCAGCCCCAGTTCTCACTGCAGAGACAGACATTCCCTCAACCTTTTGTCCAGTCCCTATTGGTCCAAACCCAAATCCAGGCTCCTCTTCTCTTCCTGTGGAGGCAGAGAAGAAGTATGCACTTCGCAGCTCTGGACGCCCTCGTTTCCCCTGTCACCTGCGCAAATCCTCCCGCCTCCGCCGGAGCATAGAGGATGTTGAGAAGAGAGCAGGTAGGGAGAGGGGAGGAGAGGAAGTGGAGGAAGTATTGGAGGAGAAGATCTGGAGAGTAAAAGAGGAGGAAGTGGCTGTTGGTGAGAAAGAAGAACATCCACCTGTGGAGGCTGTCCCTCCTGTCGCTCCTTGCCCTACAAACATTGCTCTTGCTCTAACTGTACCAAAACCTGTTCCTAAAGCTATACCTAAACCTGGACCCAGAACTGGGCATAGACCTGGACCTAAATCCAGGTCTAGGCCTGCACCAAAATCTGTCCATAAAGCAGCTCCTAAAAGTGTCATGAAAAAACGTCAGGCAGCCCAGTCCATTACTCATCGTGCTACCCCTCATCTCTCTTTTGCAAACATCTCCACAGCTCTACTGTCTGTGAAGGAAGAACCTGTTGCAGAGTTGGGGGCATCTTCTTCCTCTAACCGGAGACGTGGGCGTTTTGTTGGTGTAAGCTCATTTATATATATAATATATAATTATATCATACATATCATTGTAGTAACTGCTTGGCATAACATAACATCATCTCACGTATGAAATAAATATACATGCATATGCTTTATCTTGGTCTTTGCCTTGCAGGTGAGGAAGATTGTTGTCAAGGTGGCTCGCATTCCCATCAGCCTCAGCCGTCGACAAAAGAGCTATAAGATTTCTAATTTGGAGACAGTCACAGGGACAGAGACAGGCCATGATGGTGGTCTGGAGGGCTCAGAGGTAGTGCGAGAGCCAACTGCACTTCTTCGCATGAAGAACAACGGGAAGAGTGTTATGGTGATGTTCCCTCCTGGAGAACTGCCTGTTATCCTCAAACGCAGGCGGGGACGACCACCCAAACAGGCTCTGCCAGGAATAACAGGAGAGCCTCAGAATGCCGGGAATGCTGGTGGTAATGGAGACCAGCCCAAGAAGCCTCAAAGACGGCGTCGGACTAAACTCCCTTCCCCTTATCCATCCTATGTCAATGATACTAATGATGTGAAAACAGAGTATGGAGATGTTTTGTCCAAACTGGCCTTTTTAAACCGCCAGCCCCCTGCCACTGGCCGCTGCTCTCCCCCTCGCTGCTGGACACCCAGTGAGCCAGAAAGCTTTCATACCCCTTTGGAAAACCCTGGAATATCCACCCTGCTCCACCGGCTTACTGGGTTTAGACGACCCAGAGGTGGCAGAGGCGGTACTGGTAGAGGCGGAGGAGCAGCAGGGGGGATTGGGGGCAGTGAACGCAATAAGAGCACCTTTACTGACTTCTTTGAATCCATCGGCAAGAAGCGGAAACCAAGCACCGTTTCTGAGCATGGCTTACCTAGGAAAAGAGGAAAAGGTGCAGGTGGGGTTGGTAGGGGAGGGGGTATCGTAGGAACTGAGCCTGGGGGAGAGAAAACAGTCAAGAGGAGACGTGTGAGAAAAAACGGTGCATTTAAAGGGGAGGGGGTGTCCATGGGGCAGGACTGGCCCAATGGAGCAGGAGGCTGGAGAGAGGAGGGGTGTATGGACAAAGAAAAAGGTTTGGGTGGGTATCAACTCTGTGGATCTCCCAGGGGGGGATTTTCCTCCTGTGAGATTGGAAGGGGAGGTTCCTTTGGCAGTCCAGGAGGTAGCAGAGCAGTTGGACCAGCTGGAGAGGACTCACAAGGCCTGTTTGCTGGCTATTTCCGGTCACTCCTCGATTCAGATGATTCGTCAGATCTGTTGGACATCTCCTCTTCACAGTCAGATCCTCGCAAAACTTCATCCACCCCTGGTTATGAGCCATCCAGTCCAGCTACCGGTCACAGCTGGTCCTCTACATTCCCCAAATGGAGCACCAAGGGGGCAAATTCTGTCGTAGAGGGTTCAGCCCAGACACACTGCTCTTCAGCCAGACCTCCATACAGCTATGGCAGCCTAGCCCAAACATCACCCACCACTTCAACATACCCAAAATCCCATCCTCCTACTCTCTCACACTCTCCTAGCTCCCCCCATCCTGCCTCTTATAGCCACTACTCGCCTGGTTACTCCTCCTCTTCTCCTGCAGTGTCACAGAGATCCTCAGACTGCAGCTTTGCATTTGGATCCGGACACAGCAGTGGCAAGGCCACCTCTGTTGGCCAAATAGGTTATTCTAGCTTCCAGGCAGCAGTCAAGCGTGGCTACAGTGGATACCCTGCAGCAGGTCACTCTCCCATGGTGCGGGCTGAGTCTACAGGACCCACATCACCAGGAGGAGGGTTTATGTCAGTGGCCAAAAGCAGCCCCTTCAGCTCCTCCTCCTCTCCAGAAGGTTACAAACAGTACAACTCTAATCAGTGGAGCTATAGGTAAATGATTTGTGGTGGCCTGTTATCATAAAAAAAAACACTCAAAAAGTAACACAATGAATTCAAGAAACTTATGTATGACATTTCTACATAAAAATATGACTTTCTATGAAAAACTCTCTAATGAATAGGTGTTTGAATGTTCTCTATAACTTAGAAAAGAATTCTGAACTAATATAAAAGGATAAAAAGAAATGTGATAAACTTAATGTAAACCTTTCACTTCAGCATACTATTTTCAACTTTGCCATGTCCGTCATCTATTAATAGATGATACCTCACATTAATTAATTCAGGACTGGTCCTGTATGTGCCTTTCATGATTTGAATTGCTGTACATGTGGTTTTTTTTTTCAGACAAGGTTTTGGTGGCTGGTCAACAGACGGCTTTGGGCATCAGTATCACAGCTACAGCGAATATGGCTCCAATGAGTCCAAGGACATCTTGGATATCTCCAACTACACGCCCCAGAAGGCCAAGCGACAACCTTTTCCTGAAAGTCTATCAGAATCCTCCTCAGACTCGATACATCTCGGCTCTGCAGCCAGTGGTAGTGGACCTAGCTCTACAGGTGGCACTTACAAACAGAATGAGGCCCCATGTGTTAGTGGAGAGGGAGGTCAATCAAGTCTGTCCAGCCTAGAGAAGTTGATGATGGATTGGCATGAGAGTGCATCAGGACCCTCGTATAACTGGAGCCAAAATGTTCTCTTCCAGGGTGGGGGAACCAGCAAACCCGGCCGCGGTCGCAGGAAACGGACTGAAATACAAATAGAAAAAGAAGGGGGTTCTGCTTTACATTCTGATTCCCCATCCAGTCCTTCTCCAACGCCTACTCCTGGACCTAAGCGGGGAGGGGGTGGAGGACGGGGAAGAGGGTCTAGAGGAGGCAGAGGGGGGTTGTCCCCGTGTCAGAGAGAGCGGCCATCAGGGGCCAAAGGTAGGGGCAAGGCTGCCTCTACATCTGGAGTGGGAGGAGCAGTGCCTGCTGGAGGTCCAGAGGGGTCCGGGTTATTCCAGGAAGGGCTGGACTATTACAGTGGAGACAGTAGTAGCCTCTCTCCCTTGGCCACTCCCAATCCTGCACCACCCTCCAGCTACCTCCAGGACCCCTGTGAGTACCCATCACCTTATTCTGCCCACCCCTCCACACCTTCCTCTGAGGAGCGATATCCAGCCCTATACCCTGGAGAGTCATCCTCTTCCCTTTCACCCAATGTCTCATCTCCCCCTTACCCTCCCAAGCCTACCCCTCCTCCACCTCAGTCTTACCACCCTGTCCCCACTCGGAACTTCTCCCCTTCCTGCTCTCCCTCACCCCGAGTAACACCACATTGCGGCACCGCACTAAGTCCCTCAAACCGCCCCCCTCCAAAAGATCCACAGTTCTCGCAGTACGACTCTCCGAGCTACTGCAGCTCCCCTTACTGGTACGGACAGACATCGCACAGCAGCAGCCCCAACCCGCACTCACACAGCACTCAGACTAACACAGCCGTGCACACACATACAAGTCCTCACGCAAATACACATGGTAATCCGCTCACTAGCCCAAATGCTAGCACACACACACATATTAACCCGACTTCTCATGACACACACCATCACAATACACAGTCCCACACAAACCTGAGCTCACACACCAACACCCATCCCACCTCACACCTCCAGAGCAACCCCCTCTCCCACCTAAATCCTCATACCAACAATCAGCCCCACCACAACACACACACCAACCCCAACTCTCACCTCCCCTCTCATACACACTCCAACCCCAGTCCCAGCCTCCACTCCCACACAGCACCTGTGCTTTATGAGGAGTGCAGCCCTCCCTCGACCGTGCCTGCCCACAAGCGGGATCTGACCCCTCATGCCATGAGTACAGGCCATCGCCAGGGCCCCTTGCCGCACTCACCATTCACCAAACCTCCCCTGGACTCCTCGCCCCATCAAGAGGATGCTAGCAGCTTCTCCTTGTCCCAGCAATCCTACCAGGGCATGGGACATCGCTACCCCTCCCAGGCAGCTCAGGGAGGTGGTGTACTGTGCCAGCTCCTGGACCCAGCCAATGATGACAGCTTCAGCGTCACCAGCCTGTAACAGCAGGTGAGTTTAATTAACTTTCATAAAAACTATAAGGCCAACAAATGGCCACTACTAGAATTCTAATAGACGTTTCAATCAGAGAGTCTTATCACTGAGGAAACCTGTATTTTTGTTTTTAAAAAGTTACCTTTTCATGATTCTTCATTGGATGATTGTG
The DNA here is from genome assembly GCA_029814765.1 of Acanthurus leucopareius. Classification (NCBI taxonomy): domain Eukaryota; kingdom Metazoa; phylum Chordata; class Actinopteri; order Acanthuriformes; family Acanthuridae; genus Acanthurus; species Acanthurus leucopareius. The sequence continues at coordinate 2,503,437 of JAQMCX010000019.1, read as the reverse complement.
AAAAAAAATTGCAAAGTCATTACTTGACATTTATTTGGAGGATGAAGCAAAAACGGTTGTCCTTAGTAAATGAAAAGTCAATGTATATGTTAATAGTGGAATTAATGGTAACACGTCACAAAACACATACAAGCTGTCAAAGTCCATATACTGTTTTAGTTTGAGTACAAATTACTAAAATTGGAATACAACAGCAACACTGCACACACAATTATAACATTACTTTTAGCACAAAATAAATAATAAAACTATGGCATCATCTACATTAAAGTAAGTTTACACAGACCCTTTAAAATAGTCTGAAGGTTGCCTTCATTCAGTTCAACAGTATGTTTTTTATTTTACCACTGTTTAAATATTAGTCTCTATCTTTATCTCTCTTTACCTCTTTCTCTGTCCCTCTGTTTTTTTCAGGTGTATTCAGTTCAAGCTTTTACAGATTTGCAACCATTTTTTTTTTCTTTTTTGATAAGGAGACTTCTTTGTGAGAGACTGTAAATGAAGGGTGAGAATTTAGCTGCCAGCTTTGGACAATAAAGCTTTAATTCTCCAGCACTGACAATCAAGATCAAATGCAACTTAAATACCCAAGCATGCGCACACACATACACACACACACACACATACACACACACACAAATACACATAAATACACATACACACAAACACATGTGCACACATGTTAAGATTAACTGACTACCTAAAAACAAACACATAAAATAATACACATGTACACTCACTCACACTCACACTCTATGCTGGAATTAGAGAATGGCAGAGAGAAGCTGACAGATGAATACCAGATGCTGACAGACAGAGACAAACCTTTTTCCTCACCCCTTTGAGTCCTGCTGTGATACATAGAGGACTGTTTCCCAGAAGTTTGTTTTTCACAAAAATCTATCTGGTCCTGTTCTGCACATCTGCAATATGGACAAGCTAGGATCACACTGCTCTCTCTCTCTCTCTCTCTTTCTGTGTCGTTTCTCTGTTCTTTCTCAACCTTCCCTTCTCTGCTAAACCAGCAACTGTGGTCTGCACTCGGCCTACACTAACCCTGCATTTCTGTCTTGTGCCCTAACCTGAACCGCACCTGAGCCCAAATCAACTTTTTAAAAACCATGAGCCTAGCAAATGTCCCGCTCTGTGCACTCCTTGTGTTGTGTACCATAAGAGAAAAGTGGACTGAACCAGTTTCTGCTCTTAAAATACCAGCATCTGTACATACAACTCCAGCTCCAAGCCAGGGGCCCCCCTTCACCCTAAAGGTCCATCATCAACATGCCCTCCTCAGCGTTCTGCCATGGTTTCTCTGCTCTAAAGGGGGGGCCAGGACTGCAGCATGGAGACCCAACATCCTGTGTTTTGCTGTTTTAACTACAAGGGAAAGAGACATTGAAATTACACAACGGCCCCAAAGAGACTTTTGTTTTCTGTGTGTGAATGTGAGATGGAGGAGGGTGTGTGTGTGACTGCAGTAATGCATGTAATTGTGTGTATGTGTGCATTTATGTGTGCGTGCGTGCCTGTGGGGTCAATGGAGTGAAGCTCCCAAGACTACGAAGTCTTGGCGGGGTCTCATTCTTTCTTTCACTCTCTCCCTTCTTTTTTCCGTGGTCTTGTGTTGTTTGGTGGTTTTTGTGATGAAAAAATTGTATCTGTCTGTTACATATCATGTATGTATCTGAGGTGAAAATATTTAAATACACATTCTGTTCTTGCCATTGGTAATCTGGTCTGTACCATACTGCTTCTTTAAGGGATTAAGGGAGGTGTGAGCCGTTTGTGTGTGTGTGCGTGTGTGTTTTAGTGCTGCTGTGAGTATTGGGCTTTGCCCAGGCTGTCTGGGACTGCGAGCGAGAGAGAGTTCAGTCAAGGACACAATTCGACAGGGAGTGAAAGGGAGGGGAGGAGAGGAATGGAAGTTGGGGAGGGGAGGATATGTTTGCGGGGAAAGAAAGAAGCCAGACTGAGGAAATCAGAAAAGGGTGTCGGAGAGGTTTTAAAGCCACTGAAACAAAATGCATAAAAATGCACGGTTTCAAAATTCTTCTTCCAAATAAGGAAATGTATTAAAGCACAGCATGAAAGCTGGTTGTACCAGAGAACTGACAGGAAGGGACCTCATGCTCATTTTGTGTCCTCACAGGGAAACTTGCTATAATAGAGCAAATACATCTGCAGCTTGTGTGTATGGGTGTGCGTGCCAAAGAGACAGAGGGAGTGAGAGAGAAAGAAAGCAGATGGGGGGAGTTTACTGGCTGCATATTGTGTACAGTTTGTCAACAGGCTGACTAAATAGACTCAGACATGGCCGGAGGAAATGTGTTTGCTGTGACATTTCACTGTATGGTGGAAGGGGACACGCACTGTCAACAACACTACATGACACACAGAAAGGAAGAGGGTGCACAGCAGCAGCTCTTTCAGACTTAAGTACTACATTAAAATGACATCATTCCATATAAATACAAATTATAATTATTTCCTGCGCCTAATAAATTAAAAAATAACGCAAATTAAATCCCATTCTCCCAGAAAGTTAAAAATCACTAATTGTAAATTGTTTCTGTAACATTATTTCTCATTTTTTACTCACTGAAGTAAGAAAATTAAGTATTATTACCAAAATGCACCTTCCACAAAAGTGAAACTAGCTTATTCATTATGTAGCAGAAGGTCCGATGTCAGTTTTGAATATGTGACATTATTTGATAACAAGTCCACTGACGTTTAAGCAGTATTTTAATTAAAGCTAATTTCGACAACATTATAAAATGTTGGGTTGCGTAATCGTGTATCGTATTAAATAAACCAAAAACAGGGATGGTATGTAAAATCTGGGTTTAAAATGGGTTTGAGTTTAAAGTATAACAGTCTTCTGTAAAAACCAGCATTGACTAGTATAAGTATTCAATTAGCTAGCCTACCAAACAGAGGACTTCCTGACATCAAAGTAACTGTGAACGTCAGTGTAAATAATTGTTAGCCTACATGAGAGAAAGAGCACTTTTAAGTTGCCGGTCCCAAACAGCTATTAAGTTCAATAGTACTTTTTCAAACTTCGATGATAACAGTGATATTTCAGTCACCGCCCGGTGAGGACCTCTGCGTCGCTTAGCAACAGCTTCATCAATCGGTAGTCAAGCAGGAAGTAGACAATCAATCATCTTTAGCATTAAATGAAAAACGCTAGCTTAACTGTTTCTCCCTAAATTGATGTTAATTTCAGTTAACAGTTTGTTAAAAAAAAGTGATTTTTTTTTCTATTCTATTTTCCTTAAAATGTGTTTTACTGATTAAGGGCATTCACCCAACATTTAGGCTAAAACGGCAGTTAGTGTGCCACTGAGGCCACCGTTGACCGAAGGAATGTGCTTCGTCATCACAACTTTCCCCTGGGGGTAAGATGACGGAATGGGAGGTCGAGGAGGGCAGAGGAGGAGGTTTGTTCTCAGCAGGGACTTTCCTCGCTGCCCTCTGGAAGAAGTTGAATTAAAGGGCACCGTGCCGGAGATGTTCCCCGGTGCCGCCACGGTGGAGGTATGCGGACTTGTGTGCAGCTATGGGGCCGCGGTGGTCTCCATTTCCGCTCGGGAATACTACTCTTTTTAGTCCCACCATTTATTCTCGCACTTCAGCTCCTCGTCGTCAGTACACGGTTACCTCGAGCCACTCGTGCGGGGGTGGAAGGGCAAGAGGGTGAGGTTGCCTTTTCCGTTATTAGCATCGAACCGGAGAGAAACTCACGCCAGAGGGGATCCCCGTCCCGGCGACCGGGTCTGAAGGAGGAAGAGGAGGGGGTAGACTTGGAAGATGGGCCAGGGAAGGAGGGGGCACGAGCGTATGAGGATGAGAACGAGATACACTCGCGCCAGGTAGGTAGAATAACCACCAAAGTTTACATTTAAGTCGAAAATTTCCTTGAATGTTTGCACTGTTGCTTAGTCACAGATATTTAATTACATGACAGCTAAACACCATTTGTATTAAGTCATTTTTACCTGTAATTGGTTTTCTACATATAGAGACTATTCGGTGTAAAACAACCTAATTTATTTACTTATACCCCAGTTAATTTTATGCCATACAGCTTTCCTTGATGTCAGTTAAACATAATTTGAAACGTACTGCTTATGAACTGACAGTAACGGGCCAGATGAAGGGATAGTGCGATTCAGTATACTATGCATGCACAGCTTAATAACACATTCTGCCGCTGTGGTTTTCTCATGCAGTTTATTCATTAGGCTGGGTCAGTTGCACAGCTCTGTAAATTATTACAGACGTGATGGAACAGGTGAGGGCAGAGGGTGAGCGCAGCATTGACCCCAGATCACAGAGAGGTGACAGCTGTTCTCTCTTCCTCTTTTTGCCCTTCATCACATAGAGCTTCAACCTTCACCTGTGTTTTTGTGTGTGGGTGCATCTGTCCTCAACCTCTCTCCCCTTCCTCCTCATCCCCTCTCTCTTTCATTCTCTTTTTCTCTCACTCTCTCTGTTTCTGCCCAGGGCTAAACTCTCTGACTCATTCTAGTGATTCAACCCCCCGCCCTCCACTCACACACACACACACACACACCAAGGTTGCCATGGTGACCACAGGGTTCAGTCTGATTTATGGTGGGGGGGGGCTTTGCATGTGTGTGTGTGTGTTTGTATGTTACAGTGCTTCGGGCAAATCAACACTGAGGTCAGAGACTGAGGGGCCTGTGACCTCCCTTCTGATCACTCATACCTGGGGCAGGGGGTGCACACTCCTACACATTACTGTCATTCCTATGCATTATTTAGCCCCCCACTTACAAATTCCCATGAATCTGTTGGTATTACTGGCACTGCAGCATCAATATACTGATATATAAGTGTACATGTTCCCAGATGGGACCCTGGACATTGGAGGTTCAGCCATGGGCGGCAGACAAGCCTTCCTTCACAGCAGAACTCAACCGTATCATCACATATATCACCAGGCCACAGGTAGGCTACACAAAACATCCCTTATAGTAATGCAATCAAGTAAAAACATCTTACCTCCAAAGAGCTGTCATTCACTAAGGTGAAAAGAATAAATTAAAAAATATATCATCAAATCTCAATGCCTGAAAAGGCGTGAAAAGTGTGTCAGTGTGTGAAATGTCTGAATCACCTAATACCATAAACATTACCTTACTCAGTTTTGAATTTTTTATTTTGAATTCACTGTATGTGGCTCTTTTTTAAGTGTGAAAGACTGTTATGTGTTTTTTTATTATTACACATGACCGACTGCAATAAAATACAACAGATATGCAATAAGAAATAACAGGATAAGAAGAATAAATTTTGAAATGCCATAAAATGTAAAGCTATAAAGGAATTGGATAACCCATATTACACATACAATTACATAAAAAGTCTATCCACTTGTTCCTTATCTATTTGGCTTGTGACTCTGTAAGGCAGTAAAGTCTCCTAATCACAAGTTGCATGTGACAGTGAGCTGTAGGCAGTTAAACTACAATGTCTCCCTTCAGGTTGATTCACTTAAATAATTTTTATATGCTGGTATTTTGGAAAAGTATTGAAGTATTGAATGAATGTCTTTGTGATCATCTTGTGACACTAGATGATGTTGTATGCTACATTCCAGCACATAAGAGACCTACAGATACCGCAGCTTGGAGTTAGATTTTGCCCGTCCAGAGGAGTAATCTACTTCACTTCACTTCACTTCACTTTTTCAACTACTTTAGTTCTACAATTGCAAACTTCCAGTGTGTGTGTGTGTGTGTGGAGGGTGGTGGGGTGGTGGGGTGGTGGCGGGGGATTGCTGTCAGTATTCTGGCAGCAGAATTCTGTAAAAATCTGGAGCTATTGAGGACTTTCAGTTCCAGACTGGAAACTCCCATACAAGAGTAAAGACTTGTGTAACACTAAGTGCTTGAGAACTGGAAAGAAAAATAATAAAAGTACATTGTAAGTATAAGTATGTTGTGTATATTTTGCTCCATCAATACTCAGTATCTGCTACAAAATTTAGGTGACTTTCAAAATTACTCAAGTTAAATGATTAACATCAACTGAATCTCACATCCAAGTGTAAATTTTACCAGAAACTTATTTGTTTCACTTAAATGTACTTTTAGACATCACTCACTGTCTGAAATTGTCTCACACATTTGATGAGACGATTTCAGCCAACTTCTTCTTCTTTAACTTTCTTTCTTCTTAGTTGTATGCTTAGTCATTGCAAGACTGTTTTCAGACTTCTCTCCAACCATTCTAATGTGATCCCTCCTGTCCTGCCAATCCTCAGCTGAACTGCTCCAGGGTTTTGTCTCCAGGTCAGGCGCAGGCATCCCAGCCCCCTGCAGATTCACCCCGCTGGCTGCTGTGTGCTGAGGACTGGCTCCTTCCAGCTCCAGCCAGACCATGTGTTGCATACTCCTTTAGGTGTGTCCATATGTCTGTATACTATGTGTATGTGTCTGTGGATGTGCTGTGATGCTTATGCATTCATATTGCTGGCAGAGTTGGAATAAACAATGCAATGCATATTTAATCATGCATGCAATAATCTTCAATCCACCTCTGTGCTCCCCTGCCTCTCTGTCTATCTTTTTCTGTTTGCCTTTGTCTCTCTAGTATGGATAGGGGAGATGCAGAGTTTCTAAAGACTGTGTCACTGCTGGGATGTGAAGTCCACAGCTTTGATCCCAGCAACTCCAATGCATCTGGTGGTCACCTTGGCAACAGTTTGGCTAGTAACCATGGTGATGGAGGCTTGGTCAGCCAGCACAAGATGTGGCTGGAGTGGCGTGCTCCAAGGAAGCGCAAGCACAAGACAAGAGGCAACCTGGGTAGTGTTTCTCAAACACTGGCAGACATCATGGCAGCTCTGGGACATCACACAGTAAGATGCACGCACACACACACACACAGATTTGGAGAAACATTGCCAAACAAACATACCTTAGAGTCTTTTCGACCCAACATACCCAGAAAGCTCCCTTACTTGTACATTCCCATAGCAACAGGGCTCTGCGCCATCCCTGGCTGCCATGGCAACAATTAAAGTGAGTGAATCACACACTGGCTCAGTTGCATCCTGCAGCCACAAGAGGGAACTATGTACCTACAATATGACAGTGTTGGTTGGCATTATATGAAAGGGCCCCAAGACATCTCATTATAAATATTCAATTAAGATTTTAATTTCATTTTCAAATATTTGGCTAGACTAATTAAGTGTCTGATTTCAAAGTAAAAAGGTATTCTATGAAACCTTGGAGCAGCACGACATGATCTGATAATACAATAAAAAATTTTAATTCTAACTATTTTTGATTTGGAAATTTGAATAGTAATTTTAAAAAAGCATATTATACCTTAATAACAGTTAGTAAGATTTTTTTTTCCAGACAACATAGTAGAATACACTAATGTCTCAAAGCATAAAAATAGTATACAAAAAGCTAAGGAATAGTGTAAATAAACACAAAAATAAAACCAACAGCATCTGAAATGGCAGATCTCAAAACAAAGAGTAAACAAACCAAACCCCCCACACATGGATTATAGTCTATTTTGGTATAGATAGGATAGACCACTCCTAGAGGTTTTAAGATCAAAGGTACAGGCCAGGTGTACCATTCACAGTCAGTCACTAATGAGTGTTTCAGGTTTTCCCAGTTTTTTCTGAAATCTCTCAACAGAGATAGGTGGAGTGTCATTCCTTTGTTTCCTGCTTAATGCTCTGCATCACACCTTTATGTTATTGGCTGTGTGTGGAAGGGTAACATACTTCTACTGAAACAGGATTGAGCACCTATCTAATAAAAAGCAAAAATGAGATTATTATCTATAAGTGAGCAGGAAGATTGAAATCATGTTGAAGTAAGAATATACCAACAATTTTGAATCTCTGTTAACCTCTCTACATTCTCTAAATTTTTAAGGTTCATTTCCTGTATGCCGATCTGCTCAGTGCCGAGTGGAGAGTTTTCCAGAACTGGATTGAGTCTGGAACACTACAGAGTGTCCATCATCTGGTTGCCAGGATTCACTTGCAATGGGCAGGTTTTGAGGTGGGCGGAACCAAAGAAGAAGTCCTCCGCTATTGGTTCAGTGTCCTTCAGGGACTCTGTGCTTCTGGGCTCAAGCTGGTTCACAGCTCTGGAGGAGAGGGTCACAGTATCCTAAAACAGACTGTAGCAAATGCTCACAGCTCCTACACGCTTAGCTTGGTCAACACAAGACACTGACACATGAGTGATCACTGCATCATCAGACATCGTGGATGGCCTGAAATAAGGAGAAGGCCAACTTTAAAGAAGTTGGTGGAGTGAAACTTTTCTTAAAATTAACTTTTTTTTCCCCCCTGTAATTTCAGGCTCTCATGGTCCTTAGCAAGACATCTCCCTCTAGTGGAGATTAAGGGTTTGACTTTTTATGATTTCACCCTCAACAGAAAGTAGTGCTGTGTCTGTCAGTGATACTGGCTAATTTGATAAAAAACGGAGTGGAGAGAAGGCATGTTGATTTTACTGAAAAGCAGAGCAATAATACTATAATTATTTTCAACATTTTATTCTGTCTTATTTGCAACAAAAATAACAGAATATATATGTAACAATGAGTCACAGGCAGGCTCTTTAGTTAGTTCTAAATAACAAACAGCTGTCTGGCATAGACCAACAAATTTTTTTTTCTTTCCCTTTTTTGTTAAAGAGTAGACCTGTGATTTTATCATTATCATAACATATTAATATATTGTACATTGCGACCCTTTTCCTTCATCACCAATTTGATCCTGCAGTATGAATGTAGATGGAATGTAGATCGAACAAAATATGCAGATTATTGAATGTATTTTTGCACATCTCTATATGCCTTGAAATGCTTTTATGTGCAATAATCTCTTACACAGAAGAGATTCTTAAATACTATGGAAACAAAAGGTGTCTACTGTGAAAATATATAAAAAATGTTGATTACTTTGATGCATTTTGCACTGTACTGCATACTGTAAGAAGACAAAGAAACCACATAATAATTGTTTATAACTACTGAGACAAAATACCAAATAAAGTCATGAAACTAACAAGCAGGTGCAATGAATTGTTAACTGATGTGATACCTGAGCTTACATAAGTGAATACTTGTGTGTATTTCCAATAAATTTTAAGTGTAGTAATTCATAACCACTCAGTGTTTGTGTTTTCCTATCAACATATCTGCACTGAATCCATGAAGTATAATGGTGACTATTTTTAAAAGTGGCTGCAACAGAGACCTAAATCTTAATTGCAGCACAAAGAAGCCTAGTGTGTACATGCAATAACAAAAGCCAAGGCTGTGCTTGCTATGTTACAGCATGCTTAAAACAAACAGGCTGTCTCAATACTCATGTTATATTTACCACACATTCCTATAGTTGGTTAACTGATTTAACCTTTACTGGAGAACACTTGCTTCTCCTTCCATAAACACTATGTACTTCCAGTTTGCACGAGCTGAGTTGAGGTCCAGGATGCACTTAACACTGGGTCGATGACGCTCGCATGACAATTGTTTCTCTCTGTAAGTGCGTTTCTCCACAGTGAGCTCGTACTCATAATGGCCAATGCCAGTCATTCCTCGGACGCGTTCCAACTCGCTGAAGCGCACTTTGGAATGTGCTTCTGCCTCCACCCTCCGTTACGCAAATTACGGACAGATGTTCGCCACTAGTCAGGGTGGAGTTGCGCATTTTACGTTGAAATTTCCACATCCTGTTCTGAGCGAAAACAGGCGACAGGCGCAGTAGCCAATCAGCTTTGTGGAACTTAGTTGTTCGACCAATCAGAAGTGCAGGATTCCGGGACATTTGAGACCTGCGCACCCCGTCCGTATACTGTACGGCTCAACATTTCTGGTGGAAATCTTGAGACAGGACAACAACTAGACTGTATAGAGAAAGCCAACAGTTGCCGTTCTTGACGGTAAGTGAAGATTTTTTATTGATTATTGTTTTTTACAAAGGGGAGAAGATAAATATACTTTTGTTTAGCTGTTCCTTCGAGATCAGAGGCGCCTACAAACTTACTTCCTGCTCATACAAGGCCGAGACCCAAGTTACATTTTAGCCCATTTTAGCTAATGATGTGGGCGTAAAAGTTAAGTTTCCGACTGGTTTGGTTTTTTGTTGTTACTCATATAGGAAGAGTGTAAAGTTTACCCAATACATAAAACTTCTTAGCGAGACGTTCATAATATCAGTTTGTGAATTTAAGAGAGAGCGGTTGACTGTACTGTCCCACATACCACTAAGTTAACCACACTGCCGGGCTGTATTTCGACTGGATGAAGATGAAACAGGTTCGACTTTTCGTAAAGAAAGTGATAAACCTGACATAAATACAGCATCCTCAATTTGAAAACAGGCATTGTTTTTTCATATTTAATTCAAAGAAAAATGCAGACTCGTAAATCCACCCAGTAACACTCGTATCATGACCTCACTTTTCTCTGAAGCCCCAGCGTTGACATGAAAAACTTGTAATTAGGTAACCGTACTGGGGAATAGGAAGCACTGCAGGCTATACTTACAGTAAGCTAAACTCTGCCTGCTTGCACTGTCTTAGCAGCAGAGAGTCTGCAGCCACTGCAAAGCTGTGAGCCACTACTCCTTAACATAGTTCATATGGTAATAGAGTGGCTGCTTTGTATGGGGAGTTCACTTTGTCACACACTGTCAGGGATTTGCCCAATATAATATAATAAAATATTTACACTAGTCCAAGCATAATGGTGCAGAAGTCATTATTCCATCATTGTTTCCTCTCTCTTTTTATGTTTAGTTGTCCAGTTTCACATCAACTGCGTGAATGCTGTATGTTTGCTGAGTAGAGCAAGGCTTTAGTTTTGCTTCTGCTTTCGCTCTGTCTGTCTCAGTTTATATTTATACATGAGTGTGGCCATGTCACATCACATGACCTTGTGACTATTCAAGGATTAATACAAAAAAAACCCCTATTAAATACTTATTATTTCACGGAAACCAAGGAAACATTTTTAAAATTTTTGCATAGTTAAGAAAAAATTGCCCGTAACACAAAGATATTAGACTTACCCTGATATAAACAAAAAAATCACAAACTCTTACATTTGAAAAGCTTAAGCCAGCCATTTTTTTGTGTTTTTCCTGGACAAATTACATAAAATGATAAGTCTATTGTAGGCTAATAGAACACATGCATTTTCAGGATTATTATCACAGCTGTATGAAATACATGCCATTGCTCTCTTTAAGTCCTTTTTGTGTGTGTGTGTGTCTTTGACTCAAATGACCCACCCTCTCTTTACCCTTTAGGGTAGGGCACCCCTACCCACAACACCCCACCATGCCTCTGGTTACGAGGAACATAGAGCCGCGGCACGTGTGTCGCCAGACTATCCCTTCCAACATCCGAAGTGAGCTGGAATGTGTCACCAATATCAGCTTGGCCAACATCATCCGCCAGCTTGGCAGCCTGAGTGAGTATCTGTTGTGTGTGGTTGGGTGTTACTGAGTCAGTCATTATAACACAGTGTGAATGGTTAATTACATGTGACAAATGTGTATGAAGTATATTTGCACATGTTCATGCACTGTTTCATTTGAATGTAGTTGTGAATATGCATTTATTTTGTGCCTGTATTAGACAGCTGCTTTAGTCAATGCATCATGCATCACATGTGTACGTGTTTGTAGGCAAATATGCAGAGGATGTGTTTGGGGAGCTGTTTGTCCAGGCTGGTGCATTTGCGATCAGAGTGAATACACTAGGAGAAAGGGTGGATCGTCTGCAGGTTAAAGTCACCCAGCTGGACCCCAAAGAAGAGGAGGGTAAGTACTTCCTTGTGGTAGTGTTACTATAGCAACTTACATCAGCATGAGACTGTTTCATTAGTTTAAATACGGCCAAATATATAATAGAAATGAAAATTTTCATTTTTTACGAATGTACTTTTACACCGACTTTAATTAGCTTCAAAATTAAAATGACTTTACTTGTAAAGTAACCTCTCCACTGTGAGTGTGATAAATATTCAGCAATTATATGTTTCATCTGTCTTGTTCCTGCTCAGTCTCTCTGCAGGCCATCACCACTCGCAAGGCCTTTCGTAGCAGTCTGTCGCAGGACCAGCAGCTGTTCACTAGGCCGTCTCTGCCAGTGCCTGTACAAGACACTTATAAGACCTGCAATCCACCCCCACCACTCAACCACCTCAGCCAATACCGGTAAGACTCGGCAGACACACATGTCTATTCTCCGGTGCATAAAATGCAAGGAATAATAAGAAAACATGTGCCTGCACAAATGCATACTTTGAAGCACACATGCATGCTATATCCTCTTCAGCTGCATCAAAGCAGTGCTGAGGAAATTATGTGGGGAAAACAACCACCATGCAAAAGGTTGATTGATATAATAAAAAAAAACAGAACTAGTGTAATATTTTTCAAGATGGTTCCCTCTTACATTAACCTACTAAGTCCAGATGAAATGGACCATACAAATCCCTTCCCAGAAGTCTGTAGCAGTCATGACATAAACATCACTGTCATTCTTCATCATGGGGAAAGTGTAGTAGTCTGAAGGTGCCAAATCAAGTAAACAGGTTTAAGGAGTTTAAGCCCACATGCCTGAATGACTGCGTGACGGCTGACTTTGTCCTTTTTGTAGACAGTCTTGAAATGTCATTTCCTGTTATCTGTGACAAAAACACTAACAGTTTTTTTTATAAACTTTCAAAGTTCTGTATATCCATTTAAAGAGATTAACTTCACATGCCTGTAATGAGAGCTGTGTAACTTGTCTCCATCTACCTTAGGCCACAAACTAATCAGTCACCACTGTTAAGAGTTGCAGCCCAGTTGACTCTCATCAGTGGGACTGTAAATATTGTGTGCGAGTCATGATGTGTCATTAGAAGTATGAGTCATCAGAAACCAAAATACAGTAACATCAGTGATGAACAGTATAAGCTTGTCCAGCTTTGTAACAAAGTCTCTTTGTGACTGGTTCGAATGTGAAAATGTTATTATTCAGACCATCACTGATCTTTTAAAAGACAGTGGCACATGTGTTCACTATATCATATCTTCTGTAGAATGTTACATAAAGAAATAGCCTATTTCTTAAAAGAGGAAGTTTTATGGCTTGTTCATACATGATATTGAGACATACTTTAAGTCAGATAAAAATCTTTAAGCAGACACTGCCCTTCATGTCTGATATCCAAATGTTGCTATAATGTTTGTAAATGGTTCTCCACAGGGACGATGGAAAAGAGGCTCTGAAGTTTTACACTGATCCTTCCTACTTCTTTGACCTGTGGAAGGAGAAGATGCTGCAGGACACCAAGGACATCATGAAGGAGAAACGCAAGCACAGAGTGAGACGCTTAAACATTCTCATGCACATAAACACAACAGTCACTGAGTTGAAACAGTGGTTGAATGAAATGAAAGTGATCCAAGACTCCATGATTCCTTGTCTCTCTAATTTCTTTTGGAGTAGAAGGAGAAGAAAGACCATCTGAACCAACGGACGCTCAATCCTAGAAAGATCAAAACCAGGAAGGAGGAATGGGAACGTCGTAAGATGGGAGAGGAGTTTGTGGTGCCAAAGAGTGATATGATGTAAGTTGAGCAGTTGAGAGAGCTGTAGTAAAAGTCTCTGAGAGTTGAAGGAGTGTGTGTTGTTGGTGCAGAGATTTGGTCATCCATGAATACATCCATGATGGATTCATGATTTCTCTCTTTAGCTAACACAGTAAAAGCACAGTGTGGGCACTCACATGGTAAATTGCAACCTCAGTCGCCTTATCAGCGTATCAGTACACAGTGCTGTGGTTGGTATGTCCTGTCTGAAAATGTTCTCAGGGGTTTGGGTGTGGTATTCACTGTCATTGGCAAATTGCGGTAAACAAATGTTTAAGTCATACTAGGCCCTCAGGTCGGTTTTATTTTACTGCATGTGACATAAAAAGAGCACGGCAAGATGTAAAATTGACTTACACATGTAAAGAGAGCTTTAAAGAAATACGTCCATGCAAGTGCAACATTGTTCATCGCTGTACGAGCTGGGCTGCTATTTTGGAATCGATTTGCCATTTTACTCGCTGGCTTGTTTGTAACAAGATCACAAGCCAGGACTGATGAGAAGAAAAACATTCAGTGTTTCTGTCAAGCTTATGAAAGAACAAGCCAGCCTTGCTGCAGTGTTAAGTGACTGCACTTTGTGTTATTTTAACAGATGTGCAAAGCAGTCAGCAGCCGCTTCGATGTCACTGTTTGCTTCCTCTGCTTTAAATACATCCCTGACACTTCCTCATAAGTCTTTGCAGGGTAATTTCTCTCAGGCAAACAGTGCATGACTCACAACTGCTTATTAGGTCTCTAGATGCAAGGTGTTATTAATTTGCATTTTCATTGCATGTGCAGGTCTCAGAGAAAAGAGGTTTATTTTGAGCTAATGGAAATATCTTTAATATGTGTGAAGGAATTCATCAGAGGGTCTAAATGGCAGTATTGGATCTGGAGATGGCTTCAGTTCCGAAGCCCTCGAGCAGAGTACGGGCTCCTACGCTTATGACCCCGGCTCCCCTCTCTCTCCGCCTGGACCCGATGACTTCCTGCCTCCTCCGCCTCCAGACATGGCGTAAGTAGCAACTCGCATACAAGCGCACACATACTGCCCGGCACTGCCGCCCCTGTGAATGTGCTGACATACAGCGTCATATGTAATACAGTCTCTCAAGATTACAGGGTTCAGCTGTATAAAAATAGACCATAAACCCACTGTTCACTTTCAGCCTGTGATTATTAAATGGACATGAGCTTCAGAGAGCTTCTGAATTTAAAGAGACAAAGACTCATTTGTTTTGTCATTTAACTCATATTTAACTTATTCTCATCTCCAAAATCTCAACTCTGCACAGGTATAATGATGGACAGTATGGAGCACCGACCCAGAAGCGTGTCAGCGTGCTGAGTCCAAACCACCCACCTCCAGCTCCACCAATGGCCTCCCCTCCACCCAACTCCCGTCCCAACCTTGCCCCTCCCCCTGCACCTCCTCCCCCTCCCCCACCCTCTGGCTTTGGGGCTCCCCCGCCTCCACCTGGCTTCGACACCCCGCCCTCCCCTCCTCCGCCCTCCTCCTCTCCCTCTGCCTATCCCACCCCACCTGCTCCCCCTCCTCCACCTATGTCCGGTTTAGCTCCTCCTCCTCCACCACCCATGCCGACAGGTGGTGGTCCCCCTCCTCCTCCTCCTCCTCCGCCCCCACCTGGCCCTCCTCCCGTATCCATGGATGGCTCTGCCCCCCCTCCTCCTCCCATTGGTGGTGGTGGTGGGGCACCCAGTTCTGCTCCCAAACCTCCGCCAGAGCCCGTCAGTGACGCTCGCAGTGACCTGCTGCAGGCCATCCGACAAGGTAACAGCAACCCCATCTGTACAAAATGGATATTTTTAGTCCTCACTGCTGATTGGCTGAATAATAAAAAAAAGGCAAACTAATGACACAAGTACAATACTCTAAGACCAATTTATATACACAATCAAATATAACTCACTGTACTGAGTATTTGAATTTTATGCTGCTCTTTACCTTTATTCCTCTCCATTTCAGAGGCAAATGTGTTTTTTTGCAGTAACAAATAAAGGGCTGTTATCTAGAGAAATATATCAAGAAATATATCAAGATCATATACAATGTATATTGTGTACAGGGTTGAATTCTAGTCTAGTGCTATGAAATTACAAGAGTGTAATTGAGCATGATGAATGTTAATGGAGAGACAAGAAATTTTTCCTAGATAAGGAGTTGAACCCAGACCTCCTGGGTGAAAAACAGGAATCGTAACCACTAGACATTAAACGTGTACATTAGAAACACTGCACTTTATATTGTGAACCATCATTTCAAGATTTGGTGAAATTATTTAAAGTGGATAGAATAACAGTTTTTAGCCATGGTGTTAGAGGAAATGGTTTGTAATTTTTACTTTAATGTTACATAAAATACCCTGAACGCATTGCTAATGCTTATCCAATACTATAATGTGGTATAATATAAAACCTACGCTAACGCAGCGTATGAAAGCTTAAGTTTCAACAAACTTGCTCAATTCTTTCCTTTCTTATAAAATAAAAGCAGAAAGAAGAAGTGAAATCTCCCACCTGTTAGCCCCCTGATTACCACAAACAATGATTAGAAGACCTCTGCAAAACCAGCCTGCATTGCTCATAACACATTTGCATATTGATACATCACAGTGTTGATGACCACAATAACAGCGCTGTCTGCAAAGTGTTGAGTAGATGTTCTCAGGCATTCACTTTTTTGTGTCTGTGACTCTCTTCCCTTCTTTTAAGGTTTCAACCTGCGTAAGGTGGAGGCACAGCGCGAACAGGAGAAGAGGGATCACTTTGGTAATGACGTGGCTGCCATTCTGTCCCGTCGTATCGCCGTGGAGTGCAGCGACAGCGAGGATGACTCTTCAGAGTTTGACGATGACGAGTGGTCCGAATGATCAACATCCCTTTTCGCCTTCACTTGCACCTCTCTGTCTTTCCTAAGCTGCAAACAACATCGGTGTATTTCCATTTCCATTACATTCCTGAGAACCAGTGAGACAGGGGTCCATGCTCTGTGCGTCGGTCAGATTCTGAGTTTATTTCCACTTACTGTGTGCAAGTGACCTATCACGAATCACATTCCTCAAACCATTTATTTCTGTTAATCCACAATTATTCAGACAGGAGGTGCAAAAGTCCAAAGATTGAATAAGAGTGTGAGTGTGCCTGGTTGTGTCCAGATTTGTCATAGCTTTCTATGGATGATACAGTGCTGTTATTGAAGTGACAGTTTTGTGTGTTGTGATGCACGTCTCTCTGCTGAGTCTGTGTGTAAGCACATCACCTCTGTCTTTATCTTGGTTCTATTAAAAACAGACCCCCTTTGCTGCTGGCCAGATTTTATCTGCCTCGGTGTATTACAGCAAAGGGTAACAGAGAGAGAGAGTGCCACACACATGAACAGGCGTGCGACCTCGTCCATACACAGGGTGTGTATGTGCTCAGAAGGTGTTGACGTCAAAACATTGTCACTCATTTATAGATTATATGATATAGATGTAAAGTTTATATTCCATGAATCATATCTTCTAAAAATAATTATTGCGTTCCCTTTGTATTCCTTCAAAGCACAGTTTTTTTTTAATCACTTTTTCTTTCCTCGCTTTCGTGGTTGTCATGGGAACAATTGACTTATGGATGAGACATGGTTGTAGCTTATAAACAAACTCATGAATGAATTATTCGGTGTAATGGTAAAGTATTGGCTCATGACAGACACCTGGGGTGTTTAATGAGATCATGATACTGAACATATGTAGACATTTAACACAGTTACAGTGAAGACTGCTCACAGTCTGTGCCGGTCAAGTTGGTCACTATATGCTGATGATTATTCTAACAGAAATTTTTCTTTATTTCTCATGCGGATGACCATCTAATTGACATTTCTATATTTATTGCGTGAATGTAAAGTTATTAAATAGACAGCTTCACTATTTCCTGATTGTTATTAGTTGTTTTAAAGACCATATGGGTTTTTACTCACCATGGGCCCAGTCAGGGAGGCGGGATTGTTAGACCCATTGACGAGGGCGGCTTTCCCTGTCCATATTAATTTTCCATCTCTATCAGCAGCAAAGACCGTTTCTTGTTGTTTGAGTAGATTACGTAAGGTAACCTGAGGAACAGCAAGTTTTACTGCTACATCTCATTGGCTTGCATCCGGCAGTTTTTTATAACCTACTAAGAAACTGCTTTTTTCTCTCTTTTTTTTTGACAGGAAATGACTTTCATTTCCCTGTCATGATTTAATTGTACACACAGCACCAGCTTCAGGTAGCTAGATGGATCCATCTTTCCATAGCTGAACAGAGGCAACCAGGTTAGTGCAGGAAGTAAAGTAAAAGAAAGAATAAGATCACTGTAGTTTAATTTTTTTTTCTACCATTTAAAAAAAAACAAAACACTGACCTCTTTAAGTGAATAATTTAAACAGCATTTGCAAATAAATGATTCTGTCCCAGCTTGTTCACCCATGTAAGCAGTTGATCACTGTAACTGTGATCACTAAATACAGTTTCCACTGCATCATGACTCATTTTGTACTGTGTTTCAGCTCTGTTACGTATATCTTCCTGCATTTTTTTTTTTCTGGGGATGAAGCAGTGATGCTTTAATCACTTAATGGAATCATGCAGCCTTTTGCCTTATTCTATTGCCTAATAAGTGCCTTTTTTATTGCATTTCAATGTCAGTGGGGGTTTATTTTGGTTATCCATGTTGGCCACTGGTCAGTGTCTTCCTTAAATAACAACAGCTGCCACTGAGGAGCCAAACAGAGCCAACTGATGTTTTATTGCCGACCACGTATTTTTCAAGTGCCTTGTTATTTTTTGTTAAAGCACAATCACACAGCGTGCTTAGCCAAAGTTCTGCTTCTCCTGCCTTAATTTTCCAAATGATAATAGTTATTTCAATAAAGATAGAGTGAATACCAGTGATTGTTTAAACGTGTTTTCTTTGAGAACGTACAGTGTGTGTGCTGTGATGTGTTGAATAATACGTTCCCAAGGATGTAAAGCCTCCTCGTGTCAAAACCCCTCATGCTTTATCCATGACTCATCCTCCTCATGTCACTGCTGAAGACTTTCTTCCAGAGCCCAGTGCTGACTGTGTAGAGAGTGTGAAATGAATAGACTCGATAGAAGTTTGAAAAAACGAGTAGGAGGAGAGAAAAACTGCTTGCATAATCCCTACACATCCTCATTCTAAGGCTGTTCTGTGGTTTTTAAAAGGATGCAGTGGTTGCAGAATGGTGGTAATAAAACTAAAGATTTCTTTAGCCACCAAATTATTTAGGATACGGGAAGAGAGCAGCGGTCTGTGCCTAATTCAGTTAAAGAGTAAGAGATAGAGAGAGACAAACGCACTAAAAGCCTCAGCAGCAGTCAAGAGAAGAGTGCTGACATCACCAAGTAGAAAAAAAGGATATTTATTATTCATCAGTATAAAACATTCATTCATTTCAAAAAGGCTGTGCAACACAAACATTATGGTCAGTACCTTTTTCAAAGTACCTTTAAGAGCATGTGCAAAACAGAATCTCAAAGATTTGGAACATTGTGTCAAATATTCAAGTAAATAAAACTGGGCTTTGGATCACATATGTCATTACAATGTGATAGGCTTACATTTTCATCCCAACCCTTCCTCCCGTCTTAAAGTGCCGATGGTCATTAAATCATCATTTTTTTATGAGCAGGGAGAGAGCACCCCTGTGATTGTGTCAGTCTGCTGATCCAAGGGATCTACACTTCGACTGAGGGTGAGGCACAAAGTACAAACAGGACAGTATGTTTAGTCTTCAGTCCAAGGATGACTGTCAGCCTGGGCAGTTCAGGACATTCTGTTTCGCAGAAAAAAGTTTCATCTCTCTGAGAAGTGCTGCCTGCTTTCTGTGGGAGTGTGTGTCTGTCTGAAACTTAACGTTCTGGATTTGGAGTACAGTCAATGCATCTATGTGTGTGTTTTGGCACACGAACAGTGATATGTCTGGCATAGATTGTGTGGTGGTTTGAGTCTGGCAAAGTTTGGCATTTATACATCGACCGGGTAGTGTATGTGTGAGTTTTGTGTGAATCTGTGGGGGCAGCAGGCCTGGAGCAGCACTTTGCGAATGTCTTTGTTTCTCAGGCTGTAGAGTATCGGGTTCAGCAGTGAGCTGCCTGCTGCTGGCACCAGGGTGGCATAGGTGTACAGAGGAGGGCTGGACGCGTCACCCAGCAGCCCCCAGAGTGAGAAAGGCATCCAGCAGCCCACAAACACGCTGAGCACCAGAATCAACCGAGAGAAGCCCCTCCCATGGCTGTGTTTGCTTGCATATGATTGGTTGGCAGGGAGAAAGTGCCTCTGGGTAGCAATGGCGTGGGCATGCCGCCTCGCCACACGGCAGATCCCAGCGTACAATTGAAGGGTTACCATGACAACCACCAGAAAGCCACCGCACAGCAGCGATAGGTATGTCCGGGTCAGAGGTCGTGCTACAGAACAGGAGTTTGGCTCCCCCAGACAGTGCCATCCCATTGCAGGCCCCGCTCCGATGATGCATGCACCCAACCAGACCAGCAGTAGGAGGATGGCGGCTCTGCGGCGTGATTGGCTTGAACCATAGGTGAGGGCGTGACTTAGAGAAAGGTATCGGTCCAAAGCAACACCCATCAGGCTACAAAGTGAGGCAGTCAGTGATGTCACGAGAAGTCCTGAGGTCAGCAATTCTGACCAATCACTAGGCTCCACGCAGAACAGGAAGAGGAAGTGCAGAACCAAAGCAATACCTGCGAGGAGATCAGCCAATCCCAGGCTGGCCAGCAGCAGGAAAACAGGGGCACGAAGAGACGGGGTGGCCAAGATGGTGGTGACAACTATTGCATTTTCAGTGGCAATGAGAGTTCCTGAAACACACAGGGCGACGCCCCACACTGTGAGGGGCGGGACTTGATACGGAGGCGAACTATCCAATTGGTCCAGAGGGAAAAGAGGCTCTGCACCTGAGGACTCATCCCAGCCCAGGTCAGAGGTGTTGAGGATCATGGCCGATCAGCAGTCACTCAAAACACAACCTATGAGAGAGACAAAAGGAGAGATATTTCGACATTAGCCCTAATGGGTCGTGAGCATCTCCATCTGTTAAACAGCCTCTCCGACCAGCTGCGGTTTCAGCCTGTGGAGCTGCTGAAGGCCGGATGTGGCAGAAAAGGACTTCAGGTGGTGATGAAGCACTTAAGATGCTGTTCTTGTAATCCACGGCAGTTTAGATAAATAATAATTAATTGTAACTTTATGTGCATTAAGTAACTTTTGCAATTTTCATGCAGTGCAATTGCTTGATATTTTTGGCCTGTTATTTTAATGTCACTGGCTACTGTCCTGTGATGTCTTATTTATTTAAAAATCGTTTAAAAAAGTTCCAGACTTAGTTGATTAGCATTGAGACAGATGTATACATTGAGAAGTTATTAACTGGATTACTAAGACGCATGTCACTGTATTTACTGACTCATTTATAGCACTAACCAATACCGTACAATGATGGACTTTGTTTCAAAAAAAGAAAAAGAAAAAAGCTTTCAAAAAGCACAAGCAATATAAATGCAGACCACAAGCAGCATTCTTGCATATGATTGGTTGGCAGGGAGAAAGTGCCAGGTACTGCCAATTTACCTCTCAGTAGATTTTTTTTCGTCCATAAATGTTTGTGTTAAAACTATCGAAATAAATTTCCTCTGGATATCCTGATTGATTTTAAAATGTCTGTGAAGCCAGGCAATTCACAGTCAGTTATTCGGTCCTAATAAGTATCAGGAATACCAAAACATGAACAAATAGACCTTAATTTATTAACTGTCATTAATAAAGCTGTTTATTCGGGTTACTGAATCCGGGTTTTCACTTTCTCCTGCGGTCCATCATTGATTTTTGTCCTGAACACGTTTCCCGGGCTTATCAAATCTTCAAAGGCTGTTTTTTAAAGTGTGACTGGTTAAATATGTTAACTCACCACCAGATTAAGTTAGTGAGCTTCAATCCGACTATTCTCTCTCGTAGTATCCAAACATGATGTTTATACAGACTGTAGGCTTCATCTACCGTGCAGCGCTTCATATCTTGAATGGGGGAGCTTGTTAATTTTTCAACAGCTGAGCTATTTAAGGAATTCGCTTGTTCCAATGAGAAGCCTGAGATCTCTGATATGTTGTCTGCTTGCTCTAAGTCAATGTTAAAATGCACCGAATGTCAGCTGAAAAGGAAAGCGTTATTTTCTTTTCTTATTTTGCTCATGTAGAGGAGGGATTCTTCCACCCTCCTTCTTGTCACGTTTCAGAGCGCGGAGGTACGGTATATCCCACCTCCTGGTGCGGAGCTCCTCGTTGTGTAATACAATTGCAGGTTCATTGCACCACAGAGGATGTCCCCAACACACGCACGCACACACAAACACGCATGCATTGCACAGACACGTCCGCTTGTACGTACGTGCATATATATATACATATATATACTGGATTATTATTCTTCTTACCTTACAAAAACGATTCCGTGATTGCTTTTTGCTGGAGTCAAACAGATTTGTTCTCTCCGCCTGTAAGATCCGAATGATGGAGAAAGGTGGATGGTGTCCGCGGTGATGCTGGGTGCCAGTTTAAATAAATGGAAAGTCCCTTGTATGACACCGCTGCCTGCTCCTTCTGTCTTCATCAAAGTTGCAGTAAACTCTCACTTTGGGTTGCTTGCATCTCTTCTTCAATCTCCTCGGAGCGCTTATGGGAGGCAGAATGAAAGCCCTTGCGCGCGAACTCATCCACAAGAGAGCCAGCCTGACGTCAGTGATTGGGAGGTTCGACCAATCAGATGTCGGAGTTGAAGATGAGGGGAGAGCAGGGAGGGGGGATGCTATATGGAGTAATTTCATTCAGAAAAATGCGGCATCTCTATCGCCCCTCCCACTGCGGTTCACTCTTTCTCTCATTTCTGGTAAATAATGACCACCAATAGACCCCCAACACACACACACATACACACATTTTCTTTCCCAGACTGGGGGTCTGCTTGAATGAGGGGGTATTATCTTGTGTTGGGCAGGGCTCAGAGGTTTCGTGCTGTGAGGACAGGACTCAAGGCTGTCGCTGTCCACGGTGCTGAACATCAGGATGACTCATGGGGAGACGTCCTGCAGAGAGCAGCTATGATATATGTGTGTAACAGACACGTCAAGGGAAAACTGTTACCATTCATCCATTTAGGAGGCATGATTACTCTTTTGAATTTAAAATTATATGTGTACACATTATTATTATTATTGTTATTATTATCATCATCATCATCATTATTATTGCTATTATTATTATTATTATTATTATTATTATTATTATTATTATTATTATACATGATGCATATCACATTTCGTAGCCCTAATATCAATAAAAAAAATAACAGCAGTACAGGCATGTTACAATGTACAAGGTGATAAGTTTAATGTAATTTATTCTGCTTCTTCTGCTTCTTATGTAATATATATCGATTTGTCTTGATATATTCGTCCTATCTCAGAAGCACCAATCCCTGGCCAGACTCCTGCAGTATCATAACATTAGCAGGGGATTCATGGCTTCCCCGGTTTGATAGTGAGCGTGGGTGCTGCAGGACGGGATGAACTGTTGACTACGTGGTCGCGCATATCAATACACTTACTCTAGGGGAGGGGGAATTTCATCTTGTTCGAGCCATATAAGGACATGCTTCCTGCCGATAACCCCCCTCCTACGTCACTTAGAGGATCTAAACTGTCACCTAATTACAGCTGTTTCTCTTTCTCACCTGACGACTCTTTTGTCCATGTCTCATTTGTCATGACTGTTTAGGTGATGAATCATTATGTTAATCGCATATTTTTTTATGGTTTGCCTTCAAAACCATGATTGAAAAAAATTATAAATATCATTTTTTCAGGTGACTTTAGCCAGAAACTTTTATTGATGGATTCCTCGTGTCCAAACACTAGTGTCCCCCGTATTACGCAACAGGAACAGGTCGTCTCGCCGCCGGTCTGTACATTGCGGCAGTGTCGGCTCATTTAGTCGGTTTTGCTTCGATATTTGCCAGCAGTGGGAGCTTTAGTGGAGGAAGCAAATCGTGTTCGACAGGACTGCGGGGGTATCCTATTGTGTTTTTGAGCACCATGACACACAAAGCAGTCCTCCCCTCCCCATGGAGCTGCACAGAGGCACCCAGACAAGTGTGTGAGGGAGCGTGTGAGGTGTGGGAGTGTAGGCTCCGAGGCTCGTCGGTGTGAGTGGAGGAGGTGTTGGTGGAAATCGCTGCTTAAATATGATATGTGTCGTGATTCAGGGCTCAATGCACCTGATTTCTGAGGGCTCGGCCCGGGGCTACGACGTGACTCAGTGCATTTGCATCACAAAGCAACACGTTGAAGGTCAAAGCACTTACACTTTACGTGGCAGTACGTGTGCCCGTGGGCGTGCAGGGGCATTGCCAGGAGTTATGGAGTATAATCTGAGTAGGGCACTGTGAGCTTCCTTTAACATCTCTTTTTATTTATTACTCAAAGGGATCAATAAGCTTTTAGAATATTAATTCCCTCAATCAATATCAATAATAGGCTATAGCCCTGTTTAGACCTTAATGTCTTGTCATGCCAGTTTTGTGTGTAAGAGCTTATCACAAACTCACAACTGATTTGTGATCAAAATTTGCTTCTATATTTGCTCTTATCTCGTGCCTGACTATACAGCTAATGAAAATTCCAGTTATTATTCAGTGTCTCGCCTGATATGGACTCCAACACGTTGTCTGAGTTGTTTGTCAGAGTCAGATCAGTTGTGTTTGAAAGGATTTTGAAGCATCTAATCACATCGCAGTCAGTGACACATCTGAGTGATAATAGACTGTTGACGTTCAGACGGTCTACTGTACACAGTCACATGTTTTATAAAAGGTTTCTAACTCCTTCGCAAACGTCAGTGTGTTCACACCTACAGTATATTTAGAGCTGTCAGACGCATCTCTGTTTTAAATGATCAGCCTGGCAGATTATGTGTCCTGATAAGACTTTTTCCAACCATTATTCTTCAAAGGATAATGAATTGTATTGAGTCTTTACTGGAAAAACAGCCAAATTTATTCTCGCTGTTAGTTTGGAACAATGGCTGCCACCTGTATCTGGCTTGTTGTTGAAGCGTTTTGTGGCCTTTTACTACACAAATATTATCTTATTGCCTTGCAATGAATTTACCTTATCTTTTACCTTCAGCTGTTATATTTCAAGGTTTTGTAGAGGTCCTGATAGGTGAAAATATCCAGTGTGTCACGACAAAAACATGTTGTGTAACAGGGATATATTTTTGGCCATGGTGGTAAGACTGCAGGGGTGAGGATGTCTGTCTGTCACTCAGTCCAATCAGCTCCACACTGAAATGTCTCAACAACCACTGGATGGATTATCATGAAATTTGGCTCCATTTATCCCATATTTACCCACAGAACTACTGACTTTCCCACCCACATCAGTAGGCATTTGTGTTGTATGTTTGGTGCTGAAATGCTAAATGCTAAATCCCACACAATGCTCCTTAAAATTATCTTGAGGCCCCCAGATTTTTTATTGGACCACTTGAGTGATCTTAACCCCCAGACTGGGACCCATTTAATGTTTAAACATCGAACTATAAAATACACATGGCTACAAAAGTCTGTTATTTAATTGCTCTTCCTGAATTTGGGAGCTCTTGCAGTCACATTTCCATTTGTCCCACTATTTTTTGTGGTGTTTTTAGGGAAATATATGTGAAAGTAAGGATGTGTGCGTGCGTAGTCTTCTGAACCGAGCAGGAGCCATTGCGCCCGAACTGGTGTTTATTTCAGGA
Source organism: Acanthurus leucopareius (assembly GCA_029814765.1). NCBI lineage: Eukaryota > Metazoa > Chordata > Actinopteri > Acanthuriformes > Acanthuridae > Acanthurus > Acanthurus leucopareius. Next base: position 2,477,904 of record JAQMCX010000019.1, on the reverse strand, counting down.
GGGTTGAGGTGGGCCAGCTGGTTGCTTGGAAACCAAGTTTGGGTGTCGCTCATGTTACACTCATGTCACTGTGTCTCTTGTCTCTTATCCAGTGTCCCATCCCAGAGCCACGTCTCTACTTGGAACTTCTCCTTTGAGGACTTACTGGTGATATTTTTTATTGAAAACTTTTCGTTCAAAATAATTTGTCTCTGATTATCAAAGTTTCCAGCTGTCAGTTGCAGGTGTTGGTGCTCTGTGGCTGTCAGGATGCAGCAGCTGGTACTGAAACTCCTCTGCTCCACACTGCTGCTTCTTGCAGTGGTGCCGTCCTCGTACTCACAGTCAGGTATGTGTCCATCCACACGTCTTACATCTATTTTCTAACTGTATGAACATCTTAGTGTTATTTCCTCTTATCAGAAACGTGTCTATGTGTCTTCCTACACTTGGCATCTGGTGTCTCCTTGTTTCATTGTGATTTGATCTTTTTAAAGTGTCTTTCCATGATAATATCTCACCTCTTACTACCTGTGATGATGACTTGTCCTCCAGTTTTTGTCAGAAGCTGATAATAGAGATGACTGAGACTCTGCTGTATTTTCTTTGGCAGTGCACTTGAGTTTTACCTACTCATGTTTGCCTTTTCTGACATTGCCAGACTCGTGGGACGTCTAAGCTGTAAAAGCTGTTAAAATGTTTTTGTGGGAAGATAATTGTGCATCGGCCAATCAATTGTTTCTGGAAGACACATCAAATTGAATGCCAGTTTTGTTTCTCCCACAGATTGTTCTCAAGCCCAGTCATGTGACCTGTGCGTTGGAGACTCCATGCTCAACCTGACAGGCTGTGTCTGGAGGCTTTGTCCAAATGGTGACAAGCACAAACACACACACACACACACACACACACACACACACACACACACGCACACACACCTGACCTCTGATAGTAATTCAATCATCATAGCTGCTGTAACATAAGCTTCCCTGGTTTGTAGAAGATGGCTAAATTATTTAGTATGCCAGGAACGCACACATGATACACACACGCACACACACACACACACACACACACACACACACACACACACACACACACACACACACACACACACA